>CM022755.1:31847644-32402644 GCA_012411365.1 Ameiurus melas
CTCATTAATGACGGTGTGCCGGCTGCTGATTTGCCACCATAAAGTACAGAGCTCCGAATCTGAAAGCAAAACCTCACATAATTACACAGATATGTTTCTCTAATTACTGGCATATAATGCCTATAGACTCACTGAGCACTTTATTAGGAACACCTGTGCAACTACTCATTCATGTAATTATCTAATCAGCCAATCATGTGGCAGCAGTGCAATGCATCAAATCATGCGGATCGGGCCAGCATGATTGTTGGTGCCGAACAGGCTGGTTGGAGTAGTTATATTAGTGCTAATCTCTGTGAGTCTCTAGATTTTACACAGAATGGTGCATATAAAGAAAAAACGGAAAAGGACAGTTGATGAGAGAGGGTCAACGGAGAATGGCCAGACTGGTTCGAGCTGGCAGAAAAAGCTACAGTAATTCAGATAATGACTCTGCACAATTGTGTTGAACAGAAAAGCATCTCAGAATGCACAACACAAAACCTTGAGTCAGATGGGCTACAACAGCAGAAGACCACATCTAGTTACACTGTCAGCAAAGAACAGAAAGCTGAGGTTGCAGGGGGTACAGGCTCACTAAACCTGGACAATAGCTTGGTCTGATGAGTCTTGATTTCTACTGAGGAACACAGATTATAGGGTCCAGGATATAGTGCCACCAGCATGAATCCCTGGACCCAACATGCCATGTGTCAACAGTCCAGACTGGTGGATGTGGTGTAATGATGTGGGGAATGTTTTCTTGGCACACTTTGTGCCTGTATACCAAGCATTCAATCATCGCTTGAATGCTATATCATATTTGAATATTTTTCCTGACCATGTGCACCCATTCATGGCCACAATTTACCCATCTTCTAATTGCTACTTCCAGCATGATAGCGCGCGTGTCATACTGTTGTGTCACGTGGTTTCATGAACATGACAATGAGTTCAGTGTTCTTCAGAGGCCTCCCATTCACCAGATCTGAAGCCAATACAACACTTTTGGGAATTTGGTAGAATGGGAGATTCACAGCGTAAAAATGCACCTGAAAATCTGCAGAAATTAAATGATGCAATCATCTCAACAAGGAATGTTTCCAACATGGAAATCCATGACATGAAGAATTAAGGCTGTTTTGAGAGCAAAGGGGAGACCCGACCTACTGTCAGTACAGTGTTCCTAATAAAGTGCTCAGCAAGTGTATGTTGGTCATGTAGTTATTTCAAACACAATACATGAAATATATGTGAACCATGAAGTGCTGGAGTCTCCATAAGTTACATCAGCATCACCAATGATAAATGATAAGGTGTTAGAACTTCACGTGGGTCACTTTTAGCTTATCTTGTGTATAATTTAATGTTACAGTACCTGGTACAGCCTAACTTGCATGCACCTGGGACCCCTGAGCTGTGAACTGGCAGTGCTATTTATCCAACATAATGCTATTTATCATTTATTTCTCTCTCTCTTTCTCTCTCTCTCTCTCTCTCTCTCTCTCTCTCTCTCTCTCTCTCTCTCTCTCTCTCTCTCTGCGCATGCGCGGTGGAAGAGTGAGCGTGGTGGGTGGAGGACGCGAGAGTGGTTCGGCGTTTTGCCAAAAGTTGTTCGTGAGTTTGGTCAGTTTTTTCTTCAATTGTTTGAAAGTCCATGTGTTGATTTATCATTGGTTGGTGAAAACTTGAGAGTCGGTGAGGTAATCGGGACGCCATGGCCTCCGAGGCAGGAGGGAGCGCTGTCTCTCCGCCATGGCGTCAGGTGTGTGCTGGCAAATGGAGAACAGGTGGAGGAGATTCTGCTAGCAGTGGGAGAGCAGATCGGGTGTGAGAACATCTACTCCGCCTCCTGAATGGACAAAGCTTTGGTGATCTTCCTGAAAAAAGAAATACTCGTCGACACGCTTTGTAAAAGTATAATAGAGCTTAACAATGACCTGCTGGACATTACCCCCCTTTCTACTCCTGCGACAAGGATAGTGATTTCCAACGTGCCCGCCGTAAAGAACGGCTCAATAGTGAAGGAGCTGCTCCGATTCGGCGCAAGTTCGTCGGCCCCATGTCCAATCTCCTGCTCAATTGTAAAGACCCGCGGTGAAACACGTTCTGTCATTTGGACACAAGTGTATATGTTTCTAAATACCCGGGAACAAACGCTGGATGTAAATTTTAAAGTTAAACACGACGACAACAGCTACCACCAGCTACGCCACCACAGAGCGCCTGATGTGCTTTGGGTGTGGGAGGTGGTACCCAAACGGCTGAGCTGCCCACGCAGAGCGGGCGCAACCAGGGAGCTCCGGAGGGACGCGCCGTGGCGCGGCGGCAGCGCAGACAGCCAGAAGAAGGTCACTGGAGAACAAGGAACCCAGAGCAGAGGGGGTAACGTCTCACCGAGGTCACAGCAGGAAGAGGTCAGTAAGGTACACACCACCGGGCGATCGCAGTGTCCAGTGATAGCTTTGACACCCGTCCCTACACCAGCAACAATAATGATACCCGTCCCGCAACTAGCAACGTTACCGACACCCGTCCCGCCCCAGCAATAATAATGATACCCGTCCCCGCACTAACGTTACTGACACCCGTCCCGCACCAGCAATAATAATGACACCCATCCCGCACCAGCAACGATACTGACACCCGTCCCCGCCGATAATGACCCCCCGTCCCGCACCAGCAATGACACCGACACCCCCCACACCAGCAACAACACGACCTCCCCCGCACCAGCAATGATACCGGCACCCGTTGACTATTCCAGCGACAATACTGATACCACACAGCGATCTTGTCTCAAGCCTGGCAAAGCAGTTACCGGTGGAGAAAGTAACCCCACATAACCACAGCAGAAGTTCCAACAAGACGTGAACGTTGATAATAAAAACACTAAAATGGAAAGAATAGGGAAGCAGATGGAAAAGGTAGAGTACTCGTTGAAACACAATGACGAGATGTCCGAAGACTCGAGCTCAGAGTATAGTGATGGATCTTTAGGAGATGAATCTCTCGCAGATATGGAGGAGGAGGCCACCATAGAACAACCGTGTGTTTTAACCGTCCACAAGAACCTGAGCAACTTTACACCGAAGAACAGATTAACCAGTTTCTAAAAGTGACTAAAGGAAAATGAAACATCATACTGACTAAATTCTTCCGGACAGGAGGGCCTTCGTCAACTCTGTACAGCACACCATGAGAGTCATGTCCCCAGGGAGACAATCCAGACTGAAGAAATGGGCAGCATTCGCAAGAGTGACTATTATGTGATTCAGAATGAATAAGGGTTTAAGGTTTAGGAATTTTTTTTTTTTTTTTTTAGAAGAGGAGATCTCTTTGAGGGAGATCTGACGGGGTTCTTTATCTTTTTTCTTCTCTCTTTCCTCTTCTTCTCCTTCCTATCCCCTTTCTTCTCTCCCTTGTTTTTAAATAAAAAATGTTTTCTCAAAGGTGTATATATGTAAAGGTACCAAAAATTTGGAGTGAATAAAGTTTTGTTAAAAAAAAAAAAATCAATCTCTCTCTCGCTCTCTCAGCAAGCTGTGTGTGGGTGTTTTGTTCATGAGTATGATTAGGTGATTCCATAGCACTGGAAGCAGCCAAGATTCAAGTTTCAGTGGATCAAAGCACCATTTACTTTCTTCTTTCTTTTGCTTTCTTTTTGTTCCTGTTTCTGAAGTATAGTGCCACAGCATGCATTCAAATAAAAGCTCATGCGTGCAATCACCCCGAGTCTGCTGGATTCCTGAGTAGCAATTCCTTTGTCACTGAAACACTAGTGCTGAAAACCAAAAGCTCCTCAGACCACGATAGATGCAAAATGGAGCACAAATATTCCAGTCATGGCCCAAATGCAGTAGCAGCAACGTCAGGCTCTTGTCAAAGTGCAATGGAAACATCAAGACATGTTCACCCAAATAATAAACAAGCAGGTTGCAGATTAAACTGCGCTGAAAATGTCTCTTCACCCTTTCCTGCAAGCCTGCCATTAAGTTCTCAAACTCAAATGATACAGATGCATACCTGGAACATTCAAATCCACTGCCTTGGCCTGTGGTTGGCCAAGAAGTGAAGGGGCTTTTGATTAAAGCCCTCCTGATGGGAGAAGTCAAGCTGCCAGCACACAGACTGCCCCCCAGGTGCCAGCTGGATTATCTGACAGTCCAGAGAGCAGGATTCAAATGGGTCTCTGCAGGGACACTGCCGGTGCTTCCACTCCATGATGCTGCAGGAAGGGGGTCTACTCCTTCACCTTCACCCGAGACTGGTAGACTCCATGCGATGGCTGACACTGGACCCAGCCCACCACAAGAAGATCATTGAATGGGTGATCACCTTCAGAGGATCCACAGCATGAAGGATGCCATTGCATGGAATTATTCCTTGGTATTTGGCATTACAGTCAGTTAAGTTGGCAGCTGTATCTCAGGTGTTAGAGCAGGTTGTCCACTAATCATAGGTTTGGCAGTTAGATTCCCAGCCCACGTGACTACACATGCCGAAGTGTCCTCGGAAAGACACAGAACCCCAAGCTGCTCCCCGATGGCAAGTTAGCGCCTTGCCGCGCAGCTCTGCTACCAGTGGTGTGTGAGTGTGTGTGTGAATGGGTGAATGAGACACAGTGTAAAGCGTTTTGGAGAAAAGTGCTATGTAAATGCAGACCATTTACCATTATGTTCAGTGTGCTCGTAGGCTGTAGATGCACATAGTAGTGGCTGTCTGGATTCCTGAGCAGCATTCTGTTGTCACTGCCAAACCTATGATTCCTTATAAAACCTTATGTGGTCTAAATTACAGTGCATCCGGAAAGTATTCACAGCGCTTCACTTTTTCCACATTTTGTTGTGTTACAGCCTTATTCCAAAATGGATTAAATTACTTATTTTCCTCAAAATTCTACAAACAATACCCCATAATGACACCATGAAAGAAGTTTGTTTGAAATCTTTATTTAAAAAAAAAAAAAAAAAAAACACTTGCACATAAGTATTCACAGCCTTTGCTCAATACTTTGTTCCAGCAACTTTGGCACCAATTACAGCCTCAATTCTTTTTGGAGTATGATGCTACAAGCTACAAGGCACACCTATTTTGGGGCAGTTTCTCCCTTTCTTTGTGCAGGACCTCTCAAGCGCCATCAGGTTGGATGGGAACAGCGATGTGCAGCCATTTTCAGATCTCTCCAGAGATGTTCAATTGGCTTCAAGTCTGGGCTCTGGCTGGGCCACTCAAGGACATTCACAGAGTTGTCCTGTAGCCACTCCTTTGTTATCTTGGCTGTGTGCTTAAGGTCATTGTCCTGTTGGAAGATGGACCTTCGCTTCAGTTTGAGGTCCAGAGTGCTCTGGAGCAGGTTTTCATCAAGGATGTCTCTTTACATTGCTGCATTCATCTTTCCCCCGATCCTGACTAGTCTCCCAGTTCCTGAAAAAAATCCCCACAGCATGATGCTACTACCACCATGCTTCACTGTAGATATGGTATTGGCCATGTCATGACTGGTGCCTGGTTTCCTCCAGACATGACGCTTGCCATTCAGGCCAAAGAGTTCAATCTTTGTTTCATCAGACCAGAGAATTTTGTTTCTCATGATCCGAGAGTCCTTCAGGTGCCTTTTGGAAAACTCCAGGTAGGCTGTGTCTTCCGTCTGGCCACTCTACCATACAGGCCTGCTTGGTGGAGTGCTGCAGAGATAGTTGCTCTTCTGGAAGGTTCTCCTCTCTCCACAGAGACACAGAGTGACCATCGTGTTTTTAGTCACCTATCTGACTAAGGCCCTTCTCCCTCGATCACTCAGTTTGGCCGGGAGGCCAGCTCTAGGAAGAGTCCTGGTGGTTCCAAACTTTCTTCCATTTACGGATGATGCAGGCCACTGTGCCCATTGGGACCTTCAATGCTGCAGAAATGTTTCTGTACCCTTCCCCAGACCTGTGCCTCAATACAATCCTGTCTTGGAGGTCTACAGACAATTCCTTGGATTTCTTGGCTTGGTTTGTTCTCTGACATGCATTGTTAACTGTGGAACCTTATATAGACAGGTGTGTGCCTTTCCAAATCATGTCCAATCAACTGAATTTACCACAGGTGGACTCCAATCAAGTTGTAGAAACATCTCAAGGATGATCAGTGTAAACAGAATGCACCTGAGCTCAATTTTGAGTGTCATGGCAAAGGCTGTGAATACTTATAAACATGTGCTTTTTTTGTTTTTTATTTTTATAAATTTGCAAAGAATTCGAACAAACTTCTTTCACACTGTCATTATAGGATTATAGTTTGTAGAATATTGTTGAAAATAATGAATTTAAACCATTTTGGAATAAGGCTGTAACATGACAAAATGTGGAAAAAGTGAAGCGCTGTGAATACTTTCCTGATGCACTGTAGGAGTCAACATAACCTGACTTACCTGTTCTGTATGCCATTTTGGTCGTATTTCACTCCAAAGAAAACGATGCCAACAAAGATTGCCAAGATGGTGGTCACTGAAAACTGTAGGGTGTGCACAAGGGTCAATGTCAAGCCTCACTATTCAACTCACAGGAAAACCAGGCATGTGTTTAGAATAGGTTTGAGGTATATACAGTATCTCACAAAAGTGAGTAGACCCCTCACATTGTTGTAAATATTTGAATATATCTTTTAATGTCACAACACCGAAGAAATGACACTTTGCTACAATGTAAAGTAGTGAGTGCACAGCTTGTGTAACAGTGTAAATTTGCTGACCCCAAACGACCCCAAACCCACCTCCAAGACAACCAGTGCCTTGCTAAAGAAGCTGAGGGTGAAGGTGATGGACTGGCCAAGCATGTCTCCAGACCTAAACACTATTGAGAATCTGTGAGGCATCCACAAATTGAACGTGGAGGAGCACAAGGTTTCTAACAAACACCAGCTCCGTGATGTCTTCATGGAGGAGTGGAAGTGGACTCCAGGGGCAACCTGTGAAGCTCTGGTGAACTCCATACCCACGAGGGCTAAGCCAGCATCGGAACATAATGGTGGCCACACAAAGTATTGAGACTTTGGGCCCAATTTGGACATTTTCACTTTGTTGCCAGTGGTTTAGACATTAATGGCTGTGTGTTGAGTTATTTTGAGGGGACAGCAAATTTACATTGTTTTACAAGCTGTACGCTCACTACTTTACATTGTAGCAAAGTGTCATTTGTTCAGTGTTGTCACATGAAAAGTTCTAATTTACAAAAATATGAAGGGTGTACTCACTTTTGAGAGATACTGTTTGTATATATATATATATATATATATATATATATATATATAGATAGATAGATAGATAGATAGATAGATAGATAGATAGATAGATAGATAGATAGATAGATAGATAGATAGATAGATAGATAGATAGATAGATAGATAGATAGATATAGATATAAGTATATGAAATCTTTTTTTTTTCTTTTGTGCTACATGGATTATATTCCACAGCAAAGAGAGGGAAAAAAGAGAACATTATGTCCTTCTTCAGTCCTTTGTCTATGCTTGATTTTTTTTTTCTAAAACTAGTGCTTGTGCTTAAAAGTGGTGGTCTATATCCTTTTGAAAATCTTAAGCATGTATATGTATGTACCCAGACTACATTTCTGTAAATGTAAATGTTGGTGTAGCTTTTGGACTTCATTTGGAAACTCTGAATATGGCCCCTAGCATGCAACATCATAAACCTACTTTTAGCAATTAGCCCCTTCATGAATGCCCAAACCTGTACAATGAAGGCCTGAGGGTCCAGCATCAGATTCCAGAGAGTTCTCTTCATGACGAAGTTTAGCTGGTGGAAAAAACCGCAGTTGTAGGTGATGGTGCGGGACTTGGGTTTGGTGCTGTACTCTTTGCCCCTTTTGATACGCTCCAGTTCAGCCTTGGTTTCCTGAGCATAGCTGCTTTTCCTGTATTCCTTCACCAGATGCTCTTCAATGCTCTGCCCTGTGCTTCCAGGCTCTTCAAGTTCTATATCTGCATCACAAGATCATGCAGGACTTTTAGAAGACATGTTTACTACTAAATGTACGCGTAATCTTGTCTGACTCACTGAGAGGGTCACATTTACTCAGGAATATCTACACATGAAGTGAGCAATCAAGATTCACAAAACTTTAGATGCCAATTCTTTTCTGGAGAAATTAGCCAAGGCATTCTCCAAAGTTGCTAGAAGTCACCTGATGATGATGTTTTTTTTTTGTCATAATCATTTAAATACCAAAATGTGTTACATGAAGAAGGAATACCCATCTATCTCCCAGTGGATTCAGTGATTGGTCATTGGGAACATTGGCTCAGACAAGTGCAACTCAGTCAGGCTTTACTATAGCTAAAGTGTGCTCAAAAGTCACTGGATGGAAGATGCAAAATGAAGTATAGTCCTCTCACTATACCTATACATAAAGAGCACTGGAATAATGATGTTATATAAATTCTAATCATAAATTTGCAAGTTTATGCGAAGCAAATTGCTAGATATCACAGGTGCCCATGGTTAATCCACTTACAAGCACTGGCCCACCATTACAAACAGTCAGATTATTACAATACACTATCTTATAGTGCCAAAACTCTACATATTTGATAATAGTGACAGTTACATGAGCCTTAGCTATGGCTAGGCATGAAAAGCCCTTCACAATAATCAATAATCTAATTAAATCAAGCATTTTGGATTAATTCTGTCTTTCATCACTTCCAAACTATTCCAGAACCTGACATTAAAGCAATGAAGAGTGTGAAACTGAAAATGGTGGTGGTAGGCCACAGGCAAATGTCATGGGTTTTGTATATGATTTAAACTCCTGGCTTTGGTGCTGTGCCCCGAAACAAGCTATCCAATAGTGTTGTTTTCTGTAGATGCAAGGTCACACTGGGGAAAAGCATTTGAAATGTAAATGAATACCTTCTGCTTCTGCAGTCTGCAGCTTGGCCATAGATGCAGCTATGGAGTCTCCATTAATGACATCCAGGAAGAAATCTGCTGGGTTGTTATGGGTTTCACATTCATAACCTGGAACACAATATCAAAAGCAAACATCATAAATGGGAGGCTCCATGTGTACTGTAAAAGTTTACTCCACACCTTTTACCAATAATTGTTGTACAGAGTTTGTAGAATGTGATTAAAAAAAAAAAAAAAGTAATGCTTTACACAAATCACCTTAGGACAAAAGTATTATTTAGCTGAGAATACCCATTTGGAAAACTGACTTCTGCTTGGGTTTGGATGGACTTCTCATTATTCATTTTATAGACACTCTACAGGTCACTGTAGATAATTTGGGGGCAGAGATTTGGAATCATGGGTGGGGTTTGTGTGTATGTGTGTGTGTGTGTGTGTGTGTTAACCATGTGTGTGTTAACCATCAGAGAGCTAATCTTGAAAAAAAAATGGACTAATCTTTCCAAATGGATTTTAAGCACAATTTTCTCATATTTCAGAACTGTTCATAGTAGAAAATGGCAAAATTTCACCATGTGAATGGCTTTCCCAGATTGCCGTATAGTTATGATATTGCCCCCCTTACTAATGCTAATTGAGTAACCCCTTAGTAGTTTATATACTCCATGTGTTTTGCGGGCATGTGTATTTCTGAGCGTACCAATATTAGAGAAGTAGTCCAGTGCACTGTGGGCCGGTCCATGGTACACTTGTTTGCCGCTGACCAGCAGTGTGAGGTTGTCAAAGAGCTGGTAGATGGAGTAGCGTGGCTGGTGGATGGACATGATAATGGTATGTCCATTATTGGCCATTCTGAAGACAGGAAAACATTAAACACTACCAGCTTAACTAATCAAACAACACTTAATTAGGTGTTATTTATCCAACTTAGCAGCATTATTGTGATTATTTTCCTTTAACAGTATGTCAACAATGTTTTATTCCTCTTTATACCACAGCAATTTGGCTTTTTTTGTGCAAAATTAACAATGTTTTTATCCAAAGTAAAATTGATACAGGATACACCTAAACAGTTGAAGGGTCTTGCTCAAAGGCCGAACAGTGGCATGTTGGTGGTGCTGGGACTTAAAATCACGACCTTCCAATCTGTAGCCCAACTGTCTTAGCACTAAACTACCACTGAACCAATCATGGCTTAATAGCTGTAACCAGTTGTTCCCTCACATTTTCTTGAAGTTAAAAAAAAAAAAAAAAATGGAGCTTGTCCTGTTACTTGTCAAGTCCTCTGTACTGAAGACTTTCCACATGTTACAGTTCCACTTAGTTACAGTTTTACCTCTGACTGTTAGTATGATGCTCCAACTCAGTTATCTGGCCATAAAGATCTTGCTCATTTTTCCAGCATGACTATGAGAACTATGAGAACTGACCTGTTTGCTTACTCTCTCACCCTCTCCCTAAACATACAGACACACACACACACATATATATATATATATATATATCCATCCATAACCGCTTGTTCCTGCTTCAGGGTCGGTGGGGAACCTGGAGCCTATCCCAGGAAGCATCAGGCACAAGGCGGGGTACACCCTGGACAGGGTGCCAGTCCATCACAGGGCACAATCACATACCCTATTCATACACTATGGACAATTTACCAAACTGCCATTCAATCTACCTGTCTTTGGACTGGGGGAGGAAACCAGAGTACCTGGAGGAAACCCCCGCAGCACGGGGAGAACATGCAAACTCTGCACACAGTTCGAATCCCGCCGGGCTTTGATTCCCCTGTTAAACCCTGTGAGGCAAACGTGCCAACCACTAAGCCACCGTGCGCCCCATATATATATATATGTGTGTGTGTGTGTGTGTGTGTGTGTGCGTGTGTGTACAGTATCTCACAAAAGTGAGTACACCCCTCACATTTTTGTAAGTATTTGATTATATATTTTATATATGTGACAACATTGAAGAAATTACACTTTGCTTCAATGTAAAGCAGTGAGTGTACAGCTTGTGTAACAGTGTAAATTTGCTGTCCCCTCGCAACACATCGCCATTAATGTCTAAACCCCCTGGCAACAAATGTGAGTACACCCCTAAGTGAAAATGTCCAAATTGGGCCCAAAGTGTCAATATTTTGCGTGGCCACCATTATTTTCCAGCACTGCCTTAACCCTCTTGGGCATGGAGATTACCAGAGCATCACAGGTTGCCACTGGAGTCCTCTTCCACACCTCCATGACGACATCACAGAGTTGGTGGAGGTTAGAAACCTTGTGCTCCTCCACCTTCCGTTTGAGGATGCCCCACAGATGCTCAATAGGGCTTAGGTCTGGAGACATGGTTGGCCAGTCCATCACCTTCACCTCCAACTTCTTTAGCATGGCAGTGGTCGTCTAGGTGGTGTGTTTGGGGTCGTTATTATGCTGGAATATGCATACTGATCATGCTCTGCTTCAGAATGTCACCGTACATCTTGGCATTCATGGTTCCCTCAATGAACTGTAGATCCCCAGTGTCGGCAGCACTCAAGCAGCCCCAGACCATGACACTCCCAGCTTCATGCTTGACTGCAGGCAAGACACTCGTCTTTGTACTCCTCACCTGGTTGCGGACACCATCTGAACCAAATAAGTTTATCTTGGTCTCATCAGACCACAGTACATGGTTCCAGTAATCCATGTCCTTAGTCTGGTTGTCTTCAGAAAACTGTTTGCGGGCTTTCTTGTGCATCATCTTTAGAAGAGGCTTCATTCTGGGAAGACAGCTATGCAGACCAATTTGATACAGTGTGCCACGAATGGTCTGAGCACTGACAGGGTGATCCCCCACCCCTTCAACCTCTGCAGCAATGCTGGCATCACTCATTCGTCTATTTCCCAAAGACAACCTCTGGATATGACGCTGAGCACGTGCACTCAACTTCTTTGCTCGACCATGGCGATGCCTGTTCTGAGTGGAACCTGTTCTGTTAAACCGCTGTATGGTCTTGGCCACCATGCTGCAGCTAAGTGTCAGGGTCTTGGCCATCTTCTTATAGCCTTTATCTAGAGCAACAATTATTTTTTTCAGATCCTCAGAGAGTTCTTTACCATGAGGTGCCATGTTGAACTTCCAGTGACCAGTGTGAGGGAGTGTGAGAGCGATAACACCAAATTTAACACCGATGACTTAATATACAATGTGATTAGCCTTGCAGCCTGAACTAAAGTCAGCCTTGCAATTATAGAATCAAAATTGAGAATTCACTAGCACTGAGGTATAAAACATTAACAAATCAACCACGAAACGGAGAACATAGGATTACAGTGAACCTAAAGATGTTTATTATTCTATTGTGTTTCTGACAGATGGCCATGTTTTCTCTTAGCAGTAAGGAGAAGCAGCATGACCACTGACCGTTTAAGCAGCAGTAGAACAGAGTTGGCAGTGCTGGCATCCAGGCCTGTAGTGGGTTCATCCAGGAATAGTACAGAGGGGTCAATGATCATCTCCATGCCAATGCTGGTCCTCTTTCGTTCACCTCCAGAGATGCCGCGAATCAGCTGAGTGCCCACCTGAACGACCAAAAGCATGATATTGTAAATCACAATGCATGCTTTGCAATATATATATATATACACACGTATATGAAATTACCATTCTGCAGTAAAACAAATATCTTTGATAAACCAAACATTGGTAAGGAGTGGGATTTATTTATCACCTAAGGAAAGTATGTCAGGATTATCCAGATGTTAGAAGGAATGTTTGAGATACTTTCAGGCTAACCTCTACATTTAAAGAGCTTTTTTTTTTAAGTTTACAAGAATGTGCTTGTTTTTCTGTATAGACTAACAACAACAACAACAACAACAACAAAGAAAGATCAATTAGCCTGATTCATTTTCATACTATTTGCACAGTTCTGTTGATTTTGGCTAGATGTAAAGTGCAGGTGTCTGTTTGCATGTGTGCGAGTACCCTTCTGTCTGCCACTTTACTGAGGCCTAACTCGGAAATGAGACGATTAACTCTGTCCTCCTTTTCTTTCTGGTTTATAGCAGATGAAAGACGAAGTGCAGCCGAGAAACACAGATTCTCTCGCACGGTCAGAGTGCCCATCACCACGTCATCCTATCCACACAAACAACAAAGGTCACATACAGTAACAGTAGCGCTCATCCTCAAAGTACGGCAAAAATATACCTATAGATTATAATTTAATCTATCTGGAATTTCTCATCATACCACAGAACTCTTGAATTGGATTGGTCAGAAGATATTGACAAATTTTTTATAAGAGCAAATGTGGAAGTAGTTCTGGCTGAAGGCAAATCACAGGTTAAAATTAACGCGCTCATTCTAATAAGTTGTTGTTTGCAAGTTTGCAGAGAGAAAGAGAGAGGCTGTTGATGGAACGACTGATTATAACTGATAAATCATAAGTGATAACAGGAATTAACTTGTTTCATGGACATTCCATAACATTAACACTATAACACTATAAACTGATAAAAAAAAAAAAAAAGTTCAACATGACATTCCTTTAAAATGAACACAATATTGCTGTGGTAAAAGAGGAATTACATGCTTTGGGATGTGATGTTAATGGAAATATTTAATCTTCACCATACCATGCCATTGTTGATAATTAAATTTTTTAACAGATAGGGTTGGTAGGGTCACTGTTAAAATGTATTCTGTTACAGCTATAAATTACTTCATAAAAAATGTAATCAGTAACGTAATCCAATATGAAAGTAATGTAATCTGAATATTTTTTGGATTACTTCGAGGTCACATAACGCAATACGATCTAAAATACTTTTATTTAGAGTTGATTTTAGAGATTAAATACATGGGGGGTCTTAGTGTTCAAAACAGTGTTACTATGAATTCAGATTTTAATACACTGAAAAAGACACACTATTAGCATCACCTATATAAAAAAAAAAATTATATATATATATATATATATATATATATATATATATATATATATATATATATATATGTATATATATATATATATATATATATATATATATATATAGTTTTCACTATGCCAACGTATTACATTTTTTCTTACATTCTTTTGATTGTCCATGGAATAAAATAAAATATCAGATGCCGTGAGTGTACCTTCTACCATCATTTACACATTAGAGTGACCGTGTAATACAAAGCAATGTGATAACATGAAATAAAAAGGACCTTATATGGCCATGGGCATTGTTTCGGATCACGACAGCTGGAATTTACTGAACTGTTTGACGCCATACACAACAGCGCTTCACCTTCGTGCGTTCACTGAGACTACGCTAACCGCTTACGGCTGAGAGACAGGAATTTGGGCAGTAGTTGCTTTAATCCTTTTAGAATCGACCGATTGGTGTGCGAGAAGGCGGGAATTACAGAGGGGGGTTAAAGCAATTCAAACATGCACACAAGATGCAGTATTAGACCATAAGCACATCATAATGAAACTAAAGCTGAATCACGGACATTTTTGGTCACCCTAACAAAAGCATTTCAGAGAACAATTTGTGTTCATTTCTACAAAATTAAATTTATTTGCAAAATTTATTTGCTCCAGGAGATTGCTCATGTGAGCCACGATTGGCAAAAGAGAACCAGAACTATAATCAAGCAGTTATCTATATTGTGTTATGTCAAAAGATTCATTTCTTTGGTGTTAAATGACATTTTTTTATCCTGATAGTGTTCCCATTTTTTTTTACAAAATGCACTTGTAATCTGATCTACTGATCTACTTTGGTTTTGACGTAACTTTCACGGATTACAGTTACCAGTTTTTTGTATCCTGATTACATAACATCGTTACATGTATTCTGTTACTCCCCAAGCCTGTTAACAGAAGATTATTTTATTCTCTTTTAATATTTTATTATATTTTATTCTTATTTTGGTAAATGGTCTGCACTTATATAGCACTTTTTTTTAACCTTAGCAGTTCCAACGCGCACCAATGGTAGCAGAGCTGCCTTGAAAGGTGCTAACTTGCCATCGGGAGCAACTTGGGGTTCAGTATCTTTCCCAAGGACACTTCGGCATGTGGACTCATATGGGCCGGGAATTGAACCACCAACCCTACGATTAGTGAAAAACCCACTCTACAACCTGAGCCACAGCTACCTAATTTTATTAGACCAGGGGATTCCACCTGTTTAATCAGAGCTTGACCTTCAATAGAATCAGGTGTGGCTTCTGCTTGATTAGAATGAAAAACTGCACCCACACCGGCCCTTTCTGGATGAGATTGGACACTCCTGTATAAGACCATTCTCTTGATTTTGTGGGTTAATTAACTTTTATCTTGTCCTATTGTGTTGGTTAATATCATGCGGTCTTATCATTATAGTTATTACTTCTATTGCACAGCACTTTGGCAGCCCTTGTAGTGTTTTAAATGTGCTTTATAAATAAAGTTGTCTTGACATATCTAGACTATTTCTAGATATTTTTGATTAATTTCAGCTAATTTATTTTTTTTTTAGAAAGAAGCTAAATACACTACCAAATACATTAAGACCCTTTCGACCGTGAAATTTTCTAGGCAAGTAAAAACTGGCTTAATCATTCAATTATCTTAGATTTGTTTGAAATTTGAAATGTTCCATAAATTCAACTCATTTTAAACTATTTCCTCTTTTTTTTCTCTCCAGAGAAGTGTTTTGTCGTACCTGTACAACGTAGCCCGAGCGACATTTGAAATTGGATGGCTGTGGAGCTCCATTGATCAGGACTTCACCAGAAAGACCCGAGGGATCCTTCCTTGCTGCAAGCACATCCAAAAACCTGAAAATGAGATGGCAGAAATGATCACCATATACAGTATGTTTCAAATAAAACACATTTTTAAACAATATCAGCTTTGGAGTTGGATGAAGCTTTATACAGTATACAGTATAACAGCTTTATACAGTATACAGTCCAGTACAAAGGTTTCTATAAATTTAAGGAAAAATAAAACAGATAAAATAATGTAATTTATAGTACATGTCATTCAAAGATAAATGACCAAATAGTGTGTGTTCAGATATGGAATTAAAAAAAATATATCTATGTATGTATATATATATATATATATATATATATATATATATATATATATATATATATATATATATATATATATATATATATATATATACTGCTCAAAAAAATTAGAACACTTGGAGTTACATTGTGCAGTTTAAGTGTTCTCTTTATTTTTTTTATCAGTGTATTTCCCTTTCTAAATTTAATATAAATATTTTCTGATAATCTATATGACCAAACTTCATAACTGGAATTCAAGTTACATATGGCCTTTTCTAAACATAAAAGCATGGGGATGCAAATGTTTGCCCTCAACTGCATCTAAATAGCTAAAGATTGTGATCTTAGTTGGAATAAATCAAACTTCTAAGGACAATTTTTTCACTTCAAGAATGTAATTTCAGCTGAACTTGATAGAGAGAGTCATATTGGTACTCACGAAGATTTGCCACTTCCTGTAGGGCCTAAAAGGGCATTTAAACCAGGTTTCAGAATTCCGCTGTGGAGAAACAGATCATTCACTCATTTTAGAGGAATTTGCTGTAGTGCCAGGAACATTTTTATCAGAACATGTCAAATTTGAAGTTACATTTTTAATTTTATGGAGCCAAGTTTGTCCTTGAGGCCACTTTGTATGACAGACTACATACAGTATGAGAAAACTGCCTTATACACTATATGGTTTAGTTAGTTTATTTATTTATAAAGTGCATTTAAAAACAACAGAAGTTGAAACCAAAGTACTGTACAAGTATTACAAAACAGATTTATAAACAAATATTTAATAGTATCAAATACCAATGGACAAATTAAAATTCTACACCCTAAGATTGAATTAAAAGATATCGAATAGAAATGGGTCTGAACATAGCAATAGAGGGGGAAGATCTAATATGAAAAGGAGACTATTCCAGAGCCTGGGAGAGAGAGATAGTTTGTATATATTGTAACCATATTTTTGACAGACGTAGTTAAAGATATCTATTGTTGCACATTAGTTTCTATAGATTAATCATATATTTTTTTTAATTTTTTTTTAAAAAGATCATCACCAACATGATTGGACAGATGTGGTTAAAGATACATATCAGTTGTAAACTTTAAATCTGGTTCCGGTGCATACACACACACACACACACACACACACACACACACACACACACACACACAGACACAGAGAAGATATCCCTAACTAATAAGAACAAAATACACCTGTTTAAATATTTCAGCCATAGCTAATTGATTATTATTTTTATATTATTATTAATTCGGTTCTGGTGTATTCCCGCACACACAAACATACAAGTTCTTTCAAATAGAATGTATTCATACATAGTATGGTCATGTGCCTTCCACACACACACACACACACAAGGATGATGAAATAAATAATGAATTTCCATACACTTCCAACCAAAAATAATCACACACACACACACACACATACCACTGACCAATCAGAACAAAAGAAATTAAATTTGCTCCATCTGGTAGGTGTCGGTATAAACACCATAAGTTTATAGAAGAAGAAGAAAAAGAAGAAAATGAAGAAGAAGAAGAACCCACCCTCTAGGTTTAAAATACTCGGTGCTTCGAACACCGTGTGTGAGCTTACAACATGGCTGATGCTTGTCCTAATGCCCCGAATAAAGCTCACTCTTTTTTGGGAAGATTAGAAAAAAAGATTTAGAGCATGAAATTTTTTTTTCACATTATTTAAAAGGAATTTGCAAAAGGAATACACTCGATTCAGGCCTAGGTCAAAAAGCTAATCACCCATCTGGACAGACGAAGTTAAAGATAATTATTGTTGCACGTTCTTAGCTATAGATTAATCATTGCTTTTGACAAGCCTTGGTCAAAAAGGTCATCACCATCGTCATTATCTGGACAGATGAAGTTAAAGATACATATCAGTAGTAAACTTTAAATCCGCTTCAGGTTCATACATACACATACATACATGCAAACATACACACACACACACACACACACACATACGACCCTGTATATAAAAGGGAGCACTCCATTAGTTTTACAATTGGCAAAGAGTTGAAAGAATTTCCAGACTCTATCCTTCAAAATTCCAGAAACCATTTATTTCTCAGCAGGTAAGTAGATGTATTTTAAACAATTAAAATAGTTAATTATGAATTGAAATACAATGTTTTATGTAATTATCCATCTAATATTGATATTGATATAACCCTAAAACTGATCTTTCTGAGTACAACAATCATCATTCTTATCTGGTCATTATGTAATCTGGTATGATACTATATCTAAAATTTATTCTTCAATACACTTATATTACAGAGCAAGACCGAACTGCTCATCTGATTCTAGTGTATAGGTTATTAAAATTTATCTCTTAGATCTGTATAGTGAGCTAAAAGGGAATTGTTAAGTTATTAAAAGTATGTTTTATTTGCTTTACTGTTTTTTAGACAACAGCGCTGATTATTTCTGATGATGAGTTTTCCGAGACATCTGATCGAGGCCTTTTGAATCTGAGCTCTATTCGTAAGTCATAACATTAAATTATGAATGTTTCATGCTGTAAAGTCTTTCATATGTATATAGATACAAGTGATGCAATAGAAGACCAAGAGGAATTAAACTTGGAAGCCGACTTTCAAAATGACCTCGGATCTGCACAGCGTGGCGTGAATTCATCAAAGCAAAGACGGCTTTATTAGAAAACTTTGGACAGCTTGATAATACATTTGAATCTGATCGAGGTACGGAATTTGTCCCTTTGCTGTACACACATTTGAATATTTGAACAGTTGCCTCACAGTGAACATAAAGTTGATTAGAAAATTGTATGATAGTTCTTGTGCAGAAATGACTGAAATGCAGTTTGGATACAGAGACTAAATAAATTAAAACCCGAAAATACTCCATTACCCAATGATTTCTGTTATGATGGAAAGCAGAGTTCTTCAAATGGTCTGTTACATCGTGATCCATACACAACCCTGAATCTATGTTTAACTTAAGCAATCATTGGACTGAATAAAAATTTAATTCCGTCACACCAGGTTGTTAGTGAGATTACAACTTTTAGTTGTAATTACAACTTACAAACACACCGGTGACACCATACTATATATTTTCTGAATTAAATCAATGTCTGCTAGAGTTACAAATAACCTCAATTAACACGATCATTCAGTACAATTAAAGCTTGATCTAATTGATCAGTTGAATGAAAATTTAAGATCGCGAGACCAGAGCAATGCTCAAAATGAAAATTCCCGCGAAATTCCAGTCAAATTGTATCAAGCACGCCGGTGACATCGCACGACATATTTTTCGAATTAAATCAATGTCTATTAGAGTTACAAAATAACCTAAATGAACAAAGACAATATATGCAGATAAATCCCTGTTAAATAGATATCCCTGTGATCCCTGTGAATCACCTCAATGAAAATATGGCATTATCTCCCGATCACAATATCTAGTTCAACTCCAGAAATCGCTCAAGAATCTAGACCATTATCTTCTCATGATATGATATACAAGCTTAATCAAAGTCGTATGAGGATAAATGACAGTCTAGTTAACTTAATCCAAAACACCGCCAATATTCCACAAAATTCGGAAAACGATAATGAGTAAAACTGTCCAATGGAAAACATGCAATCGCCCGATATCCAAGATTCTCATTTTAAAATCACGCAAATGCCTAATATCCAAGTTTCACAAGATGGTGATGGATTAGAGCCTAATATCCAAGATTCTCAAATGGAAAACATGCAATCGCCTGATATCCAAGTTGAGCAAGGGGCTAGATATTAATATCCAAAGTTCACAAGATGGGGATGGGTTGGATCCTAATATTAGAATAATTAATTGTGAAAGATTCAACAACACTGAGATTAGGAGAATAGTGAATTTTTCTTAGATTGCTAATGTCGACAGCTTTGCAGATTGTTATAATTATGTTACAGAGATTTTACACAGTATGATTGATTGAAATTGCTAACAATTTCATTTCTGCTGAGGATGTCATCACTGTTGAAATCAGAGGTGATCAACATTTCATCATACGTTCAAATGGACAATGGTGTCATCGATTTACATTCTTTTCTGACCATGCTCGAAAATGTAGAGTAAAATTCAGAGTAAATGTGAAATTTTTACTGATATACCCTTGAAATAGTCGTCCAAATCATCCGGCCACCTCGGGGTGGTGGAATTAGATGGAAAATAGGCCATATATTCAATTCAGAAACCATACAGAAGAAAATGAAGCATCTATACATTTTTCACAATAGAGACAACATGTGTTTCACCTTGTGCGTTACCCAACTTTTTAATCGTGAAAAAATTATTTTGAAACCGAACAAATCGCTAGACAATTACAACATGATGTGGGATTAATCCGTAAACACCGCAGTCAGCTTTGCTGATGTATCAAGACTTGAGAGACATTTTAACTGTAAAATCGTAATCGTACACTGATCAGCTAGAAAAGCTGGATACTCTTTCTTTCAAACTAACAAGACTCTCCACGAAAAAACAGTTTTAATTGTTTTTGCATGACAACCACTATTATAGGAATAAAAGTATCACCGGACTTTTAGGACGAGTCATGTTTGTCATTTCTGCCACTCTGGGTTTGACGTTTTATGGAAACATAAATGCGTTTATAGCTGCAACATCTGTCATGATCCCGATCACAAGCACCCTAAGAATGTAAATAAATGTCCAGAGTGTCAGAGACTATGTAGATCACAATACTGTTTCGAGAGGGATAAAGCAAAGATTCAGTCGAGCAAAGGCGAATGTTTTATGTCTAAAACGGGATTCTACTGCAGTAAATGTAAACGTGTGATACGGGATAAAATTCTAATCATGAGAAACATGTGTGTGCACATTCGAAATGCATACTCTGTGGCAAAAAACTCGACTAGGATATCAAGCATAGATGTTTTATATTATGGGCTAGGAAAGAACATGAAATTAAGGATGATCTGTTTTATGGTTTCAAGACTAGACAGGAAACAGGAACTCATGTAGCTAATTTCATATGTTGTATTAATTTTGAGGGAGAGGAGTGGGTGGCTGAAGGGGATGATTGCGTCATGCTGTCTTTAAGAAATTTTTGTTGTAATACATACAATGGTTATATGTTTATCGTGCATAACGCTCGAGGGTTCGATTCATACCTTTTGTTAAACCATTTAGTGAAAGAAGGAATCACCCCCGAAATCATAGCGCAAGGTGATAAAATTTTGTGTTTCATCAATACCATGTTTCACGAGTCCTACGTTTCACCAGTCTACTGTTCTTACCCATGAGGTTGAGCAGCATCCTGAAAGCCATGGGATTTTCAGAAAGCAAGAAAGGCTATTTTCCCCATTTCTGGAACACCATAGAACATCAGGATTACATAGGACCGTATCCTGACCCAAAGTTTTACGGTGTAGATGGCATGATGCCTAAGGACGGGGAAGAATTCTTTAAGCTGTACAGAACGGTTTCTGACAAAGTCTTTGATTTCAAGAAAGAGATGGCCAGATACTGTGTGAACGACATAGAAATTTTGAGAAAGGGTTGTTTAGCTTTCTAAAAAAGTACAAAGGTCAATACTTTTAAATGCATCCGCATCCTCTTAGATCATCCGAAGCTACCTTCTGAGATGTCCATCAAAAACAATGGAGAGAAATCTAGGTTGCCACCTTAAGATTTAAGGACCTCCCAGTCTTCGCTCTGATGCGAAGTATACATTCAGCAGCCACGACTCTGTGTGATACTAAGCTCCACTTAAGCGCATTTTCCGTTTGTCTAGAATTTCCGCTTCACTCCCGTTACGCTTACGCTTCTTCGCTAACTCGTTAGCTCCTTAGCTACCTATTGTATACTATTTCTCGCAACTACTCACCTCCTCCAGTTGCCTGCGTTTGTCTCCATTCCCGCAAACGTTACAATATTCTTCATCAATCGTTCTTCAGAATTATCCAATGATCATTCTTTTCTTGACACTCAAAATGACTGCATTTTGAGTGTCAAGAAAAGAATGATCATTAGATAATTCTGTCCAGCAGTTAACCATAACCGCATGTATGATTGCCAGCACATGTTGGTTATACACCTGTCAGTTTTATCGTTCGTTTTCAGATAGATCTTTTTCCTAGGTTTTGGGCGTCTTCAAAACCTGAATTGGTCACATCATCATCATCCAGGGTAAAAACAGAGTTGTGGAGAATGGAGTTCACAAGCCATATCGCTTGTTCTTGATGCTCAGAATGTTTTGACTCGATATGTAGTCAGACTCATTTATAGATCGTGTGGGAGGAGTCTTGGGGAAGGCAGAGTTTCTGCTCAAGTGTAGTACATTGACGATCTCAGAAGAGATCTTCTAGCCTTACTTTTATTTTTTTATTTTACACAAACTTTTGGCCATATAGTGTGGTGTTTATTCCAAGTTTATTAGGTAAACCTACTATATAAATCAAGTTATAGATGTACAATTACTGACTGTAGAACCTTCTTCTAGATGAAAGCTGGTAACTTAATAGTTAAAGAAATGCAAATCATATGCCAACTGGAGTCGATCTAATCAGATGTGGGCAGAGTGCAGCATCACACTGAGATCAGATCGGCTGTGACAGGTCATGCGTTTTCCTCTGTACTGTGGTGTAAACATGTTACCTAACCAGGGCAGAACAGCAATGGCTTTTCACCTGCTTGTTTAAGGTGTGGAGTGACAGCACACCTTTGTGTTTACATCATAGTGTGTATTGTAATGAATGCTCAGTCACACTTTCTATTACATGCATTATTATTATTATTACTACTCAGTCTAAATGAGATGAGATTAGACTCACTTCAGGTCCACCAAGATGTCCTTAGTGATGCTCTTCTTCTTACAGGATATACTTTTTATCGTCACACTGTACTGGATGTTGTGGAAGCTCACAGTGGCTCCATGCTGCCGTGTGACCATATCTTTGGTGATGACTTTTTGTCTAGACGTCCCATTCACATGGCCCACGTCCTCAATCATGTGAATGCTGATATGATTATCTTGACCCTCCATCTCATGAGGCTTTCACTCTGCATATAGTTATATATATATATATATATATATATATATATATATATATATATATATATATATATATATATATATATATATATATATATATGTATACAGTTAAAAAAAAAAGTAGTGGTTAACGGATATGATAATCAAGCACGAGTTGCTCAGTTGCTCATAGTGCAAAAGTTTGCACACCCTTAGGACAAAATTTATTTACTTTAAGAAGATATTTACAGTTAGGTTTCATGGAGGTTCCTTCATTATTACAGGTAACAAAAAATTGTCAAATGGTGCATGAAGCCTATCCTAGGGGAGCCGGGGCACAAGGCGGGGGACACCCTGGATGCACAATCGCACACACAATCAAGAACACTACATATGGGCGATTTGGAAATGCCAATCAGCCTATAATGCATGTCTTTGGACTGGGGGAGGAAACCCATGAAACACAGAACATAAAAACTCCACACACATGGGAGGCAGGATTATAAGATACATAATAAGAGGGAAAAAATAAATGATGTTAGAAGTTTGTACCCACTGATTAACTTTATAATGCCCTCCAACATTTCTTGTATCCTCTGATCATTCAGATTGCCTCAATTACTATTTTTTCTGACTTCCTATTTTTCTGTTAATTCAGCATTTGTTTTCGAATGATTGTCACGTCACATTTCTTTCGCAGCTAACAACAAACATTATCAGAATAATAGTTAAGCTGCTTCTACACTTTAATCACAATTTTACAAGCACTAACGCATCTTTTACATGCAATCCGATGGGAAGTGGAAATTTCTACGACAAATCAAATTTAAAATTTTTAATTGACAATATTTCAAAGATACAATAATATTAAAAACAACACCATCCACCAGTACGTGATGTAGCATCTCCCTTGACCTACTGCGTGCTACATTCAGTTTGCATAAGCAACTCAAATTCTACCACGCCGTGCATATTAAGACGATTCAAACAAGTCTGTAATGACACCGTCCAGACACAGAGAGATCATCAACGGAAAAAGTTTATTATTCAAATGTGTGCCAGAGTAATTTGTTGGAACTATGACGCATTTTATTCTTGAACACAATAGTTGCACGTGGTACTTTTTTTTAATTACTTTTTTATGAGTTTCATTAAATTAATTCAATTGAATTGACCAGTCAAACAGGCTGATAACTATAAGAACTAGTAATAAATATAACACTGAAATCATTCAATCAATCAATTAATTAATTTAGCAGAAAATGACAAAACTAAATCATATGTTATACGAATTACGTAAATGACTAAATTATTATAAAAATGTGTAAAAAAAAAAAAAAAGAATACATGTACAATAATTCAAATAATATAAACATAAAGGTAAATTTAATGTGCCAGTAAAAGTAAGGAAAATAAACAAATAAATATGAATAGATATGTTCTGACAAATATTCAATGATAACGTTCCACATCCTACATGGAACACTAGATATACTTAGCACATGATTTGGAACATAGTTGATCAGGCATTCACAGTATGAAGGCTTCATGTTATTAAGAGATTGTAATAACTAGTAATAATATTTCATTGCCAGTGGAGTGATATTAAAATGAATGAAAATATAACCACAGAATCAACAGATATTAAAGAACACGTCTGAATTAAAAGAGGAGAGATAAAGGTTAAAGACAAAGTCTTTCCTGATATCATATGTCTTCCATATTACTAACAAATGATAGTTATTTTATAATTGACGAGAATAAATTGTGCTCACCTTCTTTCAGTGTTTCTTGTTATAATCTGTAAACACTTCAGCTAATCCCAGGTCGCTCCTGCAAACCACAAACAGCATTCCACATTAAACAATGTTGATTCTCATCAGTATTAATGAAGATTGGAAGAGATTGACATCATTCTTCTATTTGGAGGTGAGCAGTATGTACTCTGCTTTTGACATACGCAAGTTACCATCACAGACCACTTTGTACCACTGCAATTAATTTTTTTTCATTATTTAATATTCATTTGCATAAATGTTGTATAAAATAAGTTAAATATTTAATTATTCAGCTATTTTATTTTTGTTTTATATGAACAAGAACAAGAACAACAACAACCACAATAATAATAATAATAATAATAATAATAATAATAATAATAATAATAATGTATTATGTGTAATGCATGCCTTACTGTGCTCACTGAAACCTCAGTGCCGTTTCCACCAAGTCTGGCTGCAGGTTTTTGCAATCACTTGAGGGTTTTTCACAACCTGCCTTCTAAGAAATCTGCTTGCAGCCGTTAACAGCTTCCTTTTTCTGCTCTGTCTAGGTATTTCATGAATTTTCTGCCCCTAGCCAGTTCAGGTATTTCATGTATTTTCTACTCCTAGCCAGTTCAGGTGTTTCATGTTTTCATGTTCAAGCAACTTGTGTTGAACTATTTCAATTGCTTTTGTTGGATCTGTTCATTGCAAACAGCTGAAAGTCTGTCAATTTTGACAACAAACCTGATTTGCAATGGGGGTTAAATAATTTTGTTTGCAACTATATATTTTTAAGTGAGAAAAAAAATCAATAAAATTATGAAAATAAAGTTGTTGGTTTTTTGTTTTTTTTAAGTTTATTTCATTTTTCATTTTTCAAAGAAAATGGTCAAAAATTATTACCATTACAGACCACATTGTTACACCCCAATTACACAATCTGTCTAGCTATCTCTGAACAGTGTTAAAGTACACAAACAAAATTATTCATATTATTAAAATGATTTAAATGAAAAAAATATATATTTGTACCATTTTAGAGTGCAAAGTGTAGAGAGAAAAAATAAATAAAAATAAATAAATGAAAAGCAAGAAAGATCATATAGTTTTCTGCTAAATTAAATTTAAAAAGTATGTGGAGCCATTAGTGTGTATAAATATCATGCTGCTCCTGTTTTCCTGCCATCTCATTAAAAAGGTTTTATTTGTCACATATACATTACAGCACAATGGTGAGCACAGGGTCAGCCATGATAACGCACCTCTGGAGCAAGGGCCCAATAGTGTCCAGCAGTGGTGGCTCAACTATTAAGGCTCTGGGGCTTGAACAGGGGCCTTAATCGCTGAGCCATCAATGGCCTAAGATTAAGATGCTATTAAAGGAAAAAAAATCTCTATTAAATAAAAAATAAATTTATATGATAACATCTACATTAACAGTAGAAACAATATGTTCTCCAAAGCAAAATAATATCAGAATAATGATCTGCATTACCAGTCTAACATTATTTTTTCCAAGTTCAAAATTAATCTTTGTACCAAAAATAGTGTTGTATCAAAATGTGTCTATTACCCAAACAATTCATATTTAACATAGAAACAGATACTCACATACATTAACCAGTTTAAGGACGAAGGTAAGACACCGGGCCTGTTAGTGAGGAGAGGCAAGGGTCCAAGTTTGTTGATCACACAGTTGAGATGTCCCAAGGGTGATCTAAAATAACCAGAGCTGAAGCTCTTCTATTTATACAGTTTTCTTAGGATCAGGATGTCCCAGACACCAATATGTTTAGAGTTAGCTGTCCCGGAACACCATTATGTACGTTAACCTTTATCTCACAGGTGCAGCTTGGTTCCAAAATATATTTTGTCTCGTTTCACTCTTTGAAAATAACCTGACCTTGTCTGTGTTGCTTCCTGACTGGACTTTCTTCGAAAAATGACACTTTCAAACAAACCATCTCTACATTATGAGTAAGTTTTATTTTTGTTCTCCATTTCTTTTCTTTTTTTATAGTGCTTGCATGTACATTACCTTATAATATTTTTTCATGAAAAAGAATATGAAACAGAACATGAAACAGATTAATTTCTGTTTTCTGCATACACACCAGGCCTCTGTGTGTGTGTATCTTTTTTTTGACCTTCTGCCTGTGTGCAGAGGTACTCCACCTACACCCTGAGGCCTGCCGCACTAATCAAATACATGTATTCTTATCCCTCTGCGCCTGTGTGTTGTGTCTTAGGTGAACATCTGTTCATACAGTCCACCAGCCCAGTAAATTCTGAATAAAATTACATATTACTCATACTAGGTCTCCCTTGTGATTATTTCATGTATATTTTATATACAACAATAGATATTTCAGACTTTGACCAATATAGATATACAGTAATTATTAATTATACAGATTTTGCAAGTTATGCTTATGTAACAAATATAATAAAAATAATGTCAAAGTCTACAAATGATCAGTAATAAAAGCAAGCCTGAGTGTGTATATCAGTTTTGTCCCCCTTCATAAATCTCAAAAATTAACCTCCATCTAGAGACATCTAGAAATATCAAGTTACCGAAGAAAAAGATGTACACACCTGGAACCTGTAGGTTTAAAAGAAGAAGTCCATGTGAGTGCAAGTTATTGGCGTGGTCCAATTTCACTGAATATTTCACTTTATTAGACACAGATGATTAATATTTCTTACAAACAGGGACTCTGGTTAATTCCTGAGGTTAAACAAACAATGTACTGCTCACTATAGAGAGAAATGAGTTTCTGCAGGATTTGGAGCCTGCTTTAATGTGGTCATATTATCAGATTAAAGTCTGCAACAGCGCACCCTGCTGGACCCAAACTGGAACGACCCACAGTCATATACAAATAAAACAGAATTGGACTAAAATGTGAAATACATTTTTTAAAATATTTAAAGTCAGCAATAAATGTTACATTCCTGTTTCTGCTGAAACCTTATTCACAAGTAAATAAAGCTGCACAAACAGTTTTTGCAGTATAATAATTGAAAGTAAGAAACACATCCATACAACATCAGAACAGTAAAAGGCACAGTGACTGTCTTACACTTTTCTTCAAATGTTCACATTTTATTTCAACAGAGCATGGAGTGATGATAACGATGACAGAGTGATACATCACTTGTAGGGATGATGAGTTGATTCCCGCACATTTCCCCCTGATCTAAAATAATCAGTTAAAATCAAAAGGTTTGAGAATTGAGATTGAGAATCGTGCATCGCATTAAACACTCTCTCTACCAGTTAGACTGTGCATTAAATGTATAGAGTGGATGTATGTTTAGTAAAGGGGGCTCCGAGAGGTAGCAGGAACAGTAAAATGGGGGGAAAACACGAAGACATATAACCAACAAGCTTGGTCTGAAAATTTACCAGCTGCCAAAACACTGGTAGACCATCTGTGCCGGCTGCTATGTATTTATAGTAAGGAAACACTTTTTGAAGTTTGAACTTTCTGATACTGATCCTACATCATCAGTCCGCAACTCCCCCCCCCCTTTCTACCTAATTTGGTCTTGTCCAATTCCCAGTCACTAGCCAGCTCTTCCCTATCATAGAACAGCTACAACCCGGGGAAGGTGAAACACTAACACATGCTTCCTCCAAGCTTCCTTCTGAACTACTGCATCAGAGGGCAGTGCAACACATGCGGAGGAGGAAAGCGCTATCCGCCCTCTTCTGCATACATGAGCTCACAGATGCCCATGACTGACTGACTAGTGCCCTTCTGATTGACACCATCCAACTGTGCTCTCTTGAACACCTTGCCACAGAGAGACCACGTCAGTCTCTGGATTCCAACTCACGATCTCCTAACAAGAGATTGAGCGCTTTTCTGGTGCACCTCTTGAGCAATCTAAAACATGTATTGATCGGTTTAGTGAAGTAATAAGCAAACTGAAAAGTAACCAATCAGTTGGTTAGTCTGTCCAGCTCAGACTGTGTTTTGGCAGAAGGTAGCTGGTCAGTTTTGGATTAAACATCAAATCCAGTCGCATTTGTCGTCTATTTCTAGACATCATAAATGATCGGTATAGTAGAAAACAACAAAAAAATGGACAAAAAATACATATATCCATCCATCCATCCATCTTCAACCGCTTATCCGTAATCGGGTCGCGGGGGTAGCAGCTCCAGCAAGAGACCCCAAACTTCCCTTTCCCGAGCCACATTTACCAGCTCTGACTGGGGGATCCGCAGGCGTTCCCAGGCCAGTGTGGAAATATAATCTCTCCACCTAGTCCTGGGTCTTTCCCCGAGGTCTCCTCCCAGCTGGACGTGCCTGGAACACCTCCCTAGGGAGACGCCCCGGGGGGCATCCTTACCAGGTGCCCGAACCACCTCAACTGGCTCCTTTCAACGCAGCGAGCAGCGGCTCTACTCTGAGTTCCTCTCGGTTAGCCGAGCTTCTCACCCTATCTCTAAGGGAGAGGCCAGCCACCCTCCTGAGAAAACCCATTTCGGCCGCTTGCACCCGCGATCTTGTTCTTTCGGTCACTACCCAACCTTCATGACCTAGGTGAGTGTAGGAACGAAAATTGCCCGGTAGATCGAGAGTTTTGCCTTCCGACTCAACTCTCTTTTCGTCACAACGGTGCGATTAAGCGATTGCAACACCGCTCCCGCTGCTCCGATTCTCCGGCCAATCTCCCGCTCCAATGTCCCCTCACTCGTGAACAAGACCCCGAGGTACTTGAACTCCTTCACTTGGGTTATGTTCTCATTCCCTACCCGGAGTAGGCACTCCATCGGTTTCCTGCTGAGAACCATGGCCTCAGATTTGGAGGTGCTAATCCTCATCCCAGCCGCTTCGCACTCAGCTGCAAACCGATCCAGCAAGTGCTGGAGGTCACGGACCGATGATGTCATCAGGACTACATCATCCGCAAAAAGCAGCGATGAAATCCTGAGGTCACCAAACCGCAACCCCTCCCCACCACGACTGCGCCTCGATATCCTGTCCATGAATATCACAAACAGGAATGGTGACAAAGCACAGCCCTGGCGGAGACCAACCCCCACCTGGAACAAGTCTGACTTCTTACCGAGCATACGGACACAACTCTCGCTTTGGATGTACAGTGATTGGATAGCCCTTGGAAGGGAACCCTTCACCCCATACTCCCTCAGCACCTCCCACAGTAGACCCCTGGGGACACGGTCATACGCCTTCTCCAGATCCACAAAACACATGTAGACTGGATGGGCATACTCCCAGGCCCCCTCCAAGATCCTTGCAAGAGTAAAGAGCTGGTCCGTTGTTCCACGACCAGGACGGAATCCGCATTGTTCCTCCTCAATCCGAGGTTCGATTATCGGCCGAACCCTCCGTTCCAGTACCTTGGAGTAGACTTTACCAGGGAGGCTGAGAAGTGTGATACCCCTATAATTGGCGCACACTCTCTGGTCCCCTTTTTTAAACAGGGGAACCACCACCCCGGTCTGCCACTCCTTGGGCACTGTCCCCGACTTCCACGCAATGTTAAAGAGGCGTGTCTCTTATATATATATTTGTATCTCTCTGTATATATTTGTTTGTAAAACATGGTGTATGCAGATTTCAGGGTGAAGCTTTTTTTGTATCAAAACATCAGTTTACAGATACAAGGGTACCAATCCAGCATGCCAAACTGCAGAGTCACTGTCACAGTCTATTACAATTTTGTCAGGCGGTGGGGAGGACACAGGCGCGGGAGCAGGTGGATGCGGACAGAGAACGCGGCGCGAGTGTGATGCGGGATATTCCAGAGACGTAGTCAGAAACAGTCAGAGAGTCGAGGTGAACCAGCAGAAGCGTTAGCGAGGCGGGTGATCCGAAAGCGTAGTCAAAGGCAGGCAGAGAGTCGAGGTAAACCAGCAGAAGCGTTAGCGAGGCGGGTGATCCGAAAGCGTAGTCAAAGGCAGGCAGAGAGTCGAGGTAAACCGGCAGAAGCGTTAGCAAGGCGGGTGATCCGAAAACGTAGTCAAAGGCAGGCAGAGAGTCGAGGTAAAACAGGAAGTCGTGGGAATCGTAGAGAGCTTGGTATCGCGGCTAACCAATGTTAAGAAGCGTATACTTCGTGCCGTGAATTCGGAGTGTGGCTTCTTAAATACTTGTGGCTCCAGGAAAGCCTACCCCAGGTGTTATTCATCAGTATTCTGGTGATCTCTCGCGCATGCGCTCTCGTGGGGGTTCTTGGGGTTGGAGTCCGGGACGCCCAGGCAGTGCGCCACCGCGCTCGTGTGGGCTGTTGGGTTGTGGTCCTGGATGGGACGGTGGAAAAGAATCTCCACTCCAGTCTTCGTCGTCAAGATTTCAAGATTTGACTCACCCGATACGCTGACTGCCCCTCGATCTGGAGGGGAGGCGGGGGTGGGGGGTTGGCTGCCGGTACGTCCCCTGCCAGGGGGCCATCAATTACCGGTTTTCAGACGAGACACATGGAACGACAGGGATATTCGACTATGTGGCGGCAACTTCAGGCGGTATGTAACGTCATTAACCTGGCGGAGGATTCGGTAGGACCAGTATACCGTAGGGCGAGCTTTCTGCAACTGTGAGGTGGCTTCAAATCCCGTGTAGAAAGCCATACTCTATCCCCCGGTTGATAGTTAGGGTGGTCACTCCATCTGCGATCGGCCTGGCGTTTGTATCTCCCCGAGATAGTTTCGAGACGCCGGTGGGTCGCCGTCCAGATCTGCTCACTCCGCTCGAACCATCGATCGACGGCCGGGGCAGCCGTAGGAGACACGTTCCATGGGAACAAGGGCGGTTGATATCCGAGCACACACTGGAAGGAAGTGCCGCAGGGAATTTTGAGCATACTCAGCCCAGGGTATGAAAGAGCTCCAGTCCTCCGGGTTTCGAGCGCAGAAGGTTCGTAGAAAGCGTCCCAGTTCCTGGTTAACTCTTTCGGCCTGTCCATTGGCTTGGGGGTTATAGCCGGACGTGAGATTCACGGTCAGCCCGAGTTTCTCCATGAAGTCGGTCCATACCCGGGAGGTGAACTGGGGGCCACGGTCACTGACAATCTCCTCGGGGATGCCAAAATAACGAAAAACATGCTGGAATATGAGAGTGGCGGTAGCAAAGGTGGTTGGGAGCGCCGGCAGGGGGATGAACCGTACGGCTTTCGAGAACCGGTCCACCACCACGAAAATTACAGTGTTTCCTTGTGAAACGGGCAGATCGGTGACAAAGTCGATGACCAGATGTGACCATGGTCTTTCGGGTATGGGTAAGGGTTTCAGCTTACCCATACCCATACAGTCTCCTAGGGACCTTGGCTTGGGCGCACGTAGAGCACGATGTCACCGTTTTTTGAACCTCCTGGTCCATGCCCGGCCACCAATACTTCTCCTGGAGGAGCTGATAAGTTCGTTTTGCCCCAGGGTGCCCGGTTCCTGGACCGAATGGGCCCAGGAGATCAGGTTAGCTCGATGCCTCGCAGGAACGAACAGTTTCCAAGACGGGCAATCAGCGGGGATGCTGTCTGTGGGTGCTTGCTCTAATTCCTGGTCCAGATCCCACTCGATGGCACTGAGAACGCAAGTGGTAGGGAGTATCGGGTCCGCTATTTCGCGAGTCTGGTCCGGGACCTCTTGCCATGAGAAGGAGTCAGCTTTGAGGTTTTTGGAGCCGGGACGGTAGGAAACCAGGAAATTGAAGCGGGTGAAGAACAGACTCCATCTGGCTTGATGCTTCATTCTTTTGGTAGTTCGGAGGTATTCTAGATTTTTGTGATCAGTAAAAACCATGAATGGGTGGGTTGACCCTTCCAGCCAGTGCCTCCACTCTTTGAAGGCCAGCTTCATGGCCAAAAGTTCTCGATCACCCACTCCATAATTCCGCTCGGCGGGGCTAAATTTCCGCGAGAAGAATGCAACAGGATGCAGCTTTAGTTTGTCCCCGAATCTCTGGGAGAGGACCGCTTCGGCCCCTGTGTTTGAGGCGTCTACTTCTACCACAAAGGGGCGATCCGGGTCGGGATGTCAGAGGATGGGCGCCATGGGAAAGTCTGCCTTGAGCTCATTGAAGGCTATTTGAGCTTTGAGAGTCCAGTTTAGTTGCTTCGGCTGTCCCCGTAACAGGGACGTAAGAGGGCCGGCAATCGCACTGAAGGTTCGGATGAACCTTTGATAGAAATTCGCAAACCCCAAAAATCGTTGCAATTCCTTGACACTTGTTGGTACCGGCCACTCCAGCACAGCGGTTACCTTTTCTTGGTCCATGGACACCACTTCTGGACCAATGACGTATCCCAAAAATGCTATGGTGGTCCGGTGGAACTTACACTTTTCTGCCTTTACGTACAGCTGATTCCGTAGTAGTCTGTGCAAAACTTGGCGCACGTGTAACCGGTGTTCCTCCGGTGAGTTAGAGTAAATGAATATATCGTCAATATATGCAATGACATATCTTCCCAGCATGTCGTGAAGCACGTCGTTGATGAGGCACTGAAATACTGATGGAGCGTTGGAAAGCCCGTAGGGCATTACCAAGTACTCATAGTGTCCAGTGAGCGTACTGAACGCAGTTTTCCACTCGTCTCCCTCCTGAATACGAATCAGTTTGTATGCACTGCGTAGGTCCAGCTTTGTGAATACCTTGGCCGTCCGTAATTGTTCCAGGGCGGACGGCACCAGAGGGAGGGGATATCGGTAGTGCACACAACAGCGGTTCAGAGCCCGGTAGTCAATACAGGGGCGCAGGCCTCCTCCCCGTTTTTCCACGAAAAAAAGAACCCGGCGGATACGGGGGAGGTTGAGGGCCGAATGTACCCTTGCTGAAGAGCTTCGCGAATATAGTCCATCACCTGCTGTTCCGGGATGGAGAGCGAGTACACCCCCCCCTTTAGCACCCGGCAGGAACTCAATGGCGCAGTCGTAGCTCCGATGTGGGGGTAATCCACTTGCCCTTCCCTTACTGAATACCTCCTTCAAATCCATGTACTCGTGGGGAATGGTTGGAGGAACGGGGCTATTCGGACTTTCGACGGAAGTGGAGGAGAGACTGATTGTGGAGCAGGACAGGCAGTGCTGAAAACAGTAGGAGGACCAGCGGATGATGTCCCCGTTGTCCCATGCTATGTGAGGATTGTGCTGAGATAACCAGGGGTATCCGAGGACCAGGGGATATCGGGCTCTTTGAATGACGAAGAATGAAATGTATTCATGATGCAAGGTGCTGGCACGCAGGATGAGATTTTCCGTGACTTGGGTGATGAGACCATCTCCAATGGGTGCTCCGTCGATGGCTTGAACGTGACGGGGAGACACGAGACTCCGTATGGGGATGTTGTGACGACGCGCCTCCTCTTGATCCAGAAAATTTCCTGCTGCTCCTGAATCGATTAGCACTTCTAAGACACAAAAACCAGAGGCATATTCAAGCTCCACTCGAATCACAAATTATCCACCCGAAATTCGTGTCGAAGGGGTGGGTGCTGGACTCACCTTTCTCTGGGCTGTTTCGGGATAGAGTGCTTCCGTCTGGGCTTCCGGGGACAATCCGGAAGAAAGTGTCCTTTCTCACCCCAGTAGAAGCAGAGCCGTTCCTGGCGACGACGTTCCTGTTCCTGGGGAGGGAGCAGAGTTTGCCCCAGTTGCATGGGTTCCTCCGTAGTCTCCCGGAGGGGCCGGTTTCCCCCCCCCCGGTCCAGGTTCACGTTGGCGTAGTAAACGGTCCAGGCGATTGGCCAAGGTGATAAGGTCGTCCAAGGAGGCGCTGTCATCGTGACATGCGAGCTCTCGCATAACATCAGCATTCAGGCCTCTCCTGAACATCGCCTTTAGAGCTGCATCATTCCATCCGCTGTGGGCAGCCACTGTGCGAAAATCGAGAGCATACTCCCCCACACTGCGTGACCCTTACTGTATGGTCAGCAGTTCCTCCCCAGTCTCTCGCTTATCAGGGCAGTAATCAAAGACGGTGCGAAAGCAGGTAACGAGTTGTTGATAGGTGGTGTTGTGATTGCCCTCCCATTCGGCGGTTGCCCATAGTTGAGCTCTCCCCATGAGCAGTTCCATGAAGATGATCACGGTATTTCTCCGGTTGCGGAATGGGGGGGGGGGGCGAGGTTGAGAGGGCGCGGCTGGAGCGGGAGGAGGCGTGAGGCTCGCGATCTGTGCGTGTAAGCCGGCAATGGCCTGACCTTGTTCGGAGATCATTCGTCCATGTCCCTCGAGGGCGCATGCCACATGAGAGTCTCCCGCTGTGTCCATCAGTGCGGCGAAGTATTCTGTCAGGCGGTGGGGAGGATACAGGCGCGGGAGCAGGTGGATGCGGACAGAGAACGCGGCGCGAGTGTGATTCCAGAGACGTAGTCAGAAACAGTCAGAGAGTCGAGGTGAACCAGCAGAAGCGTTAGCGAGGCGGGTGATCCGAAAGCGTAGTCAAAGGCAGGCAGAGAGTCGAGGTAAACCAGCAGAAGCGTTAGCGAGGCGGGTGATCCGAAAGTGTAGTCAAAGGCAGGCAGAGAGTCGAGGTAAACCGGCAGAAGCGTTAGCAAGGCGGGTGATCCGAAAGCGTAGTCAAAGGCAGGCAGAGAGTCGAGGAAAGCCAGGAAGTCGTGGGAATCGTAGAGAGCTTGGTATCGCGGCTAACCAATGTTAAGAAGCGTATACTTCGCGCCGTGACTTGTGGCTCCAGGAAAGCCAACCCCAGGTGTTATTCATCAGTATTCTGGTGATCTCTCGCGCATGCGCTCTCGTGGGGGTTCTTGGGAGTTGGAGTCCGGGACGGCCCAGGCAGTGCGCATGCGCGCTCATGTGGGCTGTTGGGAATTTGCGTCCCGACTGGGCTGAGCTCTGACAAATTTAATAAAGTCAGGCACATCTTCACATCTATACAACAGTGTGTATATATATATATAGATTTCTTGAACATCAAAATATATAAATATTATTACATACAGAACACACAGTAAAAAAAACAAACTTGTACCTGTTATGGATCGGGAATTGAGGCGGATGCAGATGCAGGTCAAAGTCTTAATAAATAACTCTAAAACAAACAATGCACAGGCAATGCAGTCTTTACAGGAAAACGGGAATCGTGGCATGAAACGAGTGCATGAATCAAGGCATGGAAACAAAAGACTGCTTAGCCTGCTACATGCACTCACTACATAAACAAAACACATGAGATGCTGGATACAAACTTTACAACCCATAATACTGAGCGAAGTATTGAAAAACAACAACCAAAAAACAGCTGCCTGCACCTTTCAGATGATCAAACGTTTAGCAGCTGCCCCTGGATAAGTGCAACATTTGTACCTATTCGCTCAGCAAAAAATGTTCAGTGAATAAAACGTCACGGAGGGGTCTACGTGAATGTAATGGCTGTGATGCAGATACATTAGCATCTACGTTTTTGTTTTGTTTACTAGTACCCTAGTAAAGTGTTATAGCTTGGCTCTTTAAAAAAAATTGTATTATTGAAGGAATGCTGTAACTGGTTTGAACAGAGCAGTGCTACTGACATAACTAATTTATAAAAAAAAAATAACTCAAGGAGAATGTCACGTCTTAGTAAGGCGTGGGAATGAAGTCATGGCCACTAGCAAGTCCAATATGTTCGGACGATCAAAGCTTCGAAATGACAATGAAGCCATGGAAGTGAGAGATACTGATCAAATCAGCGTGACAAAGTGCAAGTGTACTTGACCCATCAAACATGCTTGCAAGTCAAAAAAACTACCTTCTATTCACAGTTATAAAATATACACACTTTACAATATTCCAAGGTAAAACTAGACAACCGCTGATATGGAAAACGTTGATAATGGTCTCGTTCGGTGAACGTGACCTCTTTTGGGACATGGCACTGGTTGATGATGCCACAGATCTCCTGGCTGTTCATGCTGAAGTTGATGCCATCTGTGGTCAGTGCGAGGAAGGTATCGTGTACATGATGTAACTGAACAGAGCAGTACAGTCACTCAGTTAAACACACACTTCAGCTGATGTATTTCATCATTAAACTATTTCTGCAGTAAATTTCATTCACTGAAATCCGCTTGGTCTCTGATTCCGTGATGATGCCGGTATTTTTCAGGTCAAAGTCTCTGATGTTCCGTGTCATGACCATCCGCCAACGTGAGGTTGGCCCAGACTGTTCCACGTCACGAAACCTCCACTCTTACGTGCCCTACCACACATGGCCAATCATTCAAAAAAGTAACTATAACAATCATGAAAAACTGTGGTCTGCATTGAAAGGCTTCTTCATCAAGAGATGTTGTGCTATATCAAAATGCAAATCAGGACAAGTAGTAAAATCTTTAAACAGAATATTATTGTATTTTCAAGTACAAGATGCATCCTCCTAAATTACATCTGCTTATTCAAGTAAAAACAAATAAACATGCACGTTATTTCAGCAGCTAAGACGCAATAGTCTATAGGATAGTAACAGTGTAGCCTATTGAAATTAGGTGACTCCTGAGAGTCTGCAAGAGTCCTGGGATGAGCACAGGATAGTCTCATGGTTGCAGCAGTTGTTCATAGGTACATACAGTATCCAATTGATCTTATTAAGGGTGAGACTTGGGTATAAATTGTTTTAGCACCACCTACCATATAAATTATTCATATAGTCATATAGTGTGTTTGAAACAAATATAAGTGCATGTATGAATAGGAGCCGTGGTACCTGCGCTAAGCACAGAGGTTGAAACACACCAAAGAGAGAGCTCAAAACCTCAAAACCCGAGAGGGTGGGACACACAATAATGCTTCACTGAACATGTAAAAAACCATGCACTCACTGAGTGTTACTGAAGTGTAGACACACACAAACACACATCAACACCACTGTTGTATTTACACACACTGTTGTATTCACACAGGTTGCTACGCTCGCTCATACACAGCTTTGATAAACTACATAGAAAGCGTTCAGGGATACTTCCAAAAGAGAAGGTGGGGAAAGAAGAAGGAAAAAAAAACATTACACATGCAGGATAAAACAGTATCTTGGATGAATAAGAAATGAATAAGAGAGAAAGAAAAGAACATGATTGCAAGTACAGCATGCCAAACTGCTGAGGAACGAACATGTGTTGAATGTGATTGTTGAACATGTTCTTGAATGTGATTGGTTAATTCTGAGTGTAACGGGTATGGAAAATATTCCATAAATTTAATGTGTAGAATTAGGAGATGTGTACCTACTGTGGCTGTCTGTTTGTCTGAGTATTTTTCCTTTTAGATGTCATGATGTCATTGGTTTGTATAATTTCCTGTTTTGGCTCATCCTCTTCCCTTTCGCATTATGGTTGAATGGGAGAGGTGCTTTACAGCTTTACAGTTTCTCTGTAACAATGAACAAGCTGCAAATTTTTCAACTTAAAGACTGAGGGGCAAAAAAATCAACAGAAGAAGGTGTAAACTGTTTACAGCCATCATATCACAAGTGATAACAGGTAATAACTTGTTTTGGTGATGTTCCACATTATTAAATGACTATTAATTATGAACATATATACATATATACATACATACAAACATACACACACATATACACACACACACACACACACACACACACACACACATATATATATATATATATATATATATATATATATATATATATATATATATATATAGTAGGGAATTTTATTTACAAAAAAGTCTGTGAGAGTCTGTGTGTGTGTGTGTGTGCACAAGGGTGACCGTGAGATTAAGTGCTCAGTCGTAGTGGTGCTGCCGGCATTGGGCTGGGGTTTTCCAGAGTGGTGGGGATCCTTTTTTTTTCGCCACAGTACCCCCCTCAGCTCCAAGCCTACTGCCGTTGTACGTCTGGCCCACATCTGCATTCCCATGTTGGGTCGGTCCCTGCCGGTGCTTTACTTGGAAAGAGAAATCATGTAGGGAGAGGAACCATCGAGTTACCCGGGTGTTGGTGTCCTTGGCTTGGCCATCCACTGGAGAGGGGAGTGGTCTGTCACCAGGACGAAGTGCCGCCTGGCCAGGTAGTACTGTAGCTCCTTGATGGCCCACTTTATTGGTAGGGCCTCTCTATCCACGGCCGCATACCTCCCCTCAGCTGGGGACAACTTTCAACTAATGTAGAGGACCGGGTGCTCCTCCCCGTCAAAGGCCTGTGAGAGGACCGTACCCAGCCACCTATTATTACCCAGCCACTCGGTCGATCTTCTCCTGCATCTCCTGTACATACTCAATGACTGAGCAGAACGGTTAAGGCTGTGCTTCCCATGACTCCCATGCCATGTCCAGCTGTCCCTGAGGTCGCTGTCCGAAGACGAGTTCGAAGGGTGTGAAGCCTGTGGATGCCTGGGGGCACTCTTGGATGGCAAAGAGAACATATGGCAGGAGGAGGTCCCAGTTCCTCCCTTCCTTGTCTACTTTAAGGTCTGGTTGAACTGTTCGACCAGCCCATCCATTTGTGGGTGGTAGACAGATGTTTTTAGGTGTTTCACCTGCAACAGCCGACACAGTTCAAATATAAGCTTTGACACAAACGAGGTACCTTGGTCGGTTAGGATGTCTTTTGGGATCCCCCACCTGGCTGAATAGGAGCACCAGTTCTTTAGCGATGTTCTGGGAGGTGGCTTTACGCAGTGGTACCACCTCGGGGTATCTGGTGGCATAGTCCATGATTACCAATATATACTCATGACCTTGGAAAGATTTTGGGAGCAGCCCGACAAGGTCCATGCCAATCCTCTCAAAAGGGACGCCTACGATGGGAAGCAGGAGGAGTGGCGCCGGCGGGGGGCTTCCTTGGGGTCATGTGTTGGCAATGGGGGCATTGTTGGCAGAAACTCCAGACCTCTTCATCCATGCCTGGTCAGATAACACGGTCCTTCAGCTTCTCCAGTGTGTTTCTTGCCCCCAGCTGGCCCCCGAGTGGATGGGCATGGGCCAGGTGCATCTGGACCTGCGTTCTGGCTTTGGGGACAACCAACAGGTCCATGGTTTCCCCGCTGTGGTTGGTCCGGTGGTACAATAAGCCTCCTTTGACCAGAAAGTAGGAGGAGGGGAGTCTCTGGTTCGGGCTTTGGTCGACCCCTCCGATCTGGCACACCTGGGCCCAGCAATACTTCGGCGGCTGTCCTCTTTCTGCTCGCAGGCGGTTAAACTCTTGGGTTTCGGCCTTCTGGAACACAGACGAGAGCAGGTTAGAGTTTGTGTGCAGCTTACCTTCTGTCCCGGCATCCTCATCACCTCGGGCCATGTAGGCCTGCTGCACTTGTGCTTTCTTTGCTCGCTGGGGTGGTTTTGGCAGGTCCAGCATGGGGAGGACATGCCCTGCTGGCCAGGTTTTCTGAGTTTTGGTCCGCATCCCCTGGTCCGGCTCATTCGGTCTGGACTTGTCCTCGGGCATCCCATAGTCCAGGTGGTCTTGGTGGTGCTGTCCCTCTTCGCTGAGCACCAGAATGGTCAGGGTGTGTTCCAGGGCGGTCAGTAGTTCCCTGGGTGTCCTGGTGGCTTGCATCCCCATGGCCTGACGTTTTGTGGGAGGCAGAGTCCTCAGGAACCGGTCCACAGCCACCCTCTCTACATCCTCGGTGGCAGAGTGCAGGTCTGGTTGGTGCCACCTCTTGGTGAGGCGCAGGAGGGTGTGCATCTGCCCACGTGGCTTGGCTCCTGGCCTGTAGCTCCACTGGTGGAACTTTGCTGCCACCTGAAGAGGGTTCCTCTTCGTCCTCAGGGGACAAGTGGGGAAGAATGTCCTATGTCCTATATCCCATGTCAAGATAGAGTGTGATTGTTGCGAGGTTTCGTTTTGTTTCATGTCATGTTCATGCCTTAGCATTAGCCTTAGCCAAGTGAGCCTAGCTCGTAGCATAGCCTAGCTTAGTTTGTTGATTGAGTTACGTTTCTTGTTTCTGTTTGGTTTGCTTTCCTATTTCTATAAATAAAGGTCTCCGTTTGAACTGTGTTTGCATCCTGCCTACTTTCCTGCCATCACGTCCCGTGACAACGACTATACTGCCAAAGACAGAGTGAATATTATCATCAGAAAAATACTGTAAATTGATATCAGATTGTTGCTTTCTTAAAATCACGAGCACTCTGTTACCAATCATAAACTTTAATGTTTGGGATTTCTTTACCTACAGTAATGCTTGCTATGTTTGTAAAATGTTGCTAGTGTTACATCTCCATTGCCACGAAGAATACAGGTGAAAATGTGCCATCCTAACTCATCTTCAGACATTTTTTATGTAATTCTTTCATACATAGTGTCCTTATACATGGACAGTCCACTAACCTTTACAATAAAACTGATTTTTATTTTCAATGAAAATGCATATGACTTTTCATGCAAATCTGAGCAATCAGAATAATAAAAAGATTTTTGATAGGATTCATAAATATTTATGGATTAATGCAACTCCAACACATAGTTAGACCAAATGGCTTTCTATGCACTATACATTTTCACTACATAGGGCATAACATGATGGTATTGTAGTGCACTAAAAGCCCAATGGAACACCAGTGTGAAAAGCGAGTAAATGCCTATTAGAAATAAACTATTTAAATATGCTGGTTTTTATTCAAACTTTAATCTCAAGATGCATATTTTTTGACACAACTCTCCTCCACACTGCTTTTGGATACTGTATTTGTTTTGTATTTTATATTCCTTTATTAAGGCTGATATTCAGTATGATTCAGTATGGGGCTATATTTTTCTGTTTGCCAGTGTATATGTATAAAGTGTGCTCATTCCAGTGAGAGCAGAACTTCTATCAGCAACAGCTCTCGAGACTTGGCTGTGTATTTCTGAATGTTTTTAATCAGTATTACTGTTTTAATATCTGCATTGTTTTGAGAACATGACGACATAATCACAGTGCTGGGTTTATTTCCACCGGGATAGAAAACCGTCTGAGTTGTGCTGAACCATGACGCTGGATAGTGAGAGAGTAAGATAGAAGTCTACAGTATCCAAGTGAGATTTTGAATCAGGAAGGCGAGTTAGAAGAACAGGGGGGGCAGACACGAATACAAGAATAACAAAAAAATAAAAATTAAAATAATTAAAATAAAAAAGCTGTGTCAACTGAACAGAACCAGCAGCTGGATAGAAAATGGGAGCTAAATTCCGTTACATGGAGAGACAGTGCTGCAGATAAACAGTTACTAGTCAACTAGTCATCTTTCCCATAGTTATAACAAAAACAGCAAAGAATGCAGCAAGTCAAACCACCAATGAATTAACAGCCACACATGCCTACAAATGACATTTCCAGCTTCAGTGCTATTTTCAGTGCTCAACAGTTAAGATGTTTTTCTTCTGATCAGAAGGTTATGAGTTCAAATCCCAGGACCACCAAACTTTCACTGCTGGACCCCTGAGTAACCCTTAACCCTCAACGGCTCAGTTGTATAAACGAGATAAATGTAAGTCGCTCTGGATAAGGGTGTCTGCCATATGCCATCAATGATAATGTTACACAATCTTAATACTATAACTTAAAGTGCACTTAACTCAGCTCAAATATTTGATTCTGGAACTGAGAGCATGCAGCATGGAAGCTCATGTCCATTATCCGAGCCCTGCTTATATTTTAATGACTGGCCGTCTGTGGATGGAGAATATGATGTCTACAGCAGTGACTGGGAGGTGCAGTCAAGTGCACACCTCTACATTTCATACAAAGTGATATGAAACGGTTACACTAAAAAGAACATAAAAAAAAAAAAACTAAGTTGTACAGATTGTAGTTGAATGTGGAATCGGATTCATCAAGACTGAAATATATAAAGACGGAGCACCAAAACACCTCGGCTGCCATCTCAGGGTACATTTAGCCTGCTTTCTTTACAGTCAGGTTTACTGATTTTTCCCACCACCCAAACTAGTGGACATCTTCACAATGGTGACTAGTCTATGATATTCCTATTACACACACACACACATACAACAGTGCAGGTAGTCAAAAATGTGAATGAAGATGAGCTAGTAATAGAGGGCCATAAATGATACCCATGATCAACAAGGGTCAACGATCACCTCAGCAGATTTGATTGGTGTACCTTAGGCAGAGTGAGGAATAGGTTTAGGCAGGTATTATTGCTGGATTTTGTGTGAAAATGTGTGTCTGTGTGAGACTGAGGTGGTCTCTGGTGTGACTGATGTGTAGTGAGAAAGTATCCATCCATCCATCTTCTACCGCTTACTCGATCTTCAGGGTCATGGAGTGAGGAAGTAGGTCACATTAAAACAGATTGGTCTGCTGTGAAGTGCAGGATTAAATCGGTTAGGTCTGGACTGTGCTCTCACGTTTACAAATCCCACGTGAAGTATTTGTGTCCTGTGAGTATCGTGTTTTGTTGAAACTGTCAATGGAAGATTTGTGCAGAACATCAAATAATTAAGCTATATTATGTTTCGTATAAGGGCGTCTCGCTGACATTGCTCCAGGTTCGATCCTGAGTTTAAGCAGAGTTTAATAAGGTTAATTATGTTTGTTCAGCTATTTACATGAGTTTTACTTTTAGGAAAGCATTAAAGATTGTATCGATGTAACTCAAACTACAATAATAGCTAATAATAATGTTCTGTTTAAATCTAGATGTCAAATTAAGGGGAGATGCAGCAGGGATTGTTATTAGTGACTGGAATTCAGAGAAATTGATCAAAATTGATTGAACACTGTTAAAAGACCTGTTCAGTATGAAGTAACACTCTTTTCAAAACATCAAGGAACACAAAATCAGGAATAAAACACAAATCTTATGTTCAACAAAACATTGTGTGTGCAAGCTGAGTGATGCTTCATTTAATGTATGTGTTTACAATAGAATAGTGAAAAATAGAAGCTACAAAGTATAAAACCCAAATCATTTTCACTATTTATAATTATGTTAATTGGACTAAAAAAAAAAAAAAACATTATTAAGAATCTACACAGAAAAAGCACAACTCTAAATACTTAGTGTCATAACTTCGAGAATTTAGCTGCCAACTGTGTAGACAACTGGCCTCAAGGTATTATTAACGTGACGTTACGTTATTTAGAATAAATATCCTTCATCATTACAAGCAACTTCTGGCAAAATCCTTCATCATTACAAGCAACTTCTGGCAATTTGACCAAATGCACAACCTTTCAAGCTGTAGGCCTCAACATGGGAACTCTACGTGTTGTTGTTACTCCTGAAGTCTTCAAAAATCCAGCTGAAAAGAAAAGAATGCAGCGAATCTGCAGAAAAGAAAAGTCAACAGAACTGGCGTCTCAGCACTCAGGAGAACTTGCGCATGAACCTGAGCTTGATGTAGGCGATGATGAGGAATATGATGATCATAATTATCAGGGCCATGTGGTTCTGCCATAATCCCCATGTAGAGTAGTCAATTCCTTGGGCCTGGAGATGTTGTTCACCTGTGCAGCTGAGAGCATAAAATGATCCCCCCCCCCCATGTTCATAGTTTTTATTACATTTTCAAGAAGGACTACATTACAAATGTACACTTGTGGTCAAAAGTTTAGACACACTCATTTTGTATTTTTTATCCCCCCCCCCAACATTGTATAATAATAATAATAATAATAATAATAATAATAATAATAATAATAATAATAATAATAATAGTAATAAAGTCATCAAAACTCTGGAGTAACACAAATGGAATTATGGGAATTATGTTGTGACAAAAAATCCAAAATAAATCAAAATAATTTAGTATTTAACATCTTATCAGGTTGAAATTCTCTTCCTGAGGCACCCATTAACTGGGCGCTAATGGCAATGTAAATATCAGGTATCACCGCTTTTCGGTGGATCATAAAGGCAATAGAACCTTTTCTCTGACAGACTTGGATAACTCATCTTGTCCCGATCATGTAACAATCGTAGCAACGGATTGACCCATTTATTACTGACAGGCAAAGGTAACTCAGATCCCTCTCAGTTAACCCCATTCAACGAAGACCGGCCCCTGATGGCTCATACAAAAGGCCTCTGTTTGAAAAGATCAATGGGAGTTGTACTATCTCATTCTCCATCTCTCTCCATCTTTTTATCACCTCAATGTTACTTAAAGAACCATATTTCAAACCATATTTTATTTTAGCATCTTGAAAGTAGACCCCCTTTTTGCCTAGAATTTCCAGAAATGTATTTTTAGCGTTTTCTCAACCGATTTCTTGAGGAATTTCCCTGAGATGCTTTTTTAATAGTATTAAAGGAGTTCACACCGACGCTGGACTCTTATTGGCTGCTTTTCTGAATATTTTGCTCCCAGTCGTCCATTTAAAAAAATTTTTTTTATAAAATGGTAGTTTTCTAATGAAAGAAATTAATTAATTAAGTTAACAAACTTTTGACCTGTAGTATATATAACATCGAAGCAATATAAATGTCCAATTATTTGATTAGGGGGAAAAGTAGTTTTAACATTATTACAGTACACATTCGTGTCACACTGAAAAACAAAACCTTACATCACATTATGTCTCGTATTAAGTGAAATACAATCAGAAGAGGGTTGCTTTTTTTTTAAGAAATAAACACTGAATCTCAGTCAGAAGTGACTGTAATTCCCAGTTGCATTGCGTTTCAATTTAATCAGCATGATGGATTTGTGCTACACTAAAATGCAAATCACTGTCAAGTCACAGCCATAGTCACAGTCATAAGCCATACATGACAGGGTGGCTGTAATCAGAGAAGACTTGACTTATTACTAAAGGTATTAATATGATTAAAAATACTTTTATCCTGGGATCTAGGAGTGCCAGTGTTGTGTTCTGCTTGGACACGATCACAACATTACATTCATCTGGGTGCACAAACTATTGACCATGTAAAATAAGACAGTGCTGCTGGTGGATGTGTATAAATTTGTTTGTCTGGACATGTCGAAGCTGACAAATATCAGCCAGTGGGTGGTGCAACATTCATATTTTAAAGGCTATTACAGCACTCAGTCACATGTAAACTGGCTTTAAGTACTGAGTAAGAGTGTTTACATACATGATTCCCTGAGTGGTGTTGGATATTAGTTCATCGGAGAGATTCCCACAGAATTTCAGTCCCACAAACTCGATGATCTCCAAAGCCTGTTGAGACACACCAAAATCATCATGCTGCACGTCTTAATGCAAAGGTCCAACATTTCTGTCTTTGAACGTATATTTTGAAAGAACATTCTGGCAAATGATGATTAGACAATAAAGATGGACATAGTTGATGACTACCCACAAACTTTTTCCTGTACCTGTACGCATCTCATTCTCGCTGTCCCATCTATTAAAGTCTAGATTTGGTAGGAATTTAATTGACCTGAAGATGTCTAATGTTAAAAAGTTACTTCATGACGACAAATATGTGATTATAGACAAATGTAGTGTTTGAAATTGTCTGAGTAGGAAGTAGGGGTTTTATTGTGAAATGGAAGTGCATATCCTATTCATGCAATTGAGAACAGCCAATCAGATTGCAGCCTGCAAGATCCTGAAACTTGCAGCCAGAAAAGTGTACAATAGATATAATTTACTCTGAACCCCAAGGGGCGGAGCTGAGACTAGCATCGGTGTGAAGCAGTGAAGGTAAATATGTAGCATTGATTTCCGCTGTATATAAATGTTGTCTGTATTGTGAGCGATTGTTACCGTGAGTCCGTAATGCGGGATGCTCAAGTACTTAAGCCAGGCGAGCCAGGCCATGACGCTTTCCAGATTCACCAGCAGACCAGAGAAGATCTACAAATAACCAATTTCTTACAGTTAGACAACTGCTCTATGCAAAAAGCTCTTACTGAAGGAAGAGACAAATAAAAGATGTAACAAACATGCCAACTATCCATTCATCCCTTTTCTATACCGCTTATCCTACACAGGGTTGCGGGGAACCTGGAACCTATCCCAGGGGACTCGGGGAACAAGGCAGGGGGACACACCCAGTGCAAGGCACAATTGCACAGACATTCACAGACTGTGGACAATTTTAAGAGGCCAATCAGCCTACAACGCATATCTTTGGACTGGGGAAGGAAACTGTACATTGAGGAAACCCCTGAAGCACAGGGACAACATGCAAGCTCTGCATGCACAGGGCAAAGGCAGGAATCAAAGCCCAAACCTGGAGCTGCGAAGCAAATGTGCTAACCCTTAAGCCATCGTGCCCCCCCACGTGCCAACTAAAGGGATGAAATAAAGCTCTAATGCAAGTGAGTAAAAAAAGTTTGATAAGTCTGGCTCAGTAATACCTTTTGTACATAAACACTTTCATAAGTCTGTATTAAAACTAAATATCTGACACACACCTTTACACATTGTAAACCTAAAAATGACACCTTATATTCTAATATAAACTATACCATCATAAAGACAAAGGCCACAGTCAGGAGGATGTTTGCGACGGCCACAACAGACTGACCAACAGAGATGGCCATGGTCATAGCTGTGGCTGTGTACGCCACTAGAATCACAGTGAACAGGAATATGAAGAATGCTGCTGGTGTGAGCTTGAATCCTACACACACACGCGCACACACACACACACACACACACACACACACACACACACACACACAATGCTGCTGTGAGAAGACATTCGATAATATGGGTTCTGCATTTAAAAAGTGACCAACATCAAAATCTAAAGTTATTATGCACCAGCTCTAGTTCTCACCAATCATAAAGTAGACGATACAGGTGAAGACTACAGCAGGAATCGTGCGCAAAGTGATTACATCAGACAGGATCTTAGACAGGAAGTATACAGACACGCTGTAGTAGCCACTGGTGTATTCATGTCTGAAGGAAGGAATGGAAGAATGGCAGGATTGTATCTCGGTTAGATAAATGATAGCTGAAACATGCAAACAAATGCACCCGAATGGTGTATGCCGCACTTACATGAAGAGCTTCCTTTCAGTGATGAAAAGCTCAGCAGCTGACAGTGTACTGAAACACTGATTTGTCGTGATAAAGAACAGAGCTCCAAACCTGAAAGCAAAACCTCACATAATTAAACAGATATGTTTATCTTATTACTGGCATGTAATTCATGTAGACTCGCTGAGCACTGTATTAGGAACACCTGTGCACCTACTCATTCATGCAATTATTTAATTAAACAATCATGTGGCAGTAGTTCAGTGCATCAAATCATGCACATACGGGCCAGCATGATTGTTGGTGTGCCAAACAGGTTGGTTTGAGTATTTATATAACTGCTGATCTCCTGGGATTTTTTTTTTTAATGCACAACAGTCTCTAGTGTTTACTCGGAATGATGCATCCATCCATCCATCTTCTACCGCTTACTCCTTCTTCAGGGTCACGGGGGAACCTGGAGCCTATACCAGGAAACACGGGAACAAGGCGGGCACAATTCGGGGACAAGGCGGGGTACACCCTGGACAGAGTGCCAGTCCATCGCACAGGCACAATTACATACACACGCACACACACACACACACACACACACACACACACACACACACACACACACACACACACACACACACACACACACACCCATTCATGCAATAAAGAAAAAATGGAAAGGATGTAAACACCCTGTTGATGAGAAAGGGTCAACAGAGAATGTCCAGACTGGTGGTTGTTGTGTAATGGTGTGGGGAATATTTTCTTGGCACACTTTGGGCCCATTAATACTAATCAATCAGTCATCGCTTGAATGCTACAGCCTATTGAGTATTGTTGCTGACCATGTGCATCCCATTCATGGCCACAATTTACTCATCTTCTAATTGCTACTTCCAGCATTATAGAGCCTACAGCATGATATTGCATACATGTCCTACAACAAAAGTCTCAAAGTGGTTTCATGAACATGGCAATGAGTTTAGTGTTCTTCAGAGGCCTGAAGAATACAAAACTTTTGGGAATGTGGTAGAATGGGAGATTCACAGAATGAAAGTGCACCTGAAAAATCTGTAGAAATTGTGTGATGCAATTATGTCAACATAAACCAGATCCTCAAAGGACTATTTCCAACATCTTTTGGAATCCATGCATTGAAGAAATGAGGTTGTTTTGAGAGCAAAAGGGAGCCCCTACCTACCATCAGTATAGTGTTCCTAATAAAGTGCTCAGCAAGTGTATGTTGGTCATGTAGTTATTTCAAACACAATACATGAAATATATGTGATCCATAAAGGGCTGGAGTCTCAATAAGTTACATCAGCATCATCAATGATAAATGATAAGGTGCTTCACATGGGTCTCTTTTAGCTTATAATTTAAAGTTACAATACCTGGCACAGCCTAATGTGCACACAGCTGTTCATGTATAGGCAGGTAGTAATGGAGATACAAACAAAGTCTAAAATGTATGTTACATGTCTGCTAATCACTGCAGGAATTATTGGAGGTGCAGTACAGTCAAGTCAAATTTTGTTATTCCGATTTAACACCTATCCCGCGAACACTCCAGCATGACACGCAAATACACAGAGAGAAAACCAAGCTCAGGATCGAACCTGGGTCCTCAGATCTGTGAAGTGGCAGTGCTATTTATCCAACATCTGTCCGCGAGCCGTGTGTGGGTGTTTTTTTTTTTTCCCAAGAGTACAATGAGGTAATTCCATAGCACAGGAGGCGGCCAAGTTTCAGTGCATCAAAACACCATTTACTTTCTTCTTTCTTTTGCTTTCTTTTTGTTCCTGTTTCTGAAGTATAGTGCCACAGCATGCACTGAAATAAAAGCTCACGTGTGCAATCACCCAGAGTCTGCTGGATTCCTGAGTAGCAATTTGCAATTTTTTCTTTGTCACTGCAACACTAGTGCCGAAAACCAAAGCTACTCAGACCACAACAAATGTGAACTGAGCAGAGATTTTGCACAAATAGTGCAGTCATTGGCCCAAATGCAGGAGCAGCAAGATCAGGCTCTTGTCAAATTGCAACGGAAACATCAAGACATATTCACCGAAATAGTGAACAAGCAGGTTGAGGATTAAGCCATGCTGAAATGCATCTTTTCCCTTTCCTGCAAGCCTGTCGTTAAGCTCTCAAACTCAAATGAGACTGTTAGACTCCAAGTGATTGCTTAAACTGGACCCAGCCCACCACGAGAAGATCATTGAATAGTTGATGACCTTCAGAGGATCCACAGCATGGATTATTCCTTGGTATTTGGCATTACAGCCAGTTAAGTTGGCGGCTGTGGCTCAGCTGGTAGAGCGGGCTGTCCACTAATCATAGGTTTGGCGGTTCAATTCCCAGCCTACGTGACTACACATGCGAAGTGTCCTTGGGCAAAACACTGAACCCGAAGTTGCTCCAGATGGGAAGTTACCACCTTGCATGGCAGAACTGCTACCATTGGTGTGTGAGTGTGTGTGAATGGGTGAATGAGACAGCGTAAAGCACTTTGGAGGAAAGTGCTATATAAGTGCAGACTAAGTTCACTGTGGTTCATAGGATGTAGGTGCACATGGTAGTGGCTGGCTGGATTCCTGAGTAGCATTCTGTTGTCATTGCCAATCCTATGATTCATTATAACACCTTATATGGTCTAAATTAGTATGGTAATGCTGCACTCAGCTATACGAAGAAACTAACTGTGTTTGAATTGGCAGCATATACCATTTAATAGTCTATATATACACTGTACAATAACCAGTTGACATCTTCCCCCAGTCCTGCAAAGTTCTCAAGGACACCATTTTTGTAACATTAAAGTCTAACCAGGTCCTTGAGGATTAGAGTGCCAGTAAGAAATTTGGGCCATTGCTGTAGACAATTTTCTCTGTATAATTTTTGGGTTATCCTTGGGTTTCCAGTCTACTCAGGGCCCTTAGAATCTTAGACTTTCATCAACTTGGAGTTACCATTGCTAAAGGTTGCCAGTGTAGTGAGTGACTGTGATTTCAGGTGTCAGCATGACCACACTAACCTGTTCTGTATGCCACTTTGGTTGTATTTCACTCCAAAGAAAATGGCGCCAACAATGAGTGCCAAGAAGATGGTTACTGCCAACTGTAGGGTGTGCGAAAGGGTCAATGTCAAGCCTCACTATTCAACTCACAGGAAAATCAAGCATGTCAATCATGATTAAAAAGTATGTGGAATAGGTTTGGGGTGAAAAGGGGTATAAGGCTATGGAGACATTGAGAGTTTGGAGCAGTAATCTCCTGAATGAGTTAAGATGTTAACGGGTGACTTGGTGGCACAAAAGCATTCCCAGTGTGAAAGGCTAAGCTAATTGAGCAAATAGGACCAAAGAGGCATTCTTTTCTGTATGTGGAAGCCACACAGTCAGGTGATGAGCGGGCAAGCTCTGTCTAGCTTTTCTCCAGCTATTCTTCCTCGCACTCTCACTCACTGTATGACTTCAGGCAAGAATGAGGCAATCCACTTAGCTTAGCTGGCCCCTTAGCTTGGGGTATTAGCCACAATTAGCTGGGGCTGGTTAAGTGTTAATAATTCTTAAAGTGAAGTTTCAGTGGGGCATTTGGCAGCTAATGAGTGTGTAATGTCCCTGTATGGAAAAAAGGGTATGCGGCCTGAATGGATTTAAGATGCTAGTAATCTGGCTGGTAAAAGAGAATATGTAATAAATGTCTTTGATGGATAAAGTTTCCATGTTTGTACCAAAACAGATTAATCTGTTACTTTGAATTTAAATGAGATTGCAATATCAGGAACTGAGGTCAATTTTTGATGAATGTTTAAGAATTTATTTATTTTGTTAAACTTATTAATAAAAGTGCAAAAATATATATATCTTCCATAATAACTTAAAAAGCATAAAGTATCCGTACTGAGACTATTCATACAGCAGTATATTGGCAATATACTAGAGTCCTATTAGATTTCAGTGCTTAAAATCTGCTCATTCATATACCCTTATATTTGGGGTTTTTTATTATTATTATTATTTTCCTTTTGTGCTACATGGATTATATTCCACAGCAAACAGAGGGGGAAAAGGGAGAACATTATGTCCTTCATTTTTTTTTCTTCTCAGGCCTAAAGGCTAGTGCTTGTGCTTAAAAGTGGTGGTCTAGATGCTTTTGAAAATCGTGCCACATTGACTTGACACACATGGATTATCTGAATGGGGAGCCCAGAAAATCAACTTAAACATGTATATGTATGGTATGTACCCAGACCCCTAGTGTGCAACATAATCATAAACCTACTTTCAGCAATTAGCCACATCATGAATGCCCAAACCTGTGCAATGGAGGTCTGAGGGTTCAGCATAAGGTTCCGGAAAGTTCTCTTCACGACCCAGTTTAGCTGGTGGAAGAAACCGCAGTTGTAGGTGATGGTGCGGGTCTTGGGTTTGGTGCTGTACTCTTTGCCCCTCATGATACGCTCAAGTTCAGCCTTGGTTTCCTGAGCATAGCTGCTTTTCTTGTATTCCTCCACCAGATGCTCTTCAATGGTCTGCCTTGTGCTTCCAGGCTCTTCAAGTTCTATATCTGCATCACAGGATCATGCAGGACTTTTAGAAGACATGTTTGCTACTAAATGTACGCGTGATTCAGTCTGACTCACTGAGAGGGTCACGTTTACTCAGGGATATCTACACATGAAGTGAGCAATCAAGATTCACAAAACTTCAGATGCTAATTCTTTTCAGGAAATTAGCCAAGGCATTCTCCAAAGTTGCTAGAAGTCACCTGATGATGATGTTTTTTTTGGTCATGATCATTAAAATACCAAATGTGTTATATGAAGGAGGAAGATTTTCAAAAGACGTTGACAACAGAACAGAATACAGTAGAGAATAATCAGAATAAAAAATTTAAAAATTATACCAAAAATAAACCTTTGGTCATGGCACAAGAAACTATTTACAGTATATTTTAATAAAATATTAGTATTTCTATCAAGACTGCAGATAAAAAGAAGCTGTGGTTATTATTTTATGTATAAATATTTCCAGGAAGATGAGTGATTGGTCATTAGGATTTGATGGTGGTCAATGATGAGGGAACTATGGTGATCAGTGATTGGTCATTGGGAACATTGGCTCAGACAAGTGCACCTCAGTCACGCTTTACTATAGCTAAAGTGTGAACAAAAGTCACCTTATTGCACCACACACAATCTTCTAATTACTCCTCTCCACACCTCTGACCATTTCTTTATCCAGTTCTCTATTTCTCTCCCCTCACCCCTTCACTGTCTCGTCCTTCTATCTCTTTTCCTCGCAATCTTCACTCCCTTTTCTGCCTCACATTTCTCCTCCATTGTCACAACCTTACTTCCCTCGAACAGCGACCTTTCCTCACTTGACTTAAACACCTCAACCGACATGCTATGTTCCACCTTAACATCTTCTCTTGACAGCATATGCCCCCTAACCTCCAGACCTGCTCGCACATCACTCTCTAGTCCTTGGCTCTCAGAAGCTCTGCGTAACAACTGGGCCAAACTAAGAGCATCTGAAAGGAAATGGCCAACCCCAGACATGCATAGACCAACTCCTCCTCCACGTAACTCCCAACTGACTTCCTTCTCTCCCCTCTCAGAGACTGAGGTCTCTAAACTCCTCCTCGCTAGCCGTCCCACAACCTGTCCCCTTAACCCTATCCCTTCTCACCTTCTTCAGTCCATGTCTCCCACACTATTACCTGCACTCACACACATCTTTAACATATTGCTCTCTATGGGCACATACCCTACCTCATTTAAGCAAGCCCGGGTTACCCCACTGCTTAAAAAACCATCACTCAACCCTGCTATAGTTGACAACTACAGTCCTGTTTCCCTCCTCCCTTTTCTTTCCAAAACTCTTGAAAGAGCCGTTTTTAATCAACTCTCCAATTTTCTCACACAGAACAACCTCCTGGACAACAAGCAGTCTGGCTTCAAGAGCACCCACTCCACGGAGACTGCTCTGCCTTCTGTCACTAAAGCCTTATGACTAGCTAGAGCAACCTCTAGATCATCTATCCTCATCCTACTTGACCTCTCTGCTGCTTTCGACACTGTGAACCATCAGATCCTCCTGTCAACTCTCTCCAACCTGGGCATCACAGGAACGGTTCTACGCTGGGTGGAATCCTATCTGTCGGACAGATCCTTCAAGGTATCATGAAGCGGATGTATTTCTGAAACTCAGCAACTCACAACTGGTGTTCCACAGGGGTCAGTTCTGGGTCCACTCCTATTTTCTATCTACACTACATCTCTCGGGCAGGTGATTGAGTCTCATGGCTTCTCCCATCTCTGCTATGCTGATGACACCCAGCTCTATTTGTCCTTCCAGCCTGATGATCCATCCGTCTCTGCACGCATCTCTTCTTGCCTGTCGGACATATCGGTCTGGATGAAGGAACACCATCTTCAGCTTAACCTGGGAAAATGTGAGCTTCTGTCCCTCAATCAACCAGAACGACACTGTACAGCTCAGCTCACTTACACTCATGCCAACCAGGACGGCCAGTAACCTTGGGGTGATTCTTGATGACGGCTTGACCTTTACAGTCCATATCTATGCAACTGCAAGGTCCTGTAGGTTCATCCTGTACAACATCAAGAAAATCCGACCATACCTCACCAAATAGGCTAGACAGATACTAGTCCAGGCTCTTGTAATCTCCAAACTGGACTACTGCAACTCACTGCTTTCAGGCCTCCCAGCCAGCTCCAACAAACCCCTTCAGATGATTCAGAATGCTGCAGCGTGCCTCGTCTTCAACCAGCCCAAGACAACCCATGTCAGACCCCTCTTAATCTCCCTCCACTGGCTTCCTGTAGCTGCCCGCATGAAGTTCAAGGCCTTGATGCTCACCTACAAGACCTTGTCAGGAACAGCACCCTCCTACCTCAACTCTCTCCTGAAAGCCTACGTTCCCTCTCGCAATCTGCGATCGATTAGCGACCGACGTTTAGTAGTTCCCACTCAGCATGGCGCCAGGTCCCTTTCCAGAACCTTCATGCTAACTGTTCCTGAGTGGTGGAATGCACTTACAATCTCAATCTGGACCAATCTTCAAAAAAACAGCTAAAGACCCACCTCTTCCGTGAACACCTAACCAACTCATTAAAAAAAACCAAAAAAAAAACAAAACTCTACTCTGTGCACTGTGCTTCCGCTGGAACTCAATTAATGGATCTTGTATAGTAGCACTACTTGTATTGTTCTCTGCTTGATATATCGCTTTGCTTATTTGTAAGTCGCTTTAGATAAAAGTGTCTGGCAAGTGAATAAATGTAATAAATGTAAATGTAATATTTGTTGTTAGACAAAATAACTATGCTAAATGTATCTAAATGGTCAGCACATTTATTGACAAAGTCACTAAGTTGGCAACACTGGATGGAAGATGCAAAATGAAGAATAGTCCTCTCACTATACCTATACATAAGGAGCACTGGAATAATGATGCTATATAAATTCTAATCATAAATTTACAAGTTTATGCAAAGCAATTTACTAGATATCACAGGCGCCTATGGTTAATCCACTTACAAGCACTGGCCCACCATTACAAACAGTCAGATTATTACAATACACTATCTTATAGTTCCAAAACTTTTATTTTTGAAAATATTGACAGTTACATGAGCCTTAGCTATGGTTAGGCATGAAAAGCCTTTCACAGTAATCAATAATCTAATTAAATCAAGCATTTTGGATTAATTCTGTCTTTGATCACTACGGAAGGATTCCAGAACTTGACATTAAAGCAATGAAGAGTGTGAAACTGAAAATGGTGGTGGTAGGCCACAGGCAAATTTGGCTAAAATTCAAGATGTCATGGGTTTTGAATGTGATTTAAACTCCTGGCTATTGGCGCTGTGCCCCGAAACAAGCTAGCCAATAGTGTTTTCTGTAGATGCAAGGTCACACTGGGGAAAATCATCTGTGAAATGTAAATGAATACCTTCTGCTTCTGCAGTCTGCAGCTTGGCCATAGATGCAGCTATGGAGTCTCCATTAATGACATCCAGGAAGAAATCTGCTGGGTTGTTATGGGTTTCACATTCATAACCTGGAAGACAATATCAAAAGCAAACATCATAAATGGGAGGGTCCAAGTGTACTGTAAGAGTATCATTTACTCCACGCCTTTTACCAATAATATTTTTTTTCCATACATGTACAAAGTTTGTAGAACGTGACAAAAAAAAAATGGTTTACACAAATCACCTTAGGACAAAAGTATTATTTATCTGAGAATACCCATTTGGAAAACTGACTTCTGCTTGTGTTTGGATGGACCTGCCATTATTCATTTTATAGACATTCTACAGGTCATTGTAGATATTTTGGGGACAGAGATTTGGAAGCATAGGTGGGGTTTGTGTGTGTGTGTGTGTGTGTGTGTGTGTGTGTGTGTGTGTGTGTGTGTGCGTGTGTGCTAGCCATCAGAGAGCTAACCTGTTAAGTACAATTCTCTCATATTTCAGTTCATATAACTGTTCATAGTAGAAAATTGCTAAATTTCACCATGTGAATGACTTTCCCAGACTGCCGTATAGTTATGATATTGTCCCCCTTACTAATGCTAATTGACTGACCCCTTATTAGTTTATTTACTCTGTGTGTTTTGTGGGCATGTGTATTTCTGAGTGTACCAATGTTGGCGAAGTAGTCCAGTGCATTGTGGGCCGGTCCATGGTAGACTTGTTTGCCGCTGACCAGCAGTGTGAGGTTGTCAAAGAGCTGGTAAATGGAGTAGCGTGGCTGGTGGATGGACATGATAATGGTATGTCCATTATTGGCCATTCTGAAGAAAGGAAAACATTAAACACTACCTGCTTAACTAATCAAACAACACTTAATTAGGTGTTAATTATACAACTTAGCAGCATTACTATGATTATTTTCCTATAACAGTATGTCAGCAATGGTTAATTCCTCTTTATACCACAGCAATTTGGCTTTTTTTTGTGCAAATTTAACAACGCTTTTATACAAAGTACAATTGATACAGGATACACCTAAGCAGTTAAGGGGTCTTGCACAAGGGCCCAACAGTGGCACGTTGGTGGTGCTGGGATTTAAAATCACGACCTTTCAATCGGTAGCCCAGCTGTCTTAACCACTAAACTACCACTGCACTGGTCAAGGTTTAATAGGTATAACCAGTTATTGCCTCACATTTTCTTGAAGTTAATAAGACAAAAAAATGCAGCTTGTCCTGTTACTTGTTAAGTCCTCTGTCCTGAAGACTTTCCATATACTAGAAAACTTGGTTACAGTTTTACCTCTGACTGTTAGTATGATGCTCCAACTCAGTTATCTGGCCATAACGATTTGGCTCATTTTTCCAGCATCCAACACGCTGACTATGAGAACAGACCTGTTTGCTTACCCTCTCTCTCTCACTCTATATATACACACATATATACATACATCTTCATCCCGTACCTTGACTTGTCCTGTTATAAGATAACCAAATGTTATTCACTTCAACTGTTAAAGGTCATAATGTTTTGGCTCATCAATGTATGTTGTTACTATAGAAACGATAATGTATTGGAGCGAATGGATTAGTATACAATGTGATTTGCCTTGCAGCCTGAACTAAAGTCAGCCTTGAAGTTACAGAATCAAAATTGAGAATTCAGTAGCGCTGTGGTATAAAACACTAACAAATCAATCACAAAACAGAGAACGTAGGATTACAGTGAACCTAAAGATGTTTATTATTCTGCTGTGTTTCTGGCAGATGGCCTTGTTTTCTCATAGCAGCAAGGAGAAGCAGCATGACCACTGACCGTTTAAGCAGCAGTAGAACAGAGTTGGCAGTGCTGGCATCCAGGCCTGTAGTGGGTTCATCCAGGAACAGTACAGAGGGGTCAATGATCATCTCCATGCCAATGCTGGTCCTCTTTCGTTCACCACCAGAGATGCCGCGAATCAGCTGAGTGCCCACCTGAACTACCAAAAGCATGATATTGTAAATCAATGCATGCTGTGCAATATATATATATATACATACAGTGCCTTGCGAAAGTATTCGGCTTCCTTGAACTTTTCAACCTTTTGCCAAATTTCAGGCTTCAAACATAAATATGTAAAATTTGTATTTTTTGTCAAGAATCACCAACAAGTGGGACACAATTGTGAAGTGGAACGAAATTTATTGGATTTTTGAAACTTTTTTAACTAATAAAAAAATGAAAAGTGGGGCGTATTATTCGGCCCCCTTGCGTTAATACTTTGTAGAACCACCTTTTGCTGCGATTACAGCTGCAAGTCGCTTGGGGTATGTCTCTATCAGTTTTGCACATCGAGAGACTGAAATTCTTGCCCATTCTTCCTTGCAAAACAGCTCGAGCTCAGTGAGGTTGGATGGAGAGCGTTTGTGAACAGCAGTTTTCAGCTCTTTCCACAGATTCTCGATTGGATTCAGGTCTGGACTTTGACTTGGCCATTCAAACACCTGGATACGTTTATTTGTGAACCATTCCTTTGTAGATTTTGCTGTATGTTTGGGATCATTGTCTCGTTGGAAGATAAATCTCCATCCCAGTTTCAGGTCTTTTGCAGACTCCAACAGGTTTTCATCCAGAATGGTCCTGTATTTGGCTGCATCCATCTTCCCCTCAATTTTAAGCATCTTCCCTGTCCCTGCTGAAGAAAAGCAGGCCCAAACCATGATGCGGCCACCACCATGTTTGACATTGGGGATGGTGTGTTGAGGGTGATGAGCTGTGTTGCTTTTACGCCAAACATATCGTTTTGCATTGTGGGCAAAAAGTTCAATTTTGGTTTCATCTGACCAGAGCACCTTCTTCCACAAGGAAGAAGGTTGTTTGGTGTGTCTCCCAGGTGGCTTGTGGCAAACGTTAGACGAGACTTTTTATGGATATCTTTGAGAAATGGCTTTCTTCTTGCCACTCTTCCATAAAGGCCAGATTTGTGCAGTGTACGACTGATTGTTGTCCTATGGACAGACTCTCCCACCTCAGCTGTAGTTCTCTGGAATTCATCCAGAGTGATCATGGGCCTCTTGGCTGCATCTCTGATCAGTCTTCTCCTTGTCTGAGCTGAAAGTTTAGAGGGATGGCCAGGTCTTGGTAGATTTGCAGTGGTCTGATACTCCTTCCATTTCAAAATGATCGCTTGCACAGTGCTCCTTGGGATGTTTAAAGCTTGGGAAATCTTTTTGTATCCAAATCCGGCTTTAAACTTCTCCACAACAGTACTACGGACCTGCCTGGTGTGTTCCTTGGTCTTCATGATGCTCTCTGCGCTTTCAACAGAACCCTGAGACTATCACAGAGCAGGTGCATTTATACAGAGAATTGATTACACACAGGTGGATTCTATTTATCACCATCAGTCATTTAGGACAACATTGGATCATTCAGAGATCCTCGCTGAACTTCTGGAGTGAGTTTGCTGCACTGAAAGTAAAGAGGCCGAATTATTTTGCACGCACCACTTTTCAGTTTTTTATTTGCTAAAAAAGTTTAAAATATCCAATAGATTTCGTTCCACTTCACAGTTGTGTCCCACTTGTTGGTGATTCTTCACAAAAAATGAAAATTTTATATCTTTATGTTTGAAGCCTGAAATGTGGCAAAAGTTTGAAAAGTTCAAGGGGGCTGAATACTTTCGCAAGGCACTGTATACAGTATATTAATTTGCCATTCTGCAGTAAAACAATTATCTTTACTAAACCAAACACTGGTAAGGAATGGGATTTATTTATCACCTAAGGAAAGTATGTCAGGATTATCCAGATGTTAGAAGGAATGTTTGAGATACTTTCAGACTAACCTCTACATTTAAAGAGTTTTTTTTTAAGTTTTACAAGAATGTGTTTGTTTTAGTGTATAGTTTAACAACAACAACAAAAATTGCCTGATTCACTTCCATACTATTTGCACAGATCTGTTGATTGTGGCTAAATGTAAAGTGCAGGTGGGTGTTTGCATGTTTACAAGTACCCTTCTGTCTGCCACTTTACTGAGGCCCAACTCAGAAATGAGACGATTAACTCTGTCCTCCTTTTCTTTCTGTTTTATAGCTGATGAAAGACGAAGTGCTGCCGAGAAACACAGATTCTCTCGCACGGTCAGAGTGCCCATCACCACGTCATCCTATCCACACAAACAACAAAGGTCACATACAGTAACAGTAGCGCTCATCCTCAAAGTACAGCAAAAATATACCTTAGCATGTGAAAATACCTTGGAATATAGTCTAATCTATCTGGAATTTCTCATTAAACCACACAACTCTTGAATCGGATTGGTCAGAAGGTATTGACTAATTTTGTATAAGAGCAACTGTGGCAGTAGTTCTGGCTGTAAGGCAAATCACAGGTTAAAATTAACGCGCTCATTCTAATAAGTTGTTGTTTCTATAGTAACATTTTTCAAAGCCAGTGTTATATTTTTGTGGCAACAAGTTTGCAGAGAGAAAGAGAGAGCCTGTTGATGGAATGACTGATTATAACTGATAGAACTTAAGTGATAACAGGAATTAATTTGTTTCATGGACATTCCATAAAATTAAACACAACTATAAACTGATAAAAAAAAAGTGCAACATGACATTCTTTTAAAATGAACACAATATTGCTGCTGTGGTAAAAGAGGAATTAAATGCTTTGGGATGTGATGTTAATGGAAATATTCAACTTCATCTTACCATGCCATTGTTGATTATTTTATTACTTAACAGATAGGGTTGGGAGGGTCACTGTAAAAATGTATTCCGTTACAGCTATAAATTGCTTCATAAAAATTTTAATCAGTAACGTAATCCAATATGAAAGTAATGTAATCAGAGTATTTTTAGATTACTTCGAGGTCACATATTTAAATAAAGTCAAGAGAAAAGCAATACGATCTAAAATACTGTTATTTAGAGTTTATTTTAGAGATTAAAAACATGGGGGGTCTTAGTGTTCAAAACAGTGTTATAATGAATGCAGACTTTAATACACTGAAAAAGACACACTATCAGCATCACATAATATATATATATATATATACACACACACACATTCTGTATAATTGGTTTCACTCTTCCCACGTTTTACATTATTTCCTAAATTCTTTTGAATCTCCATGGAATAAAATAAAATATCAGATGCGGTGAGTGTACCTTCTACCATCATTTACACATTTGAGTGACCCGTGTGATACGAAACAATGTGATAACATGAAATAAAAATGACCTTATATGGCCAGGGGCATTGTTTCGTCTCAGGACAGCTGGCGTTTGCTGAACTGTTTGATTCCATACACAACAGCACTTCACCTTCGAACATTCACTGAGACTATGTTAACCATGTTAGCCAGGAATTTGGGCAAAAGTTGCGTCAAGCCTTTTATAATCGACCAATTGGTGTGCGAGAATTTGGGAATTACATGCACACCTGATGCAGTATGAAACCATAAGCACATCATGATGAAACTAAAACTGAATCCCAGACATTTTTTCCGATTTAGAAATCCCGGCCGGACAATTTTTTTAAGGTCAGAAAAAGAGACATGTCCGGTAAAAAGAGGACGTATGGTCACCCTAACAAAAGCATTTCAGAGAACAATTTGTGTTCATTTCTACCAGATTAACTTTTCACAAAATGTATTTGCATCTGGAGGTTGCTCATGTGAGCCACGACTGGCAATAGACAACCAGAACTATAATCAAGCAGCTGTATATATTGTGTTATGTCAAAAGATTCACTTCTTTGGTTTTAAATTAAAAATTCTTTTTTTTTTATCCTGATAGTGTTCCCAATTTTTTTTTCAAAATGCACCTGTAATTTGATTACTTTGTTTTTGACGTAACTATAATGGATTACAGTTACCAGTTTTTTGCATCCTGATTACATAATGCCGTTACATGTATTCTGTTACTCCCCAAGTGTCACCTGTCGCGGAGCGGCACAGAAGCAGGAGAGGATGGCCGACAGCAAAGACATGGTCAGAATAGGTGCAAGGTCAAACAAATGGGCAAACAAGACAATATAGAGTAAGCAAAGTGTAGTCAAGAAAACCGGAAGCTAGGGTCGCGATACACTAAACAAGATGAAGACTTGAAGAGCTTAGTAACGCAGGTAAACGAGTTTAACTGAGCATATACTTCGCGAAGAACCCGAGGCGAGTGACTCCCCCCCGCCCCCCACGGTGCTCACTCCGGGAGCCAATCTCCTTCTTGGCCTCCGCCAGGGTCGTGGACCTGGGAGCTCAGGTTGGGTTGCATGGAAGCCCTTGGTCAGTTCAGGATCCAGAATATCCTGCCTGGGGACCCAGCACTGTTCTTCAGGCTCGTACCCTTCCCACTCAACCAAATACTCTAGCCTGCCCTTTCTACATCGGGACCTGAGGATTCTCTTGATGAGGTAAACCGGTTGCTTCTCGATCTCGAGCGGGGAAGGAGGATTCTCAGCAGGTACTTCAGTGGCTAGTGGACCATTGACTACTGGTTTGAGCTGAGAAACATGGAATGAGGGGGAGATGCGGCTGTGTCGTGGCAGTTTCAGGCGGTACGTGACCTTGTTAACCTGTTTGAAAATTTGGAAAGGTCCGTGGCTAGCCATGTCCTAGAGGTAAGGGGTAACAATATTTGATACAGCACCGGTTTAATCCTAGGTAGTCAATGCATGGGCGTAAACTGCCTCCCTTCTTCTCCACAAAAAAAACCCCACGGATGCTGGGGAGGTGGATGACTGGATATAGCCCTGGTGCAGCGCTTCCTGGATGTATTCCTCCATAGCCCGTTGTTCATTGTCAATGGATAAACGGGTAGTAGGTCGATTGCGCAATCACAACTGCGATGTGGTGGCAGTCCACTAGCCTTCTTTTTGCTGAATACTTCTCTGAGATTGCGGTAGACACTGGTAAACAAAACGCCGCCCGCGTTGTCAGAGCTCTCAATGGATGTGGACGCGAGGGGAATCGCTGGGGTTTGGAGGCAGTACTTTCCTTTTGATCCCATGTGATACGCGGATTGGACCGTTCGAGCCAGGGGAAACCCAAAACCAATGGATGTCAGGTCGTTCTGATGACATGCAACGAGATTTGCTCTTGATGCAGAGCGCTGGCATGGAGGGTAATTGGGTCTGTGCAATGGATAATTATGTCGTCTCCTATGGGGGATCCATCAATGGCTTGGACACGGCGGGGGCTAGGGAGATAACAGACCGGGATGTTGTATTGGCGCACGGTTTCCTGGTCAATGAAGTTCCCCAATCAGTCAATCAGTCAATCAGTGCTCCTAAAACACAGGAGACATTTGAGTGTTCCAAGATAACTGGTATTACAAAAGGAACTTGAGTGATGTACTGGGCAATGGGCTCTGAACTCACCTTAGGAGGAGGAAGTCTTGGAACAAGATTCTCCCATCGGGAGGTGCGCGGTCTGTGAGGGTACTGAGGTACAAGGTGATCTTTCTTGCCACAGTAAAAACAGCGGTGCTCACAGCGTCGTCGTTCTCGTTCCTGGGAACCCACCCGCGCTTGCCCCAGCTGCATGGGCTCTTCAGAGCTCTCCGGTGCTGGCAGTTCTGCCTCGCCCTGTATTGGGCAGCGACTCTGTAGAAGACGATCCAGATGGATAGCAAAGTTGATAAGTGCATCGAGAGACAACTGATCATAGTTCACGGCGAAACACAGTCTTAAGAGCAGGCTCATTCCATCCACTCCGTACTGCCACCGTGCAGAATTCTAGGGCGTAGTCCAGCACGCTGCGCAGTCCCTGGATCATTGACAGTAATTCCTCCCCAGTCTCCCTGTTATCCGGGGAATGATCGAACACAGTGCGGAAGCATGAGATCAGATGGTCATACATGGAAATATTTCTCCCCTCTTTATCCCATTCCACTGTGGCCCAGAGTAGAGCTCTCCCGGTTAGGAGCTCCATAAAGTGGATGATCTTTCTACTCTCCATCATTTCTGGATACATGGAGAAAAACAGGGAGCATTGAAGTAGAAAACCTTGACAGCGCGCTGGATCTCCATCGTATTTCTCCGGTGATGGAGTGGAAGGTAGGCGGTTGGGGGTGGCCGTGGGAAATAGTGTGGCTTGGTTTAAATAGACACCTGCTCCGTCACATCGGCAAGGCATTGATCATGATCACTGATCATTCAGCCGTGTCCCTCAATGGCTTGAGACAACCGGGGATCTCCCGCTGTGTCCATCAGTCAGCGAAGTATTCTGTCACCTGTCGCGGAGCGGCACAGAAGCAGGAGAGGACGGCCGACAGCAAAGACGTGGTTGGAACAGGTGCAAGGTTGAACAAATGGGCAAACAAGACAATATAGAGTAAGCAAAGTCACAGTCGAGAAAACCGGAAGCTATGGTCGCGATACACTAAACAAGACGAAGACATTAAGAGCTTAGTAACGCAGGTAAATGAGTTTAACTGAGCGTTAAACTGTTTTATTCTGGGATTTGGAGTTCTGATCTGACGTAGCTGTGACACCAAGCCTGTTAACAGAAGATTATTTTATCTTTTTCTTTTTTAATGTTTTATTCTATTTTAATGTTATTTTGGTAAATGGTCTGCACTTATATAGCACTTTTTTTATCTTAGCAGTTACAAAGCGCACCAATGATAGCAGAGCTGCCATGCAAGGCGCTAACTTGCCATAGGGAGCAACTTAAAGTTCAGTGTTTCGCCCAAGGACATTTCGTCATGTGGGTCGGGAATTGAACCGCAAACCCTATGATTAGCTCTACCACCTGAGCCACAACTACCTAATTTTATTAGACCAGGGGTGTCCAAACTTATCTGCAAACCTATCGGTTTTCATTCCACTCAAGCAGGAGCCACACATGATTCCACCTGTTTAATCAGAGCTTGACCTTCAATAGAATCAGGTGTGGCTTCTGCTTGGTTGGAATGAAAAACTGCACCCACACCGGCTCTTTCTGGATAAGATTGGACACTCCTGTATTAGACCATTCTCTTGATTTTGTGGGTTTATTAACTTTTATCTTGTCCTTTTGTGTTGGTTAATATTATTCAGTCTTATCCCTATGGAATCATTTGTAGAGTTATTACTTCTATTGCACAGCACTTTGCCAGCCCTTGTAGTGTTTTAAATGGGCTTTATAAATAAGGTTGTCTTGACTTATCTAGACTTTTTCTAGATATTTTGACTAATTTCAAATCATTTATTTTTTTTAGAAAGAAGCTAAATAAACTAGCAAATACGTGAAGACCGTTTCAACCGCAAAATGTTCTAAGCAAGTAAAAACTGGCTTAATTATCTTAGAGTTGTTTTATTGTAACCTCACAATGAAAAGTGTTTGACAAATTCAACTCATTTTAAACTATTTCCTCTTTTTTTTTCTCCAGAGAAGCGTGTGTGTTTTGTTGTACCTGTACAACGTAGCCCGAGAGACATTTGAAATTGGATGGCTGTGGAGCTCCATCGATCAGGACTTCACCAGAAAGACCTGAGGGGTCCTTCCTTGCTGCAAGCACATCCAAAAACCTGAAAATGAGATGGCAGAAATGATCACCACCTACAGTATGTTTCAAATAAAACACATTTTTAAACAATATCAGCTCTGGAGTTGGATGAAGCTTTATACAGTATACAGTATAACAGCTTTATACATTATACAGTCCAGTACAAAGGGTTCTATAAATTTAAGGAAAAATAAAACAGATAAAATAATTTCATGTATAGTACATGTCATTCAAAGACAAATGACCAAATAGTGTGTGTCAAGATATGGAAATATAATATATATCACTAAATGTGAATATGAATCACATTTCTAAATGTAATATAAATATTTTCTGATAATCTATATGACAAAAATTTTATAACTGGAATTCAAGTTAAATATTTCCTTTTCTAAATATAGAAACATGGGGATGCAAATGTTTGCCCTCAACTGCATCTAAATAGCTAAATGCTGTGATCTTAGTTGGAATAAATCAAACTTCTAGGGACAATTTTTCCATTCCAAGCATGTAATTTCAGCTGAACTTGAAAGAGACAGTCCTATTGGTACTCACGAAGATTTGCCACTTCCTGTAGGGCCTAAAATGGCATTTAAACCAGGTTTCATAATTCCGCTGTGGAGAAACAGATCACAGTCATTCACTCATTTTAGAGCAATTTGCTGTAGTGCCAGGAACATTTTTATCAGGAACATGATAAATTTGAAGTTGCATTTTTAATTTTATGGAGTTAAGTTTTTCCCTGAGGCCACTTTGTATGCCAGACTACATACAGTATGAGAAAACTGCCCTGTACACTATATGGTTTAGTCCATCCATCCATTTTCTATACCGCTTTAGCCTTGTCATGGGAAAACCATGGGGAAGCCTATCCCAGTGAGCATCGGGCACAAGGCAGGGTACTCAATCACCTACACATTCACATACCCATTCATACTCTACGGACACTTGGGACATGCCAATCAGCCTACCATGCATGTATTTGGACTGGGGGAGGAAACCAAAGTACCTGGAGGAAACCCCTGCAGCACTGGGAGAACATGCAAACTCTGCACACACGGTGCCACGGTGAGAATCGAACCCCCGGACCTGGAGGTGTGAGGGGAACGTGCTAACCACTATGCGCATTTCGTTTTTTTTTTTATTTATTTATAAAGCACATTTAAAAACAACAGAAGTTGAAACCAAAGTGCTGTACAAGTATTACAAAACAGATTTATAAACAAATATTTAATAGTATCAAATACAAATGGACAAATGAAAATTCTACACCCTAAGATTGAATTAAAAGATATAGAATAGAAGTGGGTCTGAACATATCAATACAGGGGGAAGATCTAATATGAAAAGGGAGACTACTCCAGAGCCTGCAAGCAGCTACTGAGAAAGCCTGGTCACCTTGGGTATTAAAACGTGAACGAGGGACTAAAAGGAAGAGTTGACTGGATGATGGATAAAAGTTTGTGACCATCACACCCATATGTGGGTCTTCCCCAAACTGCTGCCACAAAGTTTGAAACACACACTTTTGTAGAATGTATTTGCATGCTGAAGCATTCTAATTTCATTTTACTGGATCCAAAATGCCTAAACCGGTTCCAGGATGACAATGCACAGTGCACATAGCGAGCTCCATGAAGACATGGTTTACCAAGATTGGCGTAGAAGAACTCAAGGGGTTTGCACAGAACCCTGACCTTCAACCCCACAACACCTTTGGCATGAACGAGAATAACAACTGCACCTCAGACCTCTCAACATCCAAACATCAGTACCTGACCTCACTAATGGACTTGTAGTTGAATGAACACAGACCCCCCTCAGCTACTCTCCAAAATCTAGTGGAAAGCCTTCCCAGAAGAGTGGAGCTTATTATAATGGCAAAGTGGAGACTAAATCTGGACTGGGATGTTAAACAAGCACATATAGGTTTAGTGGTGTGGTGTCCACAAACTTTTGGCTGCATAGTGTGATGTTTATCCCAGGTATATTAGGTAAAGCTACTATATAAATCACGTTGTATGAACAATTACTGACTGTAGGAAGGTGGGAGGAAATTGAAGAACCCCTAGTAAACCCATGTTAACATGGAAAAACAATCAATCAATACTCCTAACAGACATTAAACTGAGTTCAGGATTGAACTGTATATAGTTGTGAGGATAAATCTAGAGCTGTACTGCTGCAGTATCTTCTTCCAGATGAAATATGTTATCTTAATAGTTAAAGAAATGCCAGTCATACGCCAACTGGAGTTGATCTAATCAGATGTGGGCAAAGTGCAGCGTCACACAGAGATCAGATCGGCTGTGACAGGTCATGCGTTTTCCTCTGTACTGTGGTGTAAACATGTTACCTAACCAGGGCAGAACAGCAATGGCTTTTCACCTGCTTGTTTAAGGTGTGGAGTGACAGCACACCTTTGTGTTTACATTATTGTGTGTAGTGTAATGAATGCTCAGTCACACCTTCTATTACATGCATTATTATTATTATTGCTACTCAGTCTAAATGAGATGAGCATGAGTTTAGACTCACTTCAGGTCCACCAAGATGTCCTTTGTGACGCTCTTCTTCTTACAGGATCTACTCTTTATTGTCACACTGTACTGGATGTTGTGGAAGCTCACAGTGGCTCCGTGTTGCCGTGCGACCGGATCTTTGGTGATGACTTTTTGTCTAGATGTCCCATTCACATGGCCCACATCCTCAATCACGTGAATGCGGATATGATTCTCTTGACCTTCCATCTCATGAGGTTTTCACTCTGCATAAATATATATATAGTTTAAAAAAAAAAAGTTCCCCAGACGAGCGCAACATTTTTCACACCCTTAGGACAAAATGAAAAGACTTTAAAGCAATTTACTTTAAGAAGATATTTAGAGTTAGGTTTCATGGAGGTTCCTTCATCATTACATGTCAAATGGTGCATGGAGCCTATCCTAGAGGAGTCAGGGCACAAGGCGGGGGACACCCTGGATGGGGTGCTAACCCATCACAGGGCACAATCGCACACACAATCAAGAACACTATAGAGAATTGGAAATGCCAACCAGTCTACAACGCATGTCTTTGGATTGGGGGAGGAAACCCATGAAACACGGGGAGAACATACAAACTCCACACACACAGGAGGTTGGATTTTAAGATCCATAATAAGAGGGAAAAAATAAATGATGTTAGAAGTTTGTTCCCCCGATTAAATTCATAATGCCTTTCAACATTTCTTGTATCCTCTGATCATTCAGATCGCCTCAATTACAATTTTTCCTGACTTCCTATTTTTCTGTTAATTTGGCCTTTGGTTTTGAACTATCGTCACGTCACATTTCTTTCGCAGCTAAAAACAAACATTATCAGAAAAATGGTTAAGCTGCTTACACACTTTATTCACAATTTTACAAACACTAACACGACTTTTACATGCAATCCGATGGGAAGTGGAAATTTCTACGACAAATCAAATTGAAAATATTTCATTGCCCATATTTCAAAGATACAATATCATTAAAAACAACACCGTCCACCAGTACGTGATGTAGCGTCTCTCTTGACCTATTGCGTGCTACATTCAGTTTGCATAAGCAACTCATATTCTCCTGACGTTTGAAAGCACCCTTAGGCTGTAACATTCCAGAAATACCATTCATGCAATGTTTTAAACAGACTTGCTGTTATACTGGTTTGCTTGATGGTGATATAAGGACGTTCCTCACGCAATGCTTCCTGTAAGTCTAAAATCAATCAGTTATACAATGTGTTAGCATTGCTATAAGTAAACATTTTGCAGCAATGTTGAGGGAAAATTTACAGATGTAACCAAAAGTTTAAAATTTTTTGCCTAAAAGTGTTTTTGAGTTCTTCCTCTTCTTCTTCTTCTTCTTCTTTTTTTTTTTTTTTTTAAGTTAAACTGTAAAATATAGGTGTACCTGTCTTTTTTCACAAACTCAGTGCATGCTAAATTTTGCACTCAACTGTATTACACAAATAAACTCAAAATAAACGTGTTTATTTCTATGTAGCTCAGTTTGGACCAGCTTTTGAGTTGTTTGGCTTCCCATAGCTTACACTACACTGAGGATGGAGTAGCTACAATCAATCAGACACAATCATAGACACAGTTGATTTCTGTGGCGTTATTTGCGAGATGCGTTGTGTAAATCAATGTGCTTCTGATGTCTAAAAATGACGAGGGAAGAGTCTTTCACCTCGGAGGAAGGCCACTACAGAGCACATTCTCCATGCAGTGCATATTAAGACGATTCAAACAAGGCTGGAATGACACCGTCCAGACACAGAGAGATCATCAACAGAAAAAGGTTATTATTCAAATGTGTGCCACAGTAATTTGTTGGAACGATGGCACGCTTTATTCCCGAACACATGAGGTTCACGTTGTACTATTGTTTGAGTTATCGAGGTTTTCATTAAACTCATTCAATTCAAATGACCAGTCAAACAGGCTGATAACTATAAGAACTAGTAATAAATATAACACTCAAATCATCAATCAATAAATTAATTAGGCAGAAAAAAGACTAAACTAAATTATATAAAATAAAATAATGTAAATTATAAAATTCTAATAAAAAACGTGTAAAAAAAAAAAGAAGAAGAAGAAGAATATAAGTGCAATAATTCAAATAATATAAACATAAAGGTAAATGTAATGTGCCAGTAAAAGTAAGGAAACTAAAATAAAAACTAGTTAAAAGCTGAAATTAATAAATATATTATGACACATATTCAATGATAGCATTCCACATCTTTAGTGTGCACAAACATGAAATGCTGTTCCATCACTCTTTTTAATGTTTCCTACATGGAACACTAGATATACTTAGCACATGATTTGGAATATAGATGATCAGGCATTCAGAAACGAAGGCCTCATGTAATTAAGAGATTGTAATAACTAGTAATAATATTTCATAGCCAGTGGAGTGATGCTAAAACGAATAAAAATATAATCACAGACCCAATGGATATAAAATAATTAAAAGATGAGACATAAAGGTTAAAGACGGGGTAGTTCCTGATATCATATGTCTTGCATATGAATAAGAAATGATAGTTATTTTATAATTGAGATGAATAAATCATGCTCACTTTCCTTCAGTGTTTCTTGCTATGATCTGTGAACACTTCAGCTAATCCCAGGTGGTTCCTGCAGGCTGTGTGAATGAACTCTGGTGACTCTGACTCTGAAGAGAAGCACTTATGTGTGAAGAGCCTGCGGGGGGAGGAAATCATGCAAATCACAAACCACATTCCACATTAAACAATGTTGATTCTCATCAGTATTAATGAAGACTGGAAGAGATTGACATCATTCTTCTATTTGGAGGTGAGCAGCAGTTACTTTGCATTTGACATTGCAAGTTACCATCACAGCCCACTTTGTACCACTGCAATTACCTTTTTTTTCATTATTTAATATTCCTTGGCATACATTTTGTATAAAAGTAAAATATTTAGTTATTGAGCTATTTTATTTATAACAACAACAACAACAACAACAATAATAATAATAATAATAATAATAATAATAATAATAATAATAATGTATTATGTATAATCCACACCTTACTGTGGTCATTGAAAGCTCAGTGCCTTTGCCACCAAATCTCGCTGCAGGTCTTTTGCAGTCACTCTAGGGTTTTTCACAACCTGCCTTCTAAGAAATCTGCTTGGAAGTATTTAATGTATTTTCTGCCCTGTTCAGGTATTTCATATATTTTCAGCCCCTAGCCTGTTCAGGTATTACATGTGTTCCAGCTCAAGCAAGTTGTGTTGAACTATTTCAATTGCTTTTTTGATCTGTTCATTGCAAATAGCTGAAAATCTGTAAATTTTGACAATAAACCTGATTTGCAATGGGGGTTAAATAATTTTGATTGCAACTGTATCTTTTTTTTAATTGAGAAAAAAAATGTTCAAATTATGAAACCAGAGTTATTTTATTTGTTTAAAATTTACTTTAGTTGTGTATTTTTTGTTTTGTTTTATATATATATATATATATATATATATATATATATATATATATATATATATTTTTTTTTTTTTTTAAAGAAAATGGACTACCCTGCCTTGTGCCCAATGCTCCCTGGGATTGGCTCCAGGTTCCCCCGCGACCCTGAAGAAGGAGTAAGCGTTGGAAGATGGATGGAGGGATGGTCAAAAATTATTAGCATTACAGACCACATTGTTACACGCCAATTACACAATCAGTCTAGCTATCTATCTAAACAGTGTTAAAATACATACAAAATTATTCATATTATTAAAATGATTTAAATTTAAAGAAATTATTTTGAATCCATTTTAGAGGGTAGAGGTTTTTTTATATACAGTATCTCAAAAAAGTGAGTACACCCCTCACATTTTTGTAAATATTTGATGATATCTTTTCATGTGACAACACTGAAGAAATGACACTTTGCTACAATGTAAAGTAGTGAGTGTACAGCTTGTGTAACAGTGTAAATTTGCTGTCCCCTCAAAATACCTCAACACACAGCCATTAATGTCTAAATCGCTGGCAACAAAAGTGAGTACACGCCTAAGTGAAAATGTCCAAAGTGGGGTGTACTCACTTTTGTTGCCAGCGGTTTAGACATTTTTTGAGAGGACCGCAAATTTACACTGTTACACAAGCTTTACACTCACTACTTTACATTGTAGCAAAGTGTCATTTCTTCAGTGTTATCACATGAAAAGGTAATCAAATATTTACAAAAATGTGAGGGGTGTACTCACTTTTTTTAGATGCTGTATATATAAAAAGCAAGAAAGATCAAATGGCCCCAAATACTTTTTAAATCTGTTAATTTTGTAGAAAACTACTAATGTCTACAAATATCATGCTAACCCCATTTCCCTGCCTTTATTTGTCACATATACATTACAGCACAATGAGCGCAGGGTCAGCCATGATAACACACCTCTGGAGCAGATAGGGTTAAGGGTTTTGCTCAAGGGCCCAATAGTGGCCAGCAGTGGTGGTTCAACGATCAAGGCTCTGAGGCAGGTTGACCTTGAACAGGTCGGGGCCTTAATCACTGATCCACCACTGTCCTAAGATTAGGATGCTATTAAGAGGGGGGGGGGGATCTATCTTAAATATAGAAATTTATATGATAAAATCTATATTAACAGTAGAAACAATAAGTTCTCTAAAGCAAAATATCAGAATAATGATCTGCATTACCAGTCTAACATTATTTTTCCAAAAGATGTCAGAATAAAAGTACAAAATTAATCTTTTTACCAAAAATATTTTAGTCTTTGACCCATACAGATATACAGTAATTAACTATACATATTTTACAATATATGCTTATGTAACAAATATAATAAAAAAATTCAAAGTCTACAAATGATCAGTAATAAAAGCAAGCATGAGTGTGTATATCAGTTTTGTCCCCCTTCATAAATCTTAAAAATTAATCCATCTAGAGACATCTAGAAATATCAAGTTACAGAAGAAAAAGATGTACACACCTGGAACCTGTAGGTTTAAGGATGGGTTGGAATGTCTGAAGACTTGTGCGTGTGAGTGCGAGTTATTGGCGTGGTCCATTCTTGCTTTTATGTAAACAAAAGACCGGTTAAAGGAGTGTAAATAAAATGTTCTTGAGGAAGGAACCACACCATTTTCATTTTCGTGCCCCACACAGGAAGCTATGAAACTGATTAAATAACCTCTGATGCAGAGTTTTGAGCTCATTAACACTACGTGAAGCAAAATTTCACTGAATATTTCACTTTATTAGACACAGATGATTAATGTTTCTTACAAACAGAGACTCTGGTTAATTCCTCAGGTTAAACAATGTACTGCTCACTATAGAGAGAAATGAGTTTCTGCAGGATTTGGAGCCTGCTTTAATGTGGTCATATTAACAGATTAAAGTCTGCAATAGCGCACCCTGCTGGACCCAAACTGAAACGACCCAGTCATATACAAATAAAACAGAATTGGACTAAAATGTGAACTACATTTTTTAAAATACTTAAAAGTCAGCAATAAATGTTACATTCCTGTTTCTGCTGAAACTTTATTCACAAGTAAATAAAGCTGCACTAACAGTTTTTGCAGTATAAATAACTGAAATTAAGAAACACATCCATACAACAGCAGAACAGTAAAAGGCACAGTGACTGCCCTACACTTTTCTTCAAATGTTCACATTTTATTTCAACAGAGCATGGAGTGATAATAACGATGACAGAGTGATACATCACTTTAGGGACGATGAGTTGATTCCCGCACATTTCCCCCTGATCTAAAACAATCAGTTAAAATTGAAAGGGTTTGAGATTCATCTGAACTGGACAGAGCTTGACAAAATCAATAGTAGAGAGAGAATTGCATTAAACACTCTCTCTACCAGTTAGACTGTGCATTAAATGTATAGAGTGGTTGTATGTTTAGTACCGGTGGCTCCGAGAGGAAGCATGAACAATAAAATAGGGAAAAAACACGAAGACAAAACAAAATTCTGAAAAGTTACCAGCTGCCAAAACACTGGTAGACCATCCATGCTGGCTGCTAAGTATTTGTAGAAAGGAAACCCTTATGAACTTTCTGATACTGATACTACATAAATCAGTCGTCACCCCCAACCCAAATGCCCCCCCCTACTCCCCATCTTCTACCTAATTTGGTCTTGTCCAATTCTCCGTTACTAGCCAGCTCTTCTCTATCATAGAACAGCTACAATCCGGGGAAGGTGAAACACTAACACATGCTTCCTCCAAGCTTCCTTCTGAACTGTTGCGTCACAGGGCAGTGTAACATGCAGAGGAAAGCGCGATCTGCCCTCTTCTGCATACATGAGCTCACAGATGCCCATGACTGACTGCCTAGTGCCCTTCTGATTGACACCATCCAGCTGTGTTGGATGAACTCTCTTGGACACCTGGCCACAGAGAGGCTCGGTCAGCCTCTGGATTCCAACTCACGATCTCCTAACAAGAGATTGAGCACTTTTCTTGTGTGCCTCTTGAGCAATCTAAAACATTTATTGATCGCTTTAGTGACGTAATAAGCAAACTGAGAAGTAACTAATCAGTTGGTTAGTCTGTCCAGCTCAGATTGTGTTTTGGCAGAAGGTAGCTGGTCAGTTTTGGATTAGGAATCTATCTCAAATCCAGTCACGTTCATCGTCTATTTCTAGACATCATAAATGACCTGTATATAAGGAAACAACAACAAAAAAGTGGACATGTAAAAAAAAAATTATATATATATTTGTAAAAGATTGTGTATGCAGATTCCGGGGTGAAGCTTTTTTTTTGTACCAAAACATCTAAGAGGGTCCCAATCCAGAACTGAGTCACTGTTACAGTCTATTACAATTTAATAAAATCAGACACATCTTCACATCTATACAAGTGTATATTTATAAGTATATATAGATTTCTTGAACATCAAAATATATAAATATTATTATATACAAAACATACAGTAAAAAAAACCTGTACCAAATACCCTTATGAGGACCGCTCTCTTCCGAAAGTGTTTGTGTACGAGCTCAAGCCATAAGCTTGTATTTTTAACGAGTCTATATTAGAGCTTGCATGTGATTTAACCATTGAAACAAAAACCATTGAAACAAAAAGGCACTAGATGAGTAGAACGTTGTGCTAACAGTAGTCCAGATTAACTTTATTGTGAGGCGGAACAGTTGTGTGATTTTGGCAGAAGGTAGCAGGAGCTACTCAAGTTGCCTGCAAAACCACGCCCCCAAAACCACATGCACACACAATCTTGGCTAACACATCTGAATCCTGGTGGAAGTTGGGGATTTTTTTTTTTATGAAAAATTATCTTTTTCATTTCACCGTCGTGTTTGCGTACATCAATCACTTCGAGCTGTGACTAGCGGATAAAAAGGTAACAGCTGCGGAAATGTGAGAATATGAAATACTTAAAAAAAAAAAAAAACAGCTGCCTGCACCTTTAAGATGATCAAACATTTAGCAGCTGCCACTGGATAAGTGCAACATCATGCTGTTTGAACCTATTCGCTCAACAAGAGATGTTCAATGTCACGGAGGGGTCTACGTGAATTTAATGGCTGTGATGCAGATACAGAGCATCTACGTTTTTGTTTTGTTTACTAGTATCCTAGTACTATAAGTGTTATAACTGGACTCTTTAAAAAATCTTATTATTGAAGGAATGCTGTACAGAGCAGTGCTACTGACATAACTAATTTATAAAAAAGTAACTCAAGGTCACGTCTTAATAAGGCATGGGAATGAGATAATGAAGTCATGGCCACTAACAAGTCCAATATATTCGGACGATCAAAGCTTCCAAATGAGAGAGAAGCATTTTCAGCCATGGAAGTGAGAGATACTGATCAAACCAGCGTGACAAAGTGCAAGTGTACTTGACCCATCAAACATGCTTGCAAGTCAAAAAAACTACCTTCTATTCACAGTTATATAATATACACACATTACAATATTCTGAGGTAAAACTAGACAACCGTTGATACGGCAAACGACGGGCCACGTGCCGTTACTGGTTTCGTTCGGTTTTAGAAACACTGGTTAGGGCGCACATACTGGACACTAAAGCGCTGCTTTTCTTCAGGGAAGCAGATCTGATGTACACTGGAAAATTCCTAATATGGTATTGTTCACACAAATTGCTTCACTGTCTCTCATCAGAACTACAAAGTTATGAAACGGGTCCTCGTCTGCACGTTAGTCTTTTCTTTCTGTTCCCATAACACCCTCGAATTGTTGAACTCTGGGAGCCTCCTCCCACCTGGTCCACCGATTTATTCAAACACCCCCATCTCCTCCTCCTCCCTCTCTCCCTTTCTCTCTTTCAGTCTGTCCTTCAGTCACTCATGCCCAGCGGCCACTGGACACAAAGCTGCGGCTGAAGGAGAAGCTCACGTCTGAGCTCTTGTGTTTGCCCCACGCGCCGAATGGCACCACGATGACCGTGCTGTTGTCCTCTGCACCGTACTGCAAGACCTGAGACAGACAGAGAGAGAGAGAGAGAGCGCCAAGCTGTTGATACAACATCAGGTATCTGGTGTTTCCAGTAACACTTAGTCTGAGAAAGCTGTGTGACTAAAACATAATACAAACATTGTAAAAGGTTTTTAGTGTCTTAAAGGACCGAAAAATTCAGAAGCCATAGAAAATCTGGCTTCAGCAGAAATACCTGAATATCTGAATATATATGAATAAGATAAGAAAGAAAACATTACTTTTCTAGAAATACATTACAATTAATGGAAAGACTCGTATTAACTTATAGTGGTGTTAGCGGTTGCATAGGCAAGTTGATTAATACTCATTACTCGTTGCTGTAGGGATGTCGACTCAGCAGCTAATCAACTAGAACGATTCTGACCAATCTTGCCCGCTCCCGAAGGAATTCCTCCCACTCCCGAAGGAACTGCAACTGCTCTCGCCCGCTCCCGAAGGAATTCCGATTGCTCCCGCCCGCTCCAAAAGGAACTCTGACCGATCCCGCCTGCTCCCGAAGGAACTCCGACCAATTCCACCCACCCGAGAAGGAACACTGACCAAACCCACTAGCTCTAGAAGAATACTGACCAAAACACCATTCAATAAGGAAGTCTGACCAATCCCGCCTGCTCACAGTTATTTTCGTTACCACTAATATTTTGTAATGAACTTAGTGTTTCCAAAAATATGAAGTTTTCATGACCAAGATAAAGCACTTATTAAGGATGAATGAATGGACGAATGATTAAATCTTAAATTCACAATAGATACAGTAAATGTGACCCTAAAATGGTAAATCTTACTCTGTTTACTAACCAATCAGGTGACATCTGTGAAGGTTTTTATAGGGTTTTCATGGCAGCTACATTCACATACCAAATTTGGCTCAAGTGAGAAGTAATGCATTAGATGAACAGACAGTGCTGTGAACACTGCTTCCTCTCTCTGTCTGCAGGCCCGTACCTGTTCAGAGAGACGCTGTGCGGCCTCTTTTGGGTCGTGGCACTGGTTGATGACGTCACAGATCTCCTGGCTGTTCATGATGAAGTTGATGCCATCTGTGGTGAGTGCGAGGAAGGCGTCGTGTACATGATGTAACTGCACAGAGCAGTACAGTCGCTCAGTTAAACACATACTTCAGCTGATGTATTTCATCATTAAACGATTTCTGCAGTAAATTTCACTCACTGAAATCCGCTTGGTCTCTGGTTCCGCGATGACGCCGGCGTTTTTCAGGTCAAAGTCTCCGATGCTCCGCGTCATGGCCAGTCGCCCGTTTACGTGAGGTTGGCCCAGACTGTTCCATGTCACAAAACCTCCACTCTTACGGATCCTACCACACATGGGCAACCATTCAAAAATATTACTATAATAATCCTAAAAAGCTGTGGTCTGCACTGAAAGGCTTCTTCATCAGATGTTGTACTATTACAAAATGCAAATCAGGACAAGTAGTGAAATATTTAAACAGAATATTATTGTATTTTCAAGTACAAGACGCACCCTCCTAAATTGCATCTGCTTAGTCAAGTAAAAACAAATAAACAATATACACGTTATTTCAGCAGCTAAGACGCAATAGTCTACAGGATAATAACAGTGTAGCCTATTGAAATTAGGCGACTCTTGAGATATGCTCATGGTTGCAGCAGTAGTTCATAGGCACATACAGTATCCAGCTGATCTTATTCACTGACACAAGGGTGAGACTTGGGTTTTAGTTCCACCTACCAAATAAAGTATTCATATAGTCATATAGTGTGTTTGAAACAAATAAAAGTGCATGTATGAATAGGAGGTGCTCTACACCCCCTGCCCCATACCACCCAAACCTCATGTTCATTAACATGCATTTTCAGTCTTCAATCATGCTATTGGTTTCTGTATAATTTGGGAAATAGAACCAACTAGGCTACTAGAGTATATTTCTGGCAGGTACAAACAAACATAACTGTGATTGCGTGATTAAAATGAAGAGGTTGTAGAACTGTCCCAGAGACAGAAACGTACATATCATGGCATTTCCCCCCTCTGGGTTTTTCGCAGTTTTTCTGGGGGCAGAGAGATTAGCAAAACAAAACCCACTTCTGAATACAGATGCAAATTTGGATGTTTGCAACACTAAACAGATACAGGAATTGAGTTACACCCCTAATATACACAGAGTGATAGGCTATAATGGGGAAAAACAGTCGTGTTTGATATTAGGTTAAATTGATTGTGACTATAGGTCTACATGTCACTATTTAATGTTAGGCTATTTACAGGTTTGACAGATCTTAGACACAAGTTGTAAGTGGGGAAATGGCGAATTTGTTTATGAGAGTGCAGCTATTTACTATTAAAAGGAGAATAAAAAAATCACCTATATAATGGAATGAACTATCGCATGAAGCATTGGTGGCCATCCCTCACCTCTCTTTCTCATCCTTCCTCTCAGGTGTGTGGTCCAAGGTGAGTTTAAGTGCTTTGCCCTTCCGGCAGAGCATGGCACGACTGTCTCCCACGCTGGCCACCACCAGTTCGATGCCGTCCCGAAGCAGCGCCACCGTAGCCGTGGTGCCTGCGCTTAGCACAGAAGCTGTAACGCACCAAAGAGAGAGCCCAACAGTTAAACCCGAGAGGGTGGGACACACAATAATGCTGCACTGAACACGGCATGATGTAAAAAACCATGCACTCACTGAGTGTTACTGCAGTGTAGACACACACAAAACACACATCAACAACACTGTTGTATTTACACACATTGTTGTATTCACACAGGTCGCTACTCTTGCTCACAGACAGCTTTGATGAACTCCATAGAAAAATACTAGAAGAGAGGAAGTGTTCAGGGATACTTTCAAAAGAGAAGATGAAAAAAAAAAAAAAAAAAAGATTACACATGCAGGATAAAACAGTATCTTTGGTAGAGCAAATGCATGAGAGAGAAAGAAAAGAACATGAATGCAAGTACAGCATGCCAAACTGCAGAGGAACGAGGATTTGAGAGGATGAATGAGAGTTTCTTACTCCATCAATAAACGTGTGCAGCTGTATTAGAAAATTATCCATTTAAATTTCAAAACTTCCTGCTCTTTACCCAACACAATAAGTGACCTTGTAAGCGTGATGTAAAAAAAAATGCAAAGAGTAGTGAAACAAGTTCAACATAATACGGCATAAATTATGTAAGGTGAGTTATTAGCTGACAAAGTCTTACAGGCTAATGCACTTTCAAGGACAGTGGGGTTTGTTTTAATAGAAACGTTTGCACTTTCTGAGGCTTCGGTAGGGAACTGGCTATGTGCTGGTTTTTAGCAATGGGTGACTGAAATACCTATGCAGGTATGTATGTATGTATGTATGTACGTACAGTCCCCTCTGAAAGTATTAGAACACCAGGCCAATTCTTTTGTTTTTGTTATACACCGAAAACATTTGGGTTTGAGATCATAAGACGAATAGGAGACGATCGCTCTCATTTCCTGAGCATCCAATTTTAAGCTGAGCAAAATAATAGGAACAGATTGCTATAACTCCAGCAAGTTGGTGATGTACTGACATCACCAAACTGTTGCATATTTCTTCTGTTGCTTTCAGTTGTTGTGTGTTTTGGGCGGTTTCTCCCTTCAGTCTTCTCTTCAGGAGGTGAAATGCTGCTCAACTGGGTTAGGGTTAGGTCTGGTGACTGACTTGTCCAATCTAAAGCCTTACATTTCTTCCCCAAGCATGATAAAGTTCCTCCAAATTTGACTGGGTGAATTTCTCTGTAAATTGTCAGAAATTATTTCTGTAAACCTCTGAATTCATTCTGCTGCTACCATCATGAGGTACATCATCAATAAAGACTAGCGAGCCTGTTCCAGAAGCAGCCATGCAAGCCCAACCCATCACACTACCTCCACCATGTTTCACAGATGAGCTTGTATATTTTGGATCATGAGCAGATCCTTTCTTTCACCACAGTTTGGCCTTTCCATCACTTCCATAGAGGTTAATCTCTGTTCCTAAACATGCAAGTCATTTGTCTATTTCTTTGCAAATTGCACTCTGGCTTTCTGATTCTTACTGCTGATGAATGCTTTGCATCTTGTGGTACGGTTTCTATATTTTTGCTCTTGAAGTCTTAGTCAAATGGTGGATTGTGATACCTTCACACCTGCCCTGTGGAGGTTGTCATCAGCTGCTGTTGTTTTCCTTGGCCGACCTGCTGGATGACTAATTGTTAGTACATCAGTGTTTTTGCTTTTTTTTTCCCCCCAGGACATTCCAAATTGTACTCAGATGCAGTCATCACAGGAGAAACCCAGGGCTCAAACCAAGAGTACACAATAGTAAACAGTAGTAGACAATCAATTGAACAGCGCACACTTGGGCAACAAGAAACTCCGGTCAGTCACGTGTCCCGATATTTCTGATGACTTAAAAAATGGATGGGTTCAAACATAAAGGTGCCATGTTCTACATGTAAATATCAGGAAATGAAAGCTGATCCGATCTATTGTCTCATGTTCACCATTTAATTTCAAACCCATGAGATCCCATACAGGCTTTGTAAGCTCTTTGTGTCCCATGTCTTCAGCACTCAGATGAAACCCAGAAGGAAACCCTGACCTTTATTTGGGGTTAATCAGAATCACTTCATTGATGACGGGTGTATGAAAATTACTTCTGATTTTGAACATGTGTTTGAATGTGACTGGTTAATTCTGGGCACAGTCACATGCCCGCACCCATAAATGGGTGTGCACACTTGTGCAACCAGGTAAGTAAATTTTTTTCTTTTTTCCTGCCTAAACAGTTTCTATATGCTTTTCATTTGAGTTTCGATGGTTTCTATTTCGCATATAAAGTGGGAAAAAAAAGAGGTCTGCCATGATTTCAGAGGTTTTCTCCCAAAATCCTGCAATTCTAAGAGGGGTGTGTAGACTTTTTATATCTATTGTATAGCCTAAATTTATCTAATAAACTAACAAGTGCAGTTTCTTTCTTCAGTATCCATTGTGTGACAAACACAACAAACCCTTAACACATCTTTAGTCAGCACTTTAGTCGTTTTTGTGTTTTCCAGTTATGTGAGGACAAAAAGGAAGTAGCTAGGAGAGACTTGGAGGAAGAGAGAGATTCAGAAAGAAAGGGAGAGAAAGTTGAGGAACCTTCCAGAAGCCCACGCAAGGACCCGCTGGACCAATCTAGCTCCTCGCCTTCCAAAAAGGTAGCGCGGAGCTGCCGCTCTTATGGGTTCTTAGCTGGGTCCGAAGCTGTCATAACACGCACACACACACAAAGGGCAAGGTTGTACATTGCAGGCACCAAGGCCATGTTCGGGCCACACAGTACACTATTCTACACTATTTATACACTATTCTAAACATAGCGTTCACAGCATTAGTGAGAAAGGACAACTGTGTGAACCCAAACAGCAAAAGCAGAAGCTTTGCCTATGTATCACTGAGCAGGCTTTTTTTTTTTTTTCTTTTCAAAATGTACCAATTCAACTACTGTTTAATTATAAAACTAGTGCATTCATTCATTAAACCCTTTTGGTGGGAATTACTCTGAGTGAGAGTGGTTGAAAATTTCCACTGAATTTGTTAGTGAAGAAATCGGAGTTGAACACATGACGGTGTTCGGATGTTTTTTTATAAGTCTTATACCACAGCGTTGTTGAATTCTCGAATCTGACTGGTCAGAAGGTTTATTAACAGTATTGTAGTTCTAGCTGCTATACAAAGGTTTATTACGATTTTATGGAAGGATTCTCCAGTGTCAGTGGTAAAGCTGTTCCCTTACATTCTTTTTAAGCTGTCAGATATAGGAGAGTCCTCAGTATAGAGGGCTTTACAGTTTCTCTGTAACAATCAATAAGCTGCAAATTTTTCAACTTCAAGACTGAGGAGCAAAAAAAGCAACAGAAGAAGGTGTAAACTGTTTACAGCTGCTATAGCACAAGTGATGACAGTAATAACTTGTTTTGGCGATGTTCAAGATAATTAAATGACTATTAACTATGAACAGATTTGAGAGAAAGATAGAGATATATACACACACACACACACACACACACACACACACACACACACACACACACACACACACGCGCAAGAAAAGGTATGTGAACCTTTTGGAATTTCATGGTTTTCTGAATAAATGTGTCATAAAACGTGATCTAATCTTCATCTAAGTCAGGGGTATTGACAAATATAATGTGTCTAAAATAACACACAATAAATTCTGATCTTTCATGTCTTTATTGAACACGCTCATTCAACATTCAAAATGGCAGTGGGAAAAGTAAGTGAACCCTTAGAATTAATAACTGGTTCCCCTCAATGATTGCAAGCTGCCCAGGTCGTGATGCAGCAAAGCAGGCCCAAATCATGATGTTTCCTCCACCATACTTTACAGTTGGGATAATGTTTTCATGATGATATGCCGTGCCCTTTCTACGCCAGATGTAGTGCTGTGTGGTTTTTCCAAATAGTTAAATCTTAGTTTCATCAGTCCACAAAAAATTTTGCCAATACCGCTGTAGAGTGTCAATGTGCTCTTTTGCAAACTTCAGGCATGCAGCAATGGCTTCCTTTGTTGGTGTCCTGCCGTAGATACCCTGCTTGTTCAATGTTTTACATATTGTAGACTCATGAACAGAGATGTTAGCCAGTTCCAATGATGCCTTCAAATCTTTGGCTGTCATTCGGGGTTGTTTCTTTACCTCAGTGATGAGTCTTCGTTGTGCTCTGTGTGTCATTTTGACTGGGCGCCCATTTCCTGGTAGAGTAGCAACAGTCCCAAAACGTCTCCATTTGTAGAATGTTTGCCTAACTGTAGACTGGTGAATTTATACGGTCTTTGAAATCACTTTGTGACCCTTGCCAGCTTTATGTAAATCAACTATTCTTGATCGTAGATCCTCTGACAGCTCTTTTTGGTGAGGCATGGCTCACATATGCGTGTGCTTCTTGTGCAGAGCAAACTCCAAAAGTTTGAGGGGTTTTTATCAATCAAAGTAGCTGTAGTCCACACCTCCAAACTCATTTTCTTAACCAGACTCCAGGTGTACTGAAACCTGACTCCAAGTAGCTTTTTTGAGGTCATTAACTCAAGGCTTCACATACTTTTTATACAAGCACTGAGTTTTTTTTTTGGTTGTTCTCAATAAAGACATGAAATATCAGAAATTTTTCTTGCGTCATTATTTTAGTACATCATATTTGTCAATAACCCTGACTTAGATGCAGATCAGATTTTCTGACAAATTTATGCTTGAAATTCACATACTTTTTTCTTGCCACTCATACATACATACATATATATATATATATATATATATATATATATATATATAGTGTCCATTAATGAATACACAAGTGATCACAATTTGCTGTGGTATAAGAGAAATAAAACACTTCCAAACATGCTGTTAAGGGAAAGTATTTCCCATAACGTTAATATTTTATTACTCATTTTAATATTAATATTAATAATAATAATAATTATTATTATTAAGACTTAACTTTAACATGACATTATTACCATCCTGTAAGAGCATGCTTTGCCATATGTCATTACCATCATGTTTTAATATGCAAATTTGGATTTCTTGATTAAATTAAAAGTATAGGTGTCACTGTTGTTGTTGCCTAATCAGAATTTTAAAAGTGCCACATTAAACTCAATATAAAAATACTTTTTTGGAGATTTTTAGGCAAGTCACATACAAATAGACACCAGATACATTGACATACAGTACACACTACATTATTAGGCTCAGGAAATTTCTTCGGCCATCGTGTCAGGGAATCTACAGCTAGGTCCATAAATATATGGACACAGAGTCGTTATTTCAGCTGTCTACCGTATACAGGAGTTGCAATTCAATAATGATTGTTTATTGATTAAAGAGTTTCAGCTTTAATTTGAGGATATTTACATCCAAACTGGGTGAACGGTGTAGGTGTTACAGCACTTTATTTAGGTTGTCCACATTCTTATGGGACCAAAAAAGTCATTTTTAATACTTGTTACAAATCCTTTGCAGTCAATCCCTGCCTGAAGTCTGGAATCCATACACATCACCAGCCGCTGGGTTTCTCCCCGAGTGATGTTTCTGCCAGGCCTTTACTGCTTGTTCTCGGGACATTTGTGAAATGCATGCTCAACTGGGTTCATGTTTTGGCTATTGCTGGAAATTTCACTTTTTTGCCTTAAATATGTCTCGGGTTGCTTCAAACGATGCTTTGGGTGATTGTATAGCACTGTGAAGTGCTGTCCAATGAGTTTTGCAGCATCTGACTAAATCTGAGCAGATAATATAGCCCTATACACTGTACACTGTAGAGTTTGCTCTGTTGCTTTTGTCAGCAGTCACAGCATCAATACATACAAGGGAACAATAAGCAAAAAGCAGCGATGAAATCCTCAGGTCACCAAACCGCAACCCCTTCGGAACCCTTCACCCGGACTTCGGAGGTGCTCCCTCAGCACCTCCCACAGTAGACCCCTGGGGACCCGGTCATACACCGTCTCCAGATCCACAAAACACATGTAGACCACTTGTGTTAAACCCTCAGTATTTACTTGGGTGAAGGCTTCTTTTGATTGTTGACTTCTCCTGGAGGGTGTTCTTGATCTAGCCAACTGTTATGAGGGGGGTTTACTTCAAACGGGAAAGAATTCTTCTCTCATTCACCACAACTGTTTTCTATGGTCATGCGGGCCTTTTGGTGTTCCCGAGCTCACTAGTGCATTCTTTCTTTTAAAAGAATGTACCAGATTGGCAACACCTAATGATGTTTTTGTTTTTTTTGCTGTCTCCCTGATGTTTTCTGCTTACTTGTAACTGAAATAATGAAGGAATGACATACCCATGGCCATGGAAACAGCAAAAAAAAACAAAACACACACAAAAAACACCCCCCAACAACACACAATATCACCACATATATAAAGCATGGAAATTTCTAGTGTTCACCTGATTTGGATGTACATACCCCTAAATTAAAGCTGAAAGTCTGCAACTTTTTTCATTATTTTATTTTAACACCTATATACTGTGGCAGACAGCTAAAATAAAAAATAACTTTGTCTGTGTCCAAATATTTATGGACCCGACTGTGAATGTAGTAAATGAACTCCTACGGCATAACGAGGTGCATCTTTATAGCACAGTATTAAGCAGGAGACCTAAACTGGTTAACTACAGTATCCACACTAATCTCTCAACCTGAAATCCCACTCCAGCAGATTAAACAGCAGTGAGGTTACCTACCATCTGCACTGAAGTGAAGGTGCTTCGCTAATGCTTTGTCCACGTTTAGAAACGCGTTTTTCAGGACGACCTCTAGGTTGTCCTCTTTTGCCATGAGCTCTCTGTAAACACGTGTATTAAAACACAACACAATGATTCTACAACACAGTGCTTTAGACTACATTCAGATCATACATCTATACACACACACACACACAGGAGTACATATATATATAAACAATGACTGATCTATTGGACAGAGGTTATGCAGGCCTGTATTAGAGCTGTAACAACTGATCAATAAAATTGAGAATAATCAATTATGAAAATTGTGGTCAATGAATCTTATTATCAATTAGTCAGTCTGTACTAGGCACATAGTACATTTACTCAGTATGTTACTTCTGTTCCAAAAACACGCACCGGAGAGTAAATATTAAAGTTGTGTTCCAAATGACATACTGTAAACTTATACAATGCACTATGTATTCTACCGTCTAGTGTACATATTTTTGAAAGGTAATATGATCTCAAAAAGTTGCTTTTTTTTGTTTTACTAATCGGAAGTAAAACCAGCTTCCCAGGCGACGGCACATGACTTCGTACACACGCAATGTGACACTGCAAGCTTTAGTAGAGTCAACGACAATGACTTTCTTCAGTTTACGGTTTCTGTCAGCGTTACCTTTTATTCCCAACATGACCTCAGTCACCATCAGACCGAGGCGTAATAGTCAAATGACTGAGGAAGAAAGTGTGCGAACCGAAGTCCTCTAATGCAGGAGAGCATTCTATAATAAACACAGCGAAGAACAAACTTCATAAAGCGGAGTTTTGTGTGGCACTGAAGCACGACAGTAATGCATGAGCACAAAGTGATGTTTGTATCGCTTAGTTGTTGCAGCTCTAAAACATTCAATCCTAGGCAGGGAATAGAGTTTTGAGATTTGTGTCTGATACCTCAGTGAGAACACTCACTTAATATACTGCTCCATGTACTTATGGCAAAAGTCAGCAGCTTGAGCGCCGCTGTGGCCATCGAACACCGCGAAATAAAGGATGTCGTTGGTAATTTGCAACACCTGATAACGGTCCTCGTTCTCTTTGCGCTGGCCGATCTGTGAAGCGTAGCCCACATTGGACAAGCTGACTTTGGGGATGAGTTTGCCGTAGCGGATGCTGGATGGCAGCAGAATCGGCTCGTCAATGCGATTGTCCCAAATGCCGAACGAGTCCCAGGTGGTGGGGCGTCCACTGCTGTCCGGGTCAAAGCGCGAATTGCTGGCGCGGGTGCCTGACGGGCTGTGCAGAGATCGCACCAGCTTGTCCTGAATAAAACGGACTCTGTTTAGAACCATCCTGCGGCACACGCACGACCCACCATTTAAGGCCAGCTGCACGAGAACCGCCACGGACATAGCTCAGGAACAGACTGTGAAACAAACTCCTTTAAATACTACTGATGCAGATGCAGAAGCAGAACGTAGCTCACGGTCTCCTGAAATAATCCACGAGTTTCCTGGAAAAAAAACAAAAACCTTAAGCTTAAAAAGATGTAAACAAATAAACTGAGCCAGACATACAGGCCTGAAAGGGAGGTCTGATGATTTTTAGATTTTTTTAAAAATGGCAGGTTTCATTTTTCAGAGACACTTCTAGTAGTCCATGAGGAGTTCTGGGATGGCATGTACAGTTTCTAGAGGATACACACTAAGGATAAATTCCTTTTTGATGGACAACGTGTTAACTGGAGGAGGTTCAGCTAGAAGGTCAAACTCCAACAAGTTTGTCAGTCAACATTAAACAACAAATTAACTCAGACAAGCATACCACAACCTTTCATGAGTTAAACACCAAATGACAGAAAAGCCGAAACAAGCAGTAGAATGAAATTACTGAAGAAGCCTTTATTTGCCATGTAGACATAACACAGTGAAATTCTTTTTTTGCATATCCCAGCTTGTTAGGAAGCTGGGGTCAGAGCACAGGGTAAGCCATGATACGGCCCCCCTGGAGCAGAGAGGGTTAAGGGTCTTGCTCAAGGGATTGAACCCCTGACCTTCTTATCAGTAACCTGGATCTTTGACGTAAATCTTTCCAAAGTGTTTTACATATGGTTATAAAATATGTGTATGAATATTTTTCTGAAGGCCATATCACCAATTCCTAGTCCTCAATAAGAACTCCAGACTCTTTGAAGTAACAACTGGCATTCATTTCTTAAATATGTTTAGACATAAACACAAGCCAAAATGAGACTTAGGGCATGTTCTTGGCAAACAAATGATGCAACCTGTAAACTTCACCGTGCTTCACTTTACTTCACTGAGCTAAAGCCTTAAAAGTCGTCAGCAAGGTGAAAAGTATCACTGACTACGTTTACATGGACAGCAGTAAACTAATTATTCTGAATAATATTCTGATAAAGATGTTTACATGAGGCACGTTTAGAATACTCCTTTCATGTTCAGGTTTTACGTGTTATAGAACATATATCAATTAACAGCACACGTCATTACGTCCCCGCCACACTGTTAGACGTTCCCTCCAGAATTTCACGTATTGACAAAGTTCGTCTACACCGAAAAGCCTTTAACCTGCTGCTGTAGTAAACAAGTGACACTGATACCTCTGCTATGTTCCTAACTTTATCTCACATGACCGCTATCAAACACAAAGAGCAACAGGGCATTGCTGACCTTTTGGATAAGCCCTGCACACCGCCAAAATAGTTATTTATTTATTTTTTGGGCAAGCACACCACCTTTCCCCCTCAGCCCCTCTCTCTTTCAGCTTATAATGACGACGTGATAAATACAGACTCGAGAACATCTTTCTAGGAAAGACACGTTTAAGGGATTCGATCTCGTGGACCGAGTAAATCACTTGCGCGTATCTGCTACCCCTTCAGTTCCGGAAGAATTGCAACCACGGTACCTTCATTAATAACGGTACCTACACCACTGCAGAAAAACAAGTAACGTCACGTTTTAAGAATGTTGATACTGCCAATGAATAAATTATATATATATATATATATATATACACACACACACACACACACACACACACACACACACACACAACGGTGTGAAAAAGTGTTTGCCCCCTTCCTCATTTCCTGTTCCTTTGCATGTTTGTCACACTTAAGTGTTTCGGAACATCAAACCAATTTAAACAATAGTCAAGGACAACACAAGTAAACACAAAATGCAATTTGTAAATGAAGGTGTTTATTATTAAAGGTGAAAAAAAATCCAAACCATCATGGCCCTGTGTGAAAAAGTGATTGCCCCCCTTGTTAAAACATACTATAACTGTGGTTGTCCACACCTGAGTTCAATTTCTCTAGCCACACCCAGGCCTGATTATTGCCACACCTGTTCACAATCAAGGCATCACTTAAATAGGAGCTGCTTGACACAGTAAGGTCCACCAGAAGATCCTTAAAAGCTACACATCATGCCGAGACCCAAAGAAATTCAGGAACAATTGAGAAAGAAAGTAATTGAGATCTATAAGTCTGGAAAGGGTTATAAAGCCATTTCCAAAGCTTTGAGAATCCAGCGAACCACAGTGAGAGCCATTATCCACAAATGGCGAAGACATGGAACAGTGGTGAACCTTCCCAGGAGTGGCCGGCCGCCCAAAAATTACCCCCAAGAGCGCGGCGACGACTCATCCAAGAGGTCACAAAAGACCCCACAACAACGTCCAAAGAACTGCAGGCCTCACTTGCCTCAGTTAAGGTCAGCGTTCATGCCTCCACCATCAGGAAAAGACTGGGCAAAAATGGCCTGCATGGCAGAGTTCCAAGGAGAAAACCACTGCTGAGCAAAAAGACATCAAAGCTCATCTCAATTTCTCCACAACACATCTTGATGATCCCCAAGACTTTTTGGGGACAACATTCTGTGGACTGATGAGACAAAAGTGGAACTCTTTAGAAGGTGTGTGTCCAAGTATATCTGGCGTAGAAGGAACACTGCATTTCATAAAAAGAACATTATACCAACAGTAAAATATGGTGGTGGTAGTGTGATGGTCTGGGGCTGTTTTGCGCTTCAACGACCTGGAAGACTTGCCGTGATAAAAGGAACTATGAATTCTGCTGTCTAACAAGAGATCCTGAAGGAGAATGTCCGACCATCTGTTCGTGTACTCAAGCTGAAACGAACTTGGGTTCTGCAGCAGGACAATGATCCTAAACACACCAGCAAGTCCACCACCGAATGGCTGAAGAAAAACAAAATGAAGACTTTGGAGTGGCCTAGCCAAAGTCCTGACCTGAATCCTATTGAGATGTTGTGGTATGACCTTAAAAAGGCCGTTCATGCTCGAAAACCCTCTAATGTAACTGAATTAGGACAATTCTGCAAAGATGAGTGGGCCAAAATTCCTCCAGGACGCGTAAAAGCCTCATTGCACGTTACTCCAAACGCTTGGTTGCAGTTGTTGCTGCTAAGGGTGGCCCAACCAGTTATTAGGTTTAGGGGGCAATCACTTTTTCACACAGGGCCATGATGGTTTGGATTTTTTTTCACCTTTAATAATAAACACCTTCATTTACAAATTGCATTTTGTGTTTACTTGTGTTGTCCTTGACTATTGTCTAAATTGGTTTGATGTTCCGAAACACTTAAGTGTGACAAACATGCAAAGGAACAGGAAATGAGAAAGGGGGCAAACACTTTTTCACACCACTGTATATATATACACACACACACATACATACATATATATATATAAAATAATTGGCATCGACATCTTTGCATCATAAAGGGAAATTGCATATGTATATGTTCATTGCTAAGGCACTTCTAGGTAAACTGCCCTCTTATATTTCTAATCTCTTGACTTTTTATACAAATAGTTACTGTACTAGATCGCAATCACACATTGGGTTGAAAGTCCCAAAGGTATTCTCAGAATCTGGTAAACATGCGTTTTCTTTTTATGCTCCCTGGGCCTGGAATGATCGGCAAAATGTAGTTAAACTAGAAATACTACCACCTCAGAGTACTTTTAAATGTAAGTGCTTGTAAGTCCTTTTCTTGATTTGACTCGTATTAATTGTTTTCAATCTGTGAGTATTGTTTTGTGTGATTATCTCTGCGTGAAACCCTACGTGCTGCAGTCTCGAACAGCTCTCCCTGGAAAGAGAGATTGTGACATCTGGATGGGATCTTCCTAGTTAAATAAAGGATAAATAAAGAAATAAATGGCCAAAAAAGTTTGTAGACACACGACCGTAACACTCACACATGCTCATCGAACATCCCATTCCAGAGCCGAACGTCATCATAACCTCCACGCTTCTGTGAAGACTTTCATCTAGATCTATGGAGTGTGGCTGTGGGGATTCGCGTTCATTCGTTCATTCAGAAGCATTACCGAGATCAGGTACTGGGGGTGCACTGCATGACATCCCAAATGTGTTCAGTGGTGTGTGAAGGACACTCGAGATCTTCGACTCCAGCCTTGGCAAACCATGTCTTCATGGAGCTCGCTTTGTGCACAGCGCTACGAGAACGGGTTTGGACCTCTCTGTACCACTGAAGGGAAATATACATACTATAAACAGCATAGAGATGTTTGGTCCCGACCTTGTGGCACTCTGAAAGAACATATACACACAATATATGGCAATGGGTGTGATGGTGAGGTGTCCACAAACTTTTGGCCGTGCAGTGTTTTCATAAATAGAGAGACATTTCATTCGTGTCAACTGGACAAATTGTGTGTGGCTGACACACACTCGCAGCACAGTAAGAGAGGGTTGTGTGTGTGTGTGTGTGTGTGTATACAGTACCCCGCCTCTTTTCTCTATAGGAGGCCAGGAGCTGCCCCGCCTTCTCATATCCAAGCCCTTCATTCACCTCTAACCACAACACCATTATGATTAGTATTCGCATTATTATTACCCGCACAATCAATCATATACATAAACAATACTGATAAAACATGATAAAATCTCAAACCAATCCAAAAGAGGGCGTCCTTAAATATGAAGGAGACACAATAACACACCGCATGACGCAACACTCCGGCTACAGCTAAGCTACTAGCAAACTCGTCGATTATTCTTTTCCCATAAACCTCCATCACGGTTTCTGTCCTAACCCGTGTTCATTAATGCACCAGATACTTAAGTACAATTTAAAAGAGCAGAAATATCCCAGTATTTAAACGGTAATCATCTCCTGCTACACTAAATGGCTGAGCTCTTTCATCTGACACTGTTACTACACACGCACCGCGCGCGCGGGTTTTCCTAAAATCACATCCTTCCTGTTAAATCCCGGATCGAATGAAGAATAAATACACTCACCTACACGCTCAATCCGGAGCACACCACCAGATGTTACTCAGCGTTATGTACAAACCCAAATGGCGAGAAGAGCTCCAGCTACTGTATGCGCCAAAGATTAGCCACACCCACAGAGGAGGGATAACCGACCATCATCCAATCACTGCGTTGGACAAAATTTCACGCAGCCAATGACAGCCATGAACAATCATTTAATATATTAGCATGCAAGGCCTTTTTAAATGGAGGGGGCTAGATTCTGTAGGATTTCTCTGATTTACAGTAAATCAATATTAATGCTATTTGAACGATTTTGGATGTTGGTAAATGTAAATAAAAAATACTATAGGATAATAAGTAGAATAATACTTGACTAAATATTATGCTTTATTTATTTATTTATTTACAATATAATTTATCATTTAATAAGTTGATTCTTATATTAATACTATATTAACAATATTAGTGTTAGCAATACTAACACTAATTCAGAATAAGAATTTCTATTATAATTTAAATTTAAATGTAGTAGTCTCCACAGCACCCCCTGCAGGAAGTCTGACAGTATTAGACTGAATGAGAGCAGACTGGTTTTAGAATAAAGTTGGTTTGACGTTGGACGTTCGATATTCGCAGAAATGCGGAAATTAAGAGACCGTCTCTAAAGTCACATACGACATTGTTAAACACGATCCTAACTTCAATAGCAGGGGAGGGAATGACTTACAGTCATATAACCAACTGTAAAGTGTTCATCTAGGTGTCAGCTATAATACAAACCTCTTATATTTTTGATTAAATTAGACATGAATTTCACTACCGAATGGGCCCATACACAAATTATGCCATTATTTATAGCTCAATAGAGACCCCAAACTGCCAGATAAATACAGAGAGAGAGAAAGAGAGAGAGGGGGGGGGATTATTGTACTCAGCAGTGTTGTAAGTTGAATAACAGTCCTCTCTGTGCTCTTTTCAGACATCCAATATGTCTAAGTATCAGTTTCGTTTCTGCGGTTCTGATATCTGGAATACTTGGCACACCTCCATCATCAGACCACAGAACATTGTTAGATAAAGTACTTTACTGGGGCATTTTTATTAATCAAAAATACCACACCAAATATTGCCTTTGTTTCATTTATTACTGTTTACTGCTCTTTATATATTTTTTTAAATGGAAAAACATTTAATTGCATCATTTTTGAACACATCCTTGCTCTACAGCATTTCTTTGCATGCGCCTAAGACTTTTGCACAGTACTATACCTCTACAACACACACACACACACACACACACACACACACACACACACACACACACACACACACACACACACACACACACACACACACACACACATATATATATATATATATATATATATATATATATATATAATAAAGCTGTTGCAAATACAATTTGAACTTCAAATAAATGTATGTTCTGTTTATGAGGTCAGTGTGAAAAACCTAGTAAATAGTATAATTTAACATATAAATGCCAGAACCTGGCTTCCACAAATACAATACTAATGTGCACATGCAGTCACCTTTTCTGAATACTGGCTTTCAGGCTGCATTGCAATAAATAACACTATGGGTGCAAAACTAATCTCGTTATATTAATATCTCCATGTACTTTCCAACTTTAGGTAGAAATGCCCAGAATTTCATTTATGTACATATGCAAAAACTGACAACAATGTCCAATCCTGAAATTACCTTGCATGTTTTTTGTTATCAAGATTGCATGTCTTCAGCCACAAACCTTTAATAATTTGAGGCCTTTATCTGTTAACTTCTTTCATTTTGACCAAATACTAACTGACCAAATTCAATAGACAAAGGTTTACTAAATTTCCCCTTCTTGTAACAGCTGTGTATTAAGGTGTACTTCTTCCAACAGCTACCTACAAATGAGTGTTTGTGTGAATCTACAATGACATTGACCAGGATAAAACAGCTAATGAAGATGAATGAATTAATAAATTTTATAAATGAATGAATGAATGAATGAACAAATAATGATATTCATGTATGTTTATGCATATTCATAAATAGCATTCTTCACTAGGAAAAGATATAGAAATAGTCTGATAAGTTAGCTGTTTTGAGGGGCATTTAAATCAAATATATATATATATATATATATATATATATATATATATATATATATATATATATATATATATATATATACAAAGTGGAACTTTCATATATTCTAGACTCATTACACATAAACTGAAATATTTCAAGCCTTTTTTATTTTAATCTTGATGATTGTGGTTTACGGTGTTATTATCTGTGGTAGTAGTAGTTATAGCCATTACAGAATTATGAATATTACTAATAGTCTTATTATTAGCTTCATGGCAGTGAGTTTCCTCCACAGCGCCCCCTGCAGGAAGTCTGACAGTATTAGACTGAATGAGAGCAGACTGGTGATGACAGAGAGCTTCATTCACACACCAGCGTCTCTGCGGCAGCATCATGTTCTTCTGCTGGGGCGATTCATCCAGAGGACAGCTGGCGTTTCCCGTCACTGAAGGGAATGGCATCACCACACCGACTTCAGTCAACTTTAACGAACAACTCGTTCAGATCTCTTGTGGAGAACAGCACACTTTATTCCTGACTGTCAGCGGACAGGTGCTGTCCTGTGGCCGAAACTCTAAAGGACAGCTGGGACGGTCCAAGAGCAGAGACACCAAACTGCCAGGTAAATACACAGAGAGAGAGAGAGAGAGAGAGAGAGAGAGAGAGAGAGATTTAAATGCGCAATGACAGACTAACACTTTGTAACCGGTTTATAGAATGAGAAAAACGTCATCAGGCTCCCAGATTTTTCCCCACTGTGTTAAAGAGAAAATTACTTTTACTCAGCAGTGTTGTAAGTTAAGTAACAGTCCTCTCTGACCTCTTTTCAGACATTTTTAAGCATTTTCTTTTATTGCCAAGATGTCTAAGTTTCAGTTTCGTTTCTGCGGTTCTGATCTCTGGTATACTTGGCACACCTCCATCATCAGACCACAGAACACTGTTAGATAAAATACTGTACTGGGGCATTATTATTACTCAAAGATATCATTTATGCTATTTAAAGTACTCTGACAGGCACCACAGTGGTTCTTGAGGTCAAATGAATGTAGTTTGATTAAGTTCATTTTACAGTTATACACAGCAATCAGTCCAGTGTTAAATTAACTCCCACAAACATCATTTCAACAATTTTTCATGGTTTATATAGCTCTACAATCTCCAGAGTTAAATGAACACTTTCAAAATAGTTAACATTTAACATTATGCTAGAGTTCCTTCTTCAACTCGCAAAACAGAGTTAAAGTAATGGATTAAACAAATAGAACCGGACATATTTGTAACATTTGGGTAATGTTAGTTTCACTGAAGTGTCGAACTATCTACACTGAAATTCTTTTCCAAATGAATTATAAACATTAATTCCAAATAAACAAAATATTTCTCAAAAATTATCATTTTTTTTGCCTTTTCACCCTAGCAGTCATTCATACATACAATTAAAACAGTGTGAATGAAGGTATAATGTACAAACTTTCATCTGAAATGTTGTATATGCTCTGAATATCAAACGGTTTATGAAATTCTAAGCTCAGACATTTTTATTATACAACTTTCCTCTCTGAAAGCATGATGATCATCATCAAAATTCTCTATGAATAGCTTGTTTGTCAATAATAATAATAATAATAATAATAATAATAATAATAATAATAATAATAATAATAATAATAATAAAGTGATCTTCAACCAAAAGTATGTAACTTATTTGACCAAAGACTGGCATATCCTCTCCACTGCACTGCAGTCCAGCGTTATACTCTACACCATCAACTTTTAGCCAACTAGTTGAGAAAACTTTTGACAAGATAATTTCAAGCATGTCATTGTTGACCACATTCTCATTTCTGAGGGAAAAAGATTTAATTGACCCGTACTCTTTTTCTTTGAGGGTGAATGTTTCCCACTGATAAACAATTGTGATGCTTTTTAGCAAGTGATTTTGTTATAATTTTTTTTGTTGTTTGACATTTTTAGAATAAGCTTTAAACAGATTGTGTTTGGCTTTGAACCTCATACACCACACACGTAATAATGGGCCAATTTTCCTTATAGAAGATAGGTAATGGATCATAAAATTATGTTTAGGTATCAAGTTATTATATGTGGATAAATGTGCTTAAATAGTTTGTGATGGTCAACAATCAAATGCTTTAAATATATTTATACCTAGAGTAAGAGAAGGTGAAAAAATACTTCCTTGTTTTAATACATGGGGGAAAAATCACTCATGGATGAATATATTTCAGGAGAAAATTTCCATTGAAGTAAAATATGTAGCTTTTATATATTAATATAACGTCCGTTTTTTTTGTTATAAATTAAGTTTGTAAATGTAGTCATTTCTTTTAATTAGGTTTAATAAAACCTTCCATTGTGTACTCTTTGTTTAACTTATATATTTTACTTAAGTGGAAATTCTGTCCTTAATTTAAATACATTCATCCTAAATTTTTTCCAGTGTATACAAAATGTCAATACAGTCTTTTTAGAATCCTTTCTTCAGTTATGGAGAATAGACTTTCTGTCTTTCTCAGTCCTGCCTGAGTTTCTTTCTCTCTTTCTGTTTCTTTAATTGTCTCTCGCTCTGTGTTTTCATCTCTCCCTCTCTCCGCAGTGAAGATTGAAGCCTTAAGAGCTGTAGCTGCAGTAGCATGTGGACAGGACCACAGTTTGGCTCTGTGCGATTCAGGTCAAGTGTTTTCCTGGGGAGCGGGCGGAGAAGGTCAGCTGGGCCAGAGCAACTCGGTGGCAAAATGTCCCAAACCTGTGTAAGTACGGACGGGGTGTCCACAGTCCGGCTTAGAGGGCAGAGAAACCAATGCAGCTGGAAACTATTTGGGCAGAAGCTAATTTTTATAAAAGGAAACAGAGTGCAGAACATTACTAGAGCTAATAAGTGGCAAGGTTTCCAACTAATGAACATGGAAAACATTTAGCGAAATCTTGAAAAATTCCTTAACTTAAGTGGTAGTCATTTGTCCTAAAAAGAAATAGAAATTTATAAATTTCCTCTTGTGTTTGACATCTACAGCTGTCAGGTTATACCCTGAGTTCCTGAATGTTGTGAGATGGAGGCAAGGATGGATGCAAATTACTTTTACAGTTATATTACACGGGCTGGCAAATCCAAAACAGTGTTCAAAATGTTATAGAAAAACAGGTCATGGTCAGGCGATCAGCAAACATCAATACTTGGGCAAAATCCAAAATCACAAATGAGATGCAGAACAAAGTTAAACCAGAATAACAATACACAGAAAAAAAGGTTTGGTAAGTTCAGATAGATTCACACCGAGTGTTACTTCCCAATGTGAGTGTGGAACTTGAGCCCTTATATACTGTACTGTGTGGAGTCCATAGTGGCCATATTTGTAGGCCGCAGTGTGTTTTGGGAAACTGAGTTTCTTGTCGATTGCGGTGTTGACCTGACCCTGCAAGATTAATCCTGTCCTGCCATGATCATGACCTGTCTTATCCTTATCTCAAGACCCCTATGTACTCATATCCAACATTCTTCACATGTTAGCACATTTCATACTGCATATTGTAATGGTTTATAATCCCACTATCTGATGTCACCTTAAGGAAGATAGGGTTGGGATAAAAGCATCTAAAAATGTGTAAATAACATGGCTCGTTCTATTTTTCCAGACCAGTTCAGATACAATTACCTTTCCAGATCCCAGTTGTGCAGGTGGCTTGTGGAAATTTCCATTCTTTGGCCCTTACCAAGGGTGAGTGTATGGTGAAAGTTTTTCAAAACCAGTAACCTTCTTTTAAAAACATGAACTAGATCAAATAAATGAATGCTGAACACTGACCTGGCTAATTATAATATAAATAACTGTCTTGAAGGAGGTGAAGTCCTTTCATGGGGTCAGAATAAATATGGGCAGCTGGGACTGGGGAAATCAGTGGACCTGCAGACTGTCCCTGCTCTGGTACGATCTCTTGTCGGAGTTCCAGTCATTCAGATCTCCGCCGGTGGAGCTCACACCCTGGCACTGGCTCTCCCAGCTCAAGTGTTCTGCTGTGGAGCTAACAGTGTTGGACAGCTGGGCCTTAATAGGACTGATGTAAAAGGTACTATTGTACATTTCTCCATATATAGGATATTGAGCAGTATTCCATTGTTCCAGTATTTGTTGTGTATGTGGTTGGTTAAAAACACAATGTATCCCATAGGTCCAGCAACAATGGAGAACAAAAACATAACCATTTTCTCAATACACAATTTCCTAGTAGTAGCATTATTTGGATTAATTATTTGTTGTTCACATACATCATGGTCATATAAGTGATGCTGGATGTATGGGGCACTCTGTAAATCAGTGGAAGATAACCGTGGCCAATCAGCTGGGTGCTATAAGTAAACAAAGGGTGTGATATGGCCAACGTACTGTTCCTGTTCTCACCCTGAAGTTAATTATTTTCCAATAACAATGTATCTCAACATGTTTTATTCTTCCTATACCACAGCACTTTTGCAAGAATTATATATTTTTATTTATTAACAAACAATGTTGGGGTACATGGTGGCTTAGTGATTAGCACGTTTGCCTCACACCTAGGGTAGCGGTCTGTGCGTGGAGTTTGCATGTTCCCCACAACCGTCTGTAGGAGAAGCGATACAGAAAATGGATGGATGGATGATCAATGTCATACTTTTTGAACTGTTCAAAGATGCATTTAATGTTGTGGAACATCAAAAAGACAAGTAAATTCCTGTTATTACTTACGTTATAATCAGTCACGACCTAAGCTGTCATGTCTCTGAGAAGACTTGAAGACTTTCCTGATCAGATATCTGATACTGTTGTAGATGTCCTATTAGGAATCCAGCTGACCCTCTGCAAGCTTCCGTTGTCAATGCTTTAAGAGAATTTCAGATTGGAAACTATCCAATTTCATATGATACTAGTCCAGCATTTCATACAAAATTGGCCTGATACTGGTACTTGGTGCATCACTATTTTTTATCCAAAGTGACTTACAAGTGGGAAAGAATTCAAGCAAAACAGCTAAGCATTAGAGGCTTTCTTCAACGGTCCAACGGTGGATCTTAGCATGCTGGACTTTCTACATAAGGAAGGCTAGTAAAATATTTTATTTTACAGGCCGATTTGCAGTATGTGCAGTTCCAGCTTTGAGGAACGTGGGGATTTCTTCCATCAGCTGTGGAGCGGCTCACACTGCTGTCCTCACTAAGGTTTGTTGAAAGAGTCAAGGTCACACACAAACAGCTGGGTAAATTAAAATTTGTCCATATTGGCCAATATAATGGTAATTTATTATTATAATAATTTCTCTTTTAATTTGTTCTATGTGTGCTACAGAACTGTTCCACATGTTCCACACAAATATTCTATATTTTCTGTATACCTGCTTCATCATTCAGTTGCTGAATGTTTGCTATTATTTTCAGGCTGGAGAGGTGTACACATTCGGAGAGGGAGCTCATGGTCAACTTGGGCACAATTCCACCAATAATGAGCTTCTACCCAGGAAAGTTGGGGGCCTTGATGGACCTGCTAAACAAGTAACCTGTGGCAGGTGATGAACAAATAAGATATTCACAGAACAGATTCTCTTTCGTTTTCACAAAATTGAGAACGATTTCCTTATGCAAACTACATGCACAATTAGTGGGCGTGTTGAGTATGTTTTACAAAAACATATGCAAATTAGAGGAAGAATAATATTTAAATAATGAATTGACATGGGCTAATTGTTCTCCAGCATCACAGAGATTCCCAAAAGAGCGAAATAGGAACTTATTACATGTTAGCATAACTGTATATCATGTATGAAAGCAAAATAGGAGTGTAGATATGAGAATTTTCTGTTTATCAGGTAGATATAAAGAAACCCACAGGCTCTGTTTAAATGCTGTTCAGAGGTGTGACCACCAATGAATATGAAACCAACTGTAACGTTAAATCATGATTTTGCATTATTATTTTATAACGTTCTCATTATTTTGAGATACCAAGACAGTTGTTTTTTTTTTAAGAAAGTGATGGCTTATATTTTGTAATCAAATGTAGGAAAAAGTCTTATACTAATTTAATACCTGCCCTTCAGTCTTATTAATGTGCACACACAATGAGTATTCCCAAAGTGATTCAGGCTGTGGTAAATCACATCGTGGGTGGAAAATTTGTGTGTTTGCATAGTGTTACATAAGGAGGCTGAGACAGGAAATCCAAAGAGCAAGACAAAAGGCAAAAAAAGACAAGTAAAGGTCAGGCGATCGGCAAACAGGCGTGAAGTAGGCAAGGCAAAGCATGAAACAAGAATCTAGAAACAATAACAACGTGAGATCAAGGCTTGGTAAACAACAAAGAAAATCTCAACTGCGTATACTTCACAAAAACATTGTGAATGAGCAGTCTCGAATATATTGTGGTGTGATTGTTAGTGTGATTGTGAACAGGTGTGTGATTAGTTCTCAGGAGACAGTGACGTGTCTGTATATTCCATTGGGAGTTTGGCCATGTTTGTAGTTTGCGGTGATTTCTGGGAAATGGCATCTCTAGTTTGCTGTGACAGGACACATAGACACTATCCTGTACCTGTTGCAGCTTTAGATAGAAACACCTAATTGCACATCCATAAAAATAAACATGAAAAATTTTGTTCATGGGATAAATGAAATATTCTGTAGCCTCTGTTAGTAAATCAGCTTGCATGTTTATTTATTTTTTAATGGATGTTAACATTTGTATTATGGAAAAAATAAAACACAACAGGGTGTGCTGTTATAGGAAAATAATCAACAACAGGGTGCTGTGATGCGGCCCGACGTGAAACAGTTGTTTTCCTATAAAATATGTCTTGATGTGTTTTACTCCTCTTATAACACAGTAGGTTGAATTGTATTTATTATATAATGAGGGATTTTACTTTTTATCCATTTGTAGTTACATTTAAATTTGTGGTATGCCTGCAGCTTGTCATGCTACAGAGAGAGCACAGTGATGGTAATTTTAAAATTACAACTTTACCTCTGACTGTTACAAAGTACTGATACTGGAGACTCCTTACAGAAAACTTCCCCATGACAAATGATTACATACTTTTTTCTTATGCATTCATGTCATTACTATAGAAAAATAAAGAAGGAGTGCATTAACATTAGAATTACAGCTGGAACTACTGTCAGAACTATTGTTATAGAAAATTAATCAACACCTTCTGATCAATGAGAATCGAGAATTACTATACTGGGCTAAACTATACTACACTATACTGTGATATAATATGTTTTTATAACCATAAACCTTTAAATAATTTAGGACTTATGAGTAGCAAAAAATTTATTACTAGCTGCGTTTACATGGACAACAATAATCCACTCTTAATCTGATTAAGACCATACTCTAATTAAGAAACTACCATGTAAACAGAAGCTGTTGCTTGGTTTCTCTTCTTACATTTACATTTATTCATTTAGCAGACCCTTTTATCTAAAGCAAATTGCAAATGAGGAAATTAAATTCAGTTCAATTTATTTGTATAGCGCTTTTTACAATAGACATTGTCTCAAAGCAGCTTTACAGAAATATCAACACGGTATATAGATATTAAAGGTGGGAATTTATCCCAACTAAGCAAGCTGGTGGCGATGGTGGCAAGGAAAAACTCTCTAAGATGTTAAGAGGAAGAAACCTTGAGAGGAACCAGACTCAGAAGGGAACCCATCCTCATCTGGGTAACAACAGATAGTGTGAAAAAGTTCATTATGGATTTATATGAAGTCTGTTTGGCCTTAGAAGCAGCTATAGTCCCAGCAATCTGGAATTGGAGTAGATGAGAGCGCCATCCAGAGGTAGGATATCCGAAAATGGATCAGGCAGGTCCGGAGAGCTGAAAGGATCAGGATCTCTAATATCTCCATAAAAATTGTGTGGCTCGACAGAAGGAGAGAGGGAGAGAAAAGATTATTAGGACTGTGCTTAGCATAACAGAAAGTCTAATCAGGGTATGCTTGAGTAAACAAATACGTTTTAAGCCTAGACTTAAACACTGAAACTGTGTCTGAGTCACGAACACTAATTGGAAGTCTGTCCATAAATGTGGGGTTCTATAAGAGAAAGCTCTTCCCCGTGCTGTAGCCTTTGATCTAAGTAGGCATGGTGGATCATAGAAAACCAAAAGGTCACTTAGAAACTGTGGCACGAGACCATTTAGTGCTTTATAGGTTAATAATAGTATTTTATAATCAATGCGAGATTTCACTGGGAGCCAATGCAGTGTTGATAAGATCGGGGTGATGTGGTCGTATCTTCTGGTTCTAGTTAGGACTCTCGCAGCTGCATTCTGGACTAACTGGAGTTTGTTTATGCTCCTACTGGAACATCCAGACAGTAAAGCATTACAGTAATCTAGTCTAAAGGTGACGAATGCATGAAGTAATATTTCTGCATCATGTAGTGACAATATATTTTTTTTCTTAGAAACATTTCTCAGATGAAAGAACGCTATCCTAGTAATATTACCTACATGAGCATCAAATGATAGACTGGAGTCAATAATCACATCAACGTTTTTACTGCTGCACATGATGAAACAGAAAGACCATCCAGAGTAACTATGTGATCAGAAAGCTTACGTCTAGATACACATGGTCCTAATACAAGTACTTCTGTCTTATCAGAATTAAGTAAAAGGAAGTTAGCTAGCATCCAACGTCTAATGTCCTTTACACATTCTTCAACTTTACTATGCTGGTGTCTGTCCTCTGGCTTCGCTGAAACATACAGTTGTGTATCATCAGCATAACAGTGGAAGCTAATTCCATGTTTACCAATAATTTGACCTATATAAAGTAAAAAGCAGTGGGCCTAAAACAGAACCTTGTGGAACACCAAATTTAAAAAAAGTCTCTATTTACATCTACGAACTGATAACGATTGATAAAATAAGACCTGAGCCAGGAGAGGACTGTTCCCTTAATGCTAACAACATTTTCTAATCTATCAAGGAGAATAGTGTGATCTATAGTATCAAAAGCTGCACTAAGGTTAAGTAACACAAGCAATGAGACACAACCCTGATCAGAGGCCAGTAGTAGGTTGTTTACTACTTTAACTAACACTGTCTCTGTGCTATGATGAGGTCTAAATCCTGACTGATACATTTCATGAATGCTGATCTTATGCAAGTATGAGCGTAGCTGCTGTGCTACAACATTTTCTAAGATCTTGGAGATGAAGGGGAGATTTGATATTGGTCTACATCTGGACAGTTGAGAGGGGTCAAGGTCAGGTTTTTTAATCAGGGGTTTAATAACTGCTTATTTAAGCGATTTAGGTACATAGCCAGTGCTAAGGGGATAATAGATTATATTTAAAAGTGGTTCAATTACTCCAGGACAAATCTGTTTAAAGAAACATCTAGGTACAGGATCTAGTATGCAAATTGATGAATTTGCTGAATAGATAAATGAAGCTAGTTTTGTCTCTCTGAGGAGAGTAAAACATTCTAAACATTGATCTAATATTGCTATATAATCATCTTTTTTTTTTTTTAATAAAATTTCGTGAAATCTTCACTGCTATGTAATTGATTGAGTGCTTCTTTCTGTAGTGGTTTTATTCCTAGTTAATAAGATGGAGAGATAGACTGTTCTAGCATTGCTAAGAGATTTTCTATAGTTCAGTAGGCTCTCTTTCCATGCTGTTTGAAATATTACCAATTAAGTTTGACACCATTTACGTTCTAATTGTTGAGTGGTCTGTTTGAAGGTATGCATTTGATTGTTATACCAGGTTGCTAGTATTTTTCTCTCTATTAATTTTCTTTTGAGTGGAGCCACTTTATCTAGCGTGTAGCGAAGTGTTGACTCTAAGCATTCAGTCGCCTGATCAAGTTCTATCGGATCAGACGGTGATCCAAATTTTTTTGTGGCTACATATGTTATACTGGTTTAAAGAATTTCAAAAGAATTAAATTTATGACTAGGTGTTTGTGTGACGCCTAGATTTTGACTATGGATGAGAACAACACCTCCTCCTCTACCAGTTGAATGAGGCTGATGTATATAACTGTATCCAGGAGGACTGGCTTCTTTTAATGCTATGTACTCGTTTGGTTTAATCCAAGTTTTGGTTAAACACATTAAATTAAATTCCAGGTCAGTAATTATTTCATTAACAGTAAGAGCCTTAGACGCAAGAAATCTAATGTTTAATAGTCCTAACTTCAGATTAAAGGTGCTGGATGTGCATTCAGTATGATCTAATTGTATGTTAATTAGGTTACTAAAACAAACTTTCCGAAATTATCTATGTATTTGTATAGCTTGGGGAACAGACACAGTCTCTATAGTATGTACTACATGTTTTGAACTATTAATTGAACATCATGCTTATCATAAACATTATCATCATGCTTATCATAAACGTTGTTATTGTACGAAGATGTACTTATGGTAGGCAGTCACTTGATGTGTAGCGTCTTGGAGATGTTGTCTGACAGCAGCTCCTCTCTGAGGCTGCTGGGGTGCAGGCCATCAGGATGAAACAACCAAGGACGCTCCTAGAACAGATTCCAGTTATTAACAAACAGAAGATCCTGTTCATTACACCAAGAAACTAACCAGTAATTCAAAGCAAGAAGTCTTATGAACTTTTCAGCTCCACGTCTGTATGTGGAAAGAGGTCCAGAGACGATGATCTTCATGGTGGGTGATCTGCCTCGTACCGTCTCGATCAGGCTGGCGAAGTCCCTCTTCAGAACCTCCATCTGTGCAGCCTGATATAATTTGCCCCCACGTGCAGCAAAACTGCTCCAATGCCTTTCTCCTTCTTCAGGATCCCAGATACCTGCGCAGTGACATCAAGGACACGAGCGCCAGAAAATCAATGTGTGTGCACCTTACCCTTTGTTGAAGCAACGCAGATGTTTGGTCTGGTCTGATGGAGAGGGGCGAAGCGGTTCCTGGTTGGGATCTAGAACAGCGGAGGTGGAGAGGTCCTCGCCCAGGGTATGGCTCTCACCTTTCTCTGCTGGTGCACCCAAGGTCCATGGTGAGTCGGCGCCGGCGTGACGGAGACCTCGGCTAGGTCTTTGGTGCATGGCCCCTGCACAGAGAAAAACACGGCGTAGAGGCCTGGGAGTGGTAATACCATGCTGCGTGCTTACCTTGGATGTGTAGGCAGAGGCACAAGATGTTTCCAGCGCGGTTCTTCACTCCAGCAGCTGGGCCTGCTTGTTGAGTAGGCCGCAGATCTGTTTCTCCACATCCTTCAGTTCCAACCGCACCAAAATCTGCACTCAAAAGCGGAGAAACAACAGACATTTAAAAAAAAACAGTAAATGATATAAACGTGAAATATAAAAGGGCTAGTGGTAAGGTGATGTTTTTTAAAGATAATGTGGGGTTGGCATTTTAGGGGTTAGTTAAGTGCTCACGAAAGAGGTGGGTCTTTAGCTGTTTTTTGAAGACAGTGACAGATTCTGCGGTCCGGATTGAGGTTGGAGGTTCATTCCACCACTGAGGAACAGTTAATTTGAAGGTTCTGGAAAGGGACCTTAAGCCACGATGAGTCGGAACTACTAAGCATCGGTCGTTAACCGAACGCAGATTTTGTGATCAAACGTAAGCCTTCAGGAGAGTGTTGAGGTAGGCCGGTGTTGTTCCAGACAAGTTCTTGTATGTGAGCATCAATCTGATACTGGCGGATACAGGAAGCCAGTGGAGGGAAATGAATGGCATTGAGCATTTAATAATACGCAAGTTCTATTCAGGATTCAATACCACTTGACAAATTTGTATTACTAATGTAATTACTAATTGTATTGGCTAATGTATTACTGTTAATCTACTCCACAACAGCCACCACACTCTTGTTCTGATGCCATCCGGTGTCCTTTTCACATTTGGCCGTGATGTCCAAGGTAAGGCGAGTGGTGACACTGAGAACAGCCTGCAGCCAATAAGACTCGAAGGAAACTGGAGCAGCTCAGGAGCAGGGATACACACAGGTCCATAAGCCACAAGTACATTTATTCTTTTGCCTGATGTAAAGTTGCTAAAATTGATAATGTATATTACAAAACTAAATTAACTGGACAGGAACATGTTAATATTATTAACAAGGAGCATATGCTAAATGACTGTTATATATATATATATATATATATATATATATATATATATATATATATATATATATATATATAATGTACATCTTTATCCAAGTTTTTTTTTTCAACCCTTCCTCGACTTAAGATAGCATATAATGCTTTTAAACAATTAAAACTCATCACTGAAATACATTACGTTAAGGGTACATCTCTGCAAATTAACTGATTTTTGAAAAGGTAAACCAAATGTCAGTATGGTCAAAGGTTTTAAAAGCCAATGAGTTTGACAGACGTTCGCTGAAGCTGTTTTGAATCTTAAAATACAACCAAATACAGCTCCTTCCTTTGGCGTTCCCTCCAAAGCCATGACAACAAACACAACACTCATAGTCCATACTAACATGAATTACAGGCAAGTATAGAAGCCTTCTTTCTCATGATTATCCGGATGTTGGTGGTCCACACCAGAGTTTTTCACCTGTGCAGATATTTTATTGAAACTGCTGGAATGTGTAAACAAAATTGACTGAATTTCACAAATCACTCAATCTTGAACAGTAAAAATTTTTTGGAAATTGGAATTTTGTACCCTGCGATGGACTGGCACCCTGTCCAGGGTGTACCCCACATTGCGCCCGATGTTTCCTGGGATAGGCTCCAGGTTCCCCCTAACCCTGAAAAAAGGAGTAGGCGGTTGAAGATGGATGGATGGATGAATGGTATTTTGTACCAAATCCTCGTTGCCTGTAGACAGTGCCTGACAGTGATATATGTGGCAGAAACCACAATTAACTACACCAACACATGAAATTAAATATACTCATGAGTTCTACACACACCCATCACAGCAGTTAAACTGTAAACTGATCAAATCTTACAAGTCAATAAAGAATATTTGTATTATTTCATTGAGCTTGATGCTAGATACTTGCATCACAGTGACACATTTTTATCTGTATCCATAATTCAGTATCTTTTAATTCAAACAGAAATGAAGATATCATCAGGCTACAGATCCAACTTTCTTTTCTTTCCTCATTCCAAGGTAAACAAACTTCCTGACATATCCTTATTTCTATCTATCTGTAAATAAATGCCATAAAATCAAAAGCTAAGAATGCAGAAGCCATATGTGAGCAAAAGCTACATACCGGAACATATATGTAATGTTTATATGTATACAGTATCTCATAAAAGTGAGTACAAACCTCACATGTTAAAATATTTGATTATACCATTTTTTTTTTAACAATGGTTTGCAATGGCTTTGCTACAATGTAAAGTAGTGAGTGTACAGCTTGTATAACAGTGTAAATTTGCTGTCCCCTCAAAATAATTCAACACACAGCCATTAATATCTAAACCACTGGCAACAAAAGTGAGTACACAAGTAAAAATGTCCAAATTGGGCCCAAAGTGTCAATATTTTGTGTGGCCACCATTATTTTCCAGCACTGCCTTAACTCTCTTGGGCATGGAGTTCACCAGAGCTTCACAGGTTGTCTGTCACAGAGCTGGTGGATGTTAGAGACCTTATGCTCCTCCACATTCCGTTTGAGGATGCCCCACAGATGCTCAATAGGGTTTAGGTCTGGAGACATGCTTGGCCAGTCCATCACCTTCACCATCAGCTTCTTTAGCAAGGCAGTGGTCATCTTGGAGGAATGTTTGGGGTCATTATCATGCTTCTCCGAAGTGGAGGGGATCACGCTCTGCTTCAGTATGTCACAGTACATGTTGGCATTCATGGTTCCCTCAATGAACTGTAGCTCCCCACTCATGCAGCCCCAGACCATGACACTCCCACCACCATGCTTGACTGTAAGCAACCCACACTTGGCTTTGTACTCCTCACCTGGTTGCCACCACACATGCTTGACATCATCTGAACAAAATAACTTCATCTTGGTCTCATCCGACCACACAACATGGTTCCAGTAATCCATGTCTGGTTGTCTTCAGCAAACTGTTTGTGGGCTTTTTTCTGCATCATCTTTAGAAGAGGCTTCCTTCTGGGATGACAGCCATGCATACCAATTTGAAACAGTGTGTGGCATATGGTCTGAGCACTGACAGGCGGACCCCCCATTCCTTCAACCTATGTTTTTTGCCATGAGGTACCATGTTGTACTTCTAGTGACCAGTATGAGGGATTGTGAGAGCGATGTAATAAATTTAACACACCTGCTCCCCATTCACACCTGAGACCTTGTAACACTAACAATTCACATGACACCGGGGAGGGAAAATGGCTAATTGGGCCCAATTTGGACATTTTCACTTAGGGGTGTACTCACTTTTGTTGCCAGCAACAAAGGGGACAGGAAGGGGACAGGAAATTTACACTGTTATACAAGCTGTACACTCACTACTTTACATTGTAGCAAAGTGTAATTTCTTCAGTGTTGTCCCATGAAAAGATATCATCAAATATTTACAAAAATGTGAGGGGTGTACTCACTTTTATGAGATACTGTAAATCATGACATGACCTGACATGACTTATATTATACAGTTTTCATTCTTATTATCTATCACTATCTATTTTTAAATGAATGGCAACTGAAACAAATTTAAAACAGAAAACCTCAAAGTTGAACTTCGGGGTTGGGACATGGAAACCCCATGAATTTAAAGGCTAAGAATGCAGTAAACCTTAAAGGAAAGCTTCACACTGAAATATGTTTATATTGAAATAGTTTAGATGTGCTGAAAGATTCTGCTGCTAATTTATTGGTTGTTCCTGTATTTCAGCCAATATTATCTTAGACAAAAGAGATAATGATCAGTTTCATTGTAAGCTCCTAAAAACAAAAGAGCATATTTACATTAAAAAAAATCTTTTCTTTTCTTTTCTTTCTTTCTTTTTTTTTTTTTTTTTTATTTTTTATTTATTTATTTTTTTTGATTAGACCAATATTCTTGGAGAGCCAATTGGAAAACTTGAAGAGGCCCAAGTGCAGAGATGGGTGTCAGTGTTGGAGAGCGATAAAAGCATCAAAGCAATCAAAAGGTAGGAACAAAGTGGCTTAATCTTAGGTTCTAAAGGTGCATAGACCAGAAGAAATAACACTGTGATATTTTCATGATACTGTATATTTTTACCACAGGGAGATTTCCTGGACCTTTGCTACAAGTTCAAATCTCGTCGCCTGCTTCATTAAGGACAGGTAAATTTGTTAAGAGTCATTTTATGGGGTTGAAGACAGATGCAAGTGCAGTTTGAGCTTCTATTAAAGATACAGGCAGTCAAATCCAAATTGTAAGGCAATTCAAGGTCAAAACAGGCGAGGGGTCAGGCGATCAGCAAACAGGGTAAACAAGAATCGAAAACAAGATTCGAAAACAAAGAAGAAAGGTTTCGTACGGGTCTGACGGAAAACACAGAAACACACAATACTTCGCACCAATTATAAAACTAGCAGTATAAAATAGTGTAAATATATTTGAAATTTAATATCTCTTTTGGTTTTGTTACTTTTATTCAGTACCTGTGATATGTTGCTTATAGAGTGTATTAACAGTTTTTAAATAAAAAATCTGGAGACAATATTAAAATCACTTTCTGTCATCAGGATGAAAACTCCAGGTACTATTCAGATTGATTTGAATGCCGCTAGCCAGACCTTTGACCAGCTCCTGAGGATTACCTGGATCAAGAATTCAGTTGAGTTCAAATCGTTTTTTAAGGCAAAGCTTGATATATAGTATATAACTTTACTGTTGAATGAGTAAATATATACATTGCAGTTTAAAGCAGCTGTTGATAAATAGTGAACCCAAACACACACACACACACACACCGAAACCACATAGAGGTAACAGAGCAAGTTAACATTTAGTCCTGTGAATATCTTCGAATCTTACAATTTACAATTGGAACATCTGATCATATTTGTGACATAATATGTTGTGTCAATTTTTTCACTGTTCTTTTACCCCAGATGATCATCGACCAAGTAGTGAATATACTTTTTCATGCTGCTCCAGTGATGAGGTGTCCTGAGATCTTCCTGCTTCTGCCCACATGCCCCATTCTTCATGAACCCCACAATGTCATTGAACTGGTGCTGCCGCTAGCTGTAGCCATCAAAGACCTCAATGATAATGCCCTGAAAAGCTTGAGTAAGATTTTACTGCCATTATTTATTCATGCACACATTAATTTCTGTAAATATGTCCATAGGGATAAGAGTAGGAATCCATGTTCCTTCATGGAAAGGCTAGTTGTTGTACTAACACAGTTTTGCCATTTATATTTCAGTGTGCACTGCTGTTTCCAGCATAACAAACACTGCTTTTAGTGTTTTGTTTTGCGTTCATTCCATTTTGTTTGCATTTCCATATACTTTGTTACAGTTCTAGGCCTATCTCTGCACCTGGCCTGTCATCGGTGCGTTACCTTATTGTGTTCACCTTTTTTGAGCTCGTTACAAAATCTTACCTCGTTACAAAGTCTTATCAGACATTCATGTTGTTAAGTCTCAGCTGATTAATTCATGCCTTAGTTTCTATTTCCATGCATAACATTTCCTTGTTGTTTTCCATAGCTTACAATTACATCTTACAACTGCCAGCCCTTTTACCCCATTTTGTATTTCTGACGACATTTCATGGATTGTCCTTAATAAACCCATGCTGACAGTTGCATCTTGCCTCCCACTTATGCATGTTACAATATATATCCTTACTTAACGCCATAGATGTTTGTTTTTATTAACTGAAAACAGTAATGGCAATAACTCAGATGAAAGTGTAAGGATGATAACACAGATGATAATTGATGATAAATATGTGGCATGTCAACAGGATATTTGTACAGTATAATAATTTTATAAAACTTTGTGTAGCAGGAAATGCAGGTACTGTAAATGTTATTTGTACAGGACTGTTACTAGGAAGCTTAAGAAATTTCCACCCAAGCATGTTAAAAAAAGGCAGTAGTGACACAACAAATTGTCCTCTGAGTAGTGAACATTTGTCTGATCAGAGACGGTTATTATTAGTAGTAGTAATGTTACAATAGAATAGTTTACTGCTTATAATGATCATAATTGGTTTCATATTTTAATGTTTTATGCTTTCCTTCACCTACAGAGGAGTACTATTCCTCCATGGATGCCAGCATTATGACCAAGCACATCTGTATGTGGAAACAAGCACTTGCCTTCCTCCTGAAGTCCAACGTGTGGCTAAACTATAACCCTGGTGTGAAAGCAGTCCTGGAAGTCCTCAAGTTACTTTACAGGGTCAGTGTTTAGTTGTGGCTATCATACTTACATACATAATACACAGTTATTATACAGATCCAAATCAGAAATTTGTTGTGGTTGGGGACGGGGTGTAGGAAATATTTGATGCCCAGCATTAGTTTTGCACTGCAAATGCCCAAACGTCCATAAAAATATATATATATATATATATCTCACACATTCAGTGTGATACAATTTGATGCCATTTAAAATTCAATATGAATTATTGGACCACCTGGTTTAATCCCAAGCCAATAGATCTGTACAAGTACTATATAGTCTTGAAAAAAATTGCTTCTCAGTTCTTTGTAAATGGATTGACATTTTTAAAGCCATTCAACTTGAACCCAAATGCAATCTAAACATACATTTCATAAAATGACTTCATAAATCTTTCGTAGAAAGTAGATTAACACTAATCCATATACCTGTGTATTCACAAATTCGCAAAGCGGCTCCACTGTCTCTATTTGTTGATGGGTCTGTTTTAGAGACCCAAAGTAAGATGAGGAACCTTGGTGTAATTTTTGACACCAGCCTCACTTTTGATTTTTTTGTTCAGGGCACTGTGAAGGCATCCTTTTTTCACCTCAGAAATATTGCCAGACTACGCCCAATGCTAAACTTATCTGTTGCTGAAAAGTTGATTAATGCACACGGCTGGATTACTGTAATGCCGTTTTATCCAGAGTTACCAAAACCGCAATAAACAAACTGCAATATGTTCAGAACTCTGCCGCCCGGATCCTGACGGGAACCAGGAAATGTGACCATATTACTCCTGTTTTGAAGTCCTTACACTGGCTCCTGGTCAGGTTCTGTGTCGATTTCAAGATCATGATCTTGACATACAAGGCATTACATGGATTGGCTCCGCAATACTTATCTGGCTTATTAATCCCTTACACCCCAAATCGCAGACTGCACTCCTCACAGGGTAATCTGTTAACTGTTCCATTAACCCACCTAAAATCTATGGGTGACAGGGCTTTTTCTGTCTATGTTCCTTCACTTTGGAACTCTCTTCCTTCTGAACTCAGGGAAGCGCAGACTTTTAGCATTTTTAAAGCTCTTCTCAAGACACAATTTTTTAAACTTGCATTCGACTGCTGATGTCTTTTTAGATTGTTTTATATTAATTTTTATTATTAATGTTGTTGTTTTTGTTCTTATTAACTTTTATTTGTTTTATTTTTCTGTGAACTGTGATTTTATGTACAGCGCTTTGTGAAGCTGCTTTAAAGGCGCTTTATAAAATAAAGTTTAATATTTTTATTATTATTATTATTATTAATATTATTATTATTATTATTCCATTTAAAGGGAAACAAAAGAGCTGAAAGATCGAGGCAGGTTGCGATCACTGAGTTCTACATAGAGGAGCTAGGCACCTTGCCTCTGTTACTCCAAAAGGACGTGACTCTGTGGAGGCAGATTAAATGGGGACAACTACTGGTAAAACAGGGTGATGTTTATAGCTCAAAACCAGTACACAAACATAACGAGCTAACATAAATATTGCTATTATTATTACTTTATAATTCTTATTTTTTTATGTAACGAGAGGAGGTGGAACAGACACCTGCTATCTTCTGTCGTTACCCATTTCTCCTGGATCTGAAGAGCAAAATCATCCTTTTAAACTACGTTGCATACATAACACAGGTACTAAAGTTATTGATAATAAACAATATCATGTGATCTTTCATTTAAACACATAATTTAAAAAAAAACAATGCCTGTCTCAATAAACATATTTATTGTGACATTAAAGTTGCGTTAAGTTATCTTTTTGCCAAACCCCAAAAGACTGGTAAAATCTTGAAATAATTGTCTAAACCTGTCCCCACTTATTCTGATATCTTATTCTGAAATCTGTAATTTGTTCCAGATTGTTCATCAGTGGATCCACAGTGATGTGGCAGCTGGGGGGGTGTCTCAGGAGGAGTACAAATGGGAGGTCCCAACGCCCATCCTCCAGCTGAAACTGAGACGCACCGCCTTGCTCGAGGACACGTTCAGACAACTTGACAATGCTGACAATGACAACTTCAAAAAAGCATTAGTGGTGAGAAGAAAACAGCTTTTACAGCTTTTAAAATTTGGTGGTTGCTTAGCACAACTATGTAATACTCCAGTAGTCTTTGTTTACTATTAGCAACAATAACATTCTTATGTAGAATTGTTCATTTTCATTCATGGTGGAAACACTTCATATCCTGGGAACACTGTGTGAGGCCAGAAAATGAAACACACACACAAACACGCATTTACAGCTAGAGGAATTTTACCTAGACATCTACAGGCATGCTTTTGGGAGGTGGGAGATACGGAGAACCTGGACAAAACTCCAGCAGACACAGAAATACAAGCTCAGTAGTTAAGGCTTGCCTGCATGGAAGGTTGTGAGATCAAATCTCACGACTGCCAACCAAGGCCATTTATAAATATTTGGGGACCCTAAGCGACAACTTATTCAGGGATCCACACCAATCATATTATTTTATTTGCAATAATAAACAGAATGGATACTGTACGAATCAATAGGCTGATGTTGTCATAGCAAATAGTCGCGAGCTAGCAACTTGGTGTCAGGGGTCGGGAGGTTGAAAGGTTGAGGCAGAAGCAAACGCAGATTTTAAGTATTTAATAACGCACAAACAGACTACAAAATAAGACACTAGGCAAAAACTCTGTGGCATGAAACAAAGACACTGACATAAATAACGTGGGTCTAAGACAACAAAAGACCAGGAGAAAGTGCAGACAAGGACTATAAATACACATAAGTGCTCATTAACAGAAACGTGAATCAGGTGCATGAGGTCATGTGGTGTAGTGCAGTGGCTGATGGGAAATGGACTCCGGGTTTCCAGAGATACGTGACACTTGGCATGTATTAGCCTAAAACATTTTTTTTTACTCTATATACTAGCTAGCTACATTGCTGTGAAAAATTATATTTATTATTTATTCTGTTTTTGTGTATATCTTATACTAAAAAGTTTCAGAAATTAAAACAAAATCTAAGATAAAACAAAGGCAAGCTGAGTAAACAATAAATACAGTTTTAAATTGATAATGTTATTTATTGAAGCAAAAACGTTATCTAATACCAACTGGGCCTGTGTGAAAATTAATTTTCCTGAATCTATGAAACTGCATTCATAATGGCGTTCAACTGGACTAGACACAACCAGGTGTGATTACTGCAAACCCTGTTCAATCATATCAACACTTAAATAAGACTTCAACAGTAGGAAGTTGGTTAAAAGGTCTTACCCAGTAACACACTGTGCCAAAGTTGAAAAAAATTCCCGAAATGATGAGGAAGAAGGTGATTGACATACATCAGTTGGGAAGGGTTACGAAGCTATTTCAAAGGCTCTGGGACACCAGAGAACCACAGCAAGAGTCATTAACTCCAAATGGAAAAACTCAGCACAGTAGATGTTAGAAAATCTTTTGAGAATGTAGAAAATATTAAATGAAATTGATAGGGATGAAAATAAAAGGCGCCGTCACACTGCCACAGTTATATCCTGTTTCGAGCGCTCGGGAGACTTGCCACACAAGACACACACAAGGTCAGTTTATTCAAAAAGACGAGAGTATATATCAGACAATAGTTTTAATTCTTATTGGTTCAGACAGTCATCAGACAAATCATCAGACAGCCGTGCCTCAGCAACAGTGTGTTCGTTGTTCAAGGTGAAAATGGTGGGCCGTTGGTGCATCCCGTACCAGGTGCAAGATAGGAGAAACTAAGGGAGAAAGATTGTGATATGGGTTGTGAAGGAGAAGAGAAAAAGTTCACAGTGTTCTCAAGAGAGAGACAACTCATGTAAACTCATGAGCTAAAATAAGAGAGCGTGCCATATTAATATTTATCAGTACTGAAACTTCCCAGAAGTGGCCGACCTTCCAAAATTCCTCCAAGAGCACAGCAACTACTTATCAAGGAAGTCACAAAAGACCCTAGGACAACACCGAAGGACCTACGGTTACATCAATAAATCCACTATCAGAAAGACACTGGGCAAAAATGGCATCCATGGAAGAGAGGCAAGGTGAAAACCACTGCTAACCCAGAAGAACATTAAGGCTCGTCTGAATTTTGATGAGCACACCTTGATAATCTTCAAACCTTCTGGGAGAATGTTTTATGGACTGATGAGTTGAAAGTGGTACTGTTTGGAAGACAGGGATCCTGTTACATCTGGCGTAAACCAAACACAGAATTCCACAAAAAGAACATCATATCTACGCTCAAGCATAGTGATGGCACATATTCACACACCCATTCATACACTGTGGACTCTTTTTGGGGGAGGAAACCGGAGTACCCGGAGGAAACCCCCGAAGTACGGGGAATTGTGTAAATTGAAGTTTCTATTCTTTAAACATCTCAAGGGAACCCCACTGCAACTACCCCATACATGCAACTTTTTACAAAATGAGAGTAAATTTTGTTTTTAGCATATCAATGTTAAAAAAATATATCATGTGGCCCCCTGGTGGACCAGGGGCCTTATTCAACTGTTTATTTTGCTTATAGCAAGAAAAACACTGCCACCAACCTGCCGCTGTTGAGCAAGGCTTAGTCCTGTCTTCATTTTAAGTCTCTTCGGATCAAAATATCATCCAAATGAGTTAAATGTAAAAATGCAATGTAGTAACCCAAGCTCAGGACTAAACTGGAAACCATGAAGTTGCCTAATACCCTTTTGCCCAACAATCTGTTAATTGTGTTTGTTTTCTAAGGCATTCCCATAACCTCCAGGTTTCTTGTAGGTGCAGTTTGTAGAAGACTCCAAACTGACCGCAGTGAACAAAAAGGATTTCTTCCTCCATGCCTTTAGTGAGCTTTTGGCTCCTGAATCAAGGATGTTCATGTACAATCACAGCGAAACAATGATCTGGTTCCCTGCCAAGGTGCATAATATATTTCTTCATGCACAAATCAAAACGCTCCAGAGTAATCCTCAGGAATCTTTTTTTTAACACCTTTGACTATTACTGTAAGCAGATGATTGATCAATGAATTGCTCTGGTTCTCTCCTTTAGCCAACATATGACTCAAAGCGATACTTCCTGTTTGGGATCCTCTGTGGCTTGGCCTTCTACAACAACAACATAGTGCATATGCCCTTTCCTCTGGCCTTGTTTAAGAAGCTGGTCCATGTAAAGCCCACTCTGGAGGATATGATTGAGTTCAGCCCACAAGTTGGCATGTAAGAAACTTGAATTTATTGATTGTTATTGGTATCCTTGTGTTCAAAAGCCTAACGTCCGAACATTACCCAGTTAAAGAGTCTGTGACTGTGGAATTGTAAGTAACCCAAGTGCTGTCATTGTTTCAGTAATCAGTGGGCTGAAATGTTTTAAGATCTTTAATCATGTCTCTTAGGAGTTTGCGATACCTTTTACATGACTACAAAGATGACGATGCTGAGAACATGGACATCACTTTCCGTGTACGTGACTCAGTGAGCTTGCATAAAATGGCTAAGTATTTGTTACGCATCTTTTTATCATTTATGAACAAGCATGTGTCCATCAAACCACAGGTGCACTGGGATGGAGCGGAGGTGGAGCTGGATTCCCACGAAAGAGAGAAACCTGTGACAAGTGCTAACAAGTATAGTGCATCTCATTCATATGTGCGAATTTGCAACATTTGCAGTATATGGTGTAATTATTATGCTTGTGCACAAGTAACTGACAGTAGAATTTATAACCATACTTCACTCTCTGCTTAATATCACTCTTGGGAAAATAGTTCCAATCATTTTCATTGTAGTCACTCAGTATTTGTCATTGCTGAATGGTGTTTTCATGGCCTATTCTTAAACCTACACAGTATGTTTATATACTGAATATTAATATACTGTGCTTTCTGCTGCCTACCATATTTTCTGTATATACTGTATACTTATTCTTCAACAGGAAGGAGTTTGTGGAAGCCTATGTAGACTACGCACTGAACAAGTCAGTGGAGCAGGTGTTTAATGACTTTAAGAGGGGATTCTACAAAGTGTGTGATGAAGACGTGGTGAACTTCTTCCAGCCGGAGGAGCTCAGAGGAGCGATGGTGGGCACAGAGGAATACGACTGGGACACATTCAGAGAGGTCAAACACATATTAAAATTCTATAACTAAAAAAATAGAATCCTGTTCTGATAATATACTAAATTCTCAAGTACTATATTGTTATATTTAGAATACAGCATATGCTGGACAGTACCATGTGAGACACCCTACTATCATTGCTTTCTGGGAGGTATTTGAGGAGCTGACGGATGAGCAAAAGAAAGCCTTTCTCTGTGAGTCCATTCATTTATTCTCATTTTGGAAACATGGAATGAGTTGTCATAAAACTATAACTGTTTGGGTCAAAGTAGTTATGTACAGTAGGTCGACTAGGCTATTCTGTCCATACTGTGTACTTGTACAGTGCCCTCAAGAAAAAATAAAATTGGTACCTTTCATGAAATGAGCAAAAACAATTGTACAAAATAAACATTATACACAAAATTTTCCACTCACAGAGTAGGAGAACACATTTATCTTTGTTCTAACAAATCAATTCTCACTAGAACTGATTCTTTAAATTTTATATCAAAATATATATGTGCCACAATTCTTGACATCCATAAGAGATATTTAAATACATACAAATAAATGGTCATTCTTGAGAAACTTTTATTATTTTTCATTTACTCTCATTTCCCATCAACTCTATTGTTGCCCTTAACCATGTCCTGTTTCCCAGGGGTATAAATATTAAATATTTGTCATCAATTCCCATGAGAAAAACCAAAGAACACGAATGAGACAGATGGTATTTGACCTGCACACACATATATATATATATATATATATATATATATATATATATATATATATATATATATATATATATATATATATATTAAACAAAATGGTATTTCTTGTGAAGACCCCAAACCTGGTTGCTTCTGCCAGGAGGTTCTAGACTTGGCCTTAGGTAGAGCTTTCAACAAGACAATGAACCAAATATAATAGACATAGAAATGGTTAAAGAAGCTGAAAATTACTGCTTTACAATAACCACCTCAATCAGATGTTCTACATGAAGAGGTGGGACAACATAACTTAACAAGTGTCTACACCTCCAACAAGGCTAAAGGGTAATCCAAAGAATAATCTAAAATACAGCAAGGTTTCAAAACACAGCAAGGCAATGAGTAATGTCAAGGTTCAGAACGCAATCAAAGCAGGGGAGAAAGAAAAGAATTGCAATTGCTACATATTATTTATATAAAAAAAAAAAATAATAAAAATATATAATATATTTATTTTTTTTTTTTTTTTTTTTTTTTTTTTTTTTAATTTATTTTTTTTTTTTTTTTTTTTTTTTTTTATAAATAAAACAAAACCAACACCACCCCCATACTCTTTTTTTTTTTTGTTTTTTACTTTTTTTCTACCATCAAAAAACCCAAAAACAACAATCTATCAACCCCCCCCCACCATCTTCTTTTTTTTTTTTTTTTTTTTTTTTTTTTTTTTTTTTTTTTTTTCTTTTTTTTTATTTTTCTCCCCTTTTCCCACCCTCCCCACCCCCCCCCCCCCTTTTTTTTTTTTTTTTTTTTTTTTTTTTTTTTTTTTTTTCGGGGGTTTGTGGCCTTCCCCCTTTTTTGGGTGGAGCAGGTTAAGATGACCGTGTTGGACCGTCCTAACTTCACTCAGGACCATCTGCCAGAATCTCTCACCTGCCACTCTCATTTCATGCTCCCTCAATATGAGAACAAGCAGCGTCTGGAGGAAAAGCTTATCGAAGCGTTAAACCACAACCAAGGCTTTTGGATAGAAGATACAACAACTGGATGAATTGATTTTTGAATATTTAGGGCATGCCTTATTATAAAGCTTATTTATAGTATTGTGAAAAAGTCTTAGGCACCCTATTTATTTTAGTACAAACATTGTTATAGATATTATTATTTGATGACTACATTATCGAGTCAGTACAAAAACTTTTAGATTTTAGATTTCCAAACATTTTTTTTTTAAAGCAAATGGTCATCACCAAATATTGTCTTTGTTTCATTTAGTACTGTTTACTGCTCTTTACATTTACTGCTAAAATAAATAAATAAATAAACACTTGGAGTTACATTGTGCTGTTTAAGTGTTCCCTTTATTTTTTTTTTAGCAGTATATATTTTTTTAAATGGAAAAACATTTAATTGCATTATTTTTTATGCTATCTTTGCTCTACAGCATTTCTTTGCATGTGCCTAAGGCTTTTGCACAGTACTATACCTCTACAACATATATATATATATATATATATATATATATATAATATTATTTCTTTCTTAACAGTTTGCTATTATATTGTGTTGCTAACCAGCCCTGAGTTACTGTGATTTCAAATAACGAGCACTAGTTTTCTTGTTGCGTGTGAATTACAAAGAACATTTGTGTGAATTACACAAATGGGAAGAAAACACTGTCAATTAGATTCTAGCATTTAACATTTGTTCGTATTAGCTGTGGTGGGTGCAAAACTGCAATTGCGCCACGTAGGCATAATTTCTTGTACAATATAACACTTATTAAAGACAATAGTATGCATTGAAAAGCTGTTCCAAATACAATTTGAACTTCAAATAAAAGTATGTTCTGTTTATGAGGTCAGTGTGAATGAAAATCTTTTCACAGGCTTTATTCAAGTGCTGTTAGCATCAGAAATGAAGCTTATCTGCTTATCTGTTAACTTCTTTCAGTTTGACCAAATATTAACTGACCAAATTCAATAGACAAAGGTTTACTAAATATCCCCTTCTTGTAACAGCTGTGTATTAAGGTGTACTTCTTCCAACAGCTACATACAAATGAGTGTTTGTGTGGATCTACAATGACCTTGACCAGGATAAAACAGCTAATGAAGATGAATGAATGAATAAATGTAATGAATGAATGAATGAATGGATGAACAAATAATGATATTCATGTATGTTTATGCATATTCATAAATAGCATTCTTTACTAGGGAAAGATGTAGAAATGGTCTGATAAGTTAGCTGTTTTGAGGGGCATTTAAATCATATGAAATGTGGCAATTTCAATTTCAATTTCCCACCAAATTCAAATAGTGTTCACCGTAAATTATATTATGATGATATGTTTGTAAGATAAAGTACCATAGTGTGTGTGTGTGTGTGTGTGTGTGTGTGTGTGTGTGTGTGTGTGTGTGTGTGTGTGTGTGTGCGCGTGCGTGTGTGAGTGTATACATATATATATATATATATATATATATATATACACACAAAGTGGAACTTTCATATATTCTAGACTCATTACACATAAACTGAAATATTTCAAGCCTTTTTTATTTTAATCTTGATGATTATGGTTTACGGTGTTATTATCTGTGGTAGTAGTAGTTATAGCCATTACAGAATTATGAATATTACTAATAGTCTTATTATTAGCTTCATGGCAGTGAGTTTCCTCCACAGCGCCCCCTGCAGGAAGTCTGACAGTATTAGACTGAATGAGAGCAGACTGGTGATGACAGAGAGCTTCATTCACACACCAGCGTCTCTGCGGCAGCATCATGTTCTTCTGCTGGGGCGATTCATCCAGAGGACAGCTGGCGTTTCCCGTCACTGAAGGGAATGGCATCACCACACCGACTTCAGTCAACTTTAACGAACAACTCGTTCAGATCTCTTGTGGAGAACAGCACACTTTATTCCTGACTGTCAGCGGACAGGTGCTGTCCTGTGGCAGAAACTCTAAAGGACAGCTGGGACGGTCCAAGAGCAGAGACACCAAACTGCCAGGTAAGTAGAGAGAGAGAGAAGAGAAAAAAAAAAAAAAAGAAAAAAAGAGAGAGAGAGAGAGAGAGAGAGAGAGAGAGAGAGAGATTTAAATGCGCAATGACAGACTAACACTTTGTAACCGGTTTATAGAATGAGAAAAACGTCATCAGGCTCCCAGATTTTTCCCCACTGTGTTAAAGAGAAAATTACTTTTACTCAGCAGTGTTGTAAGTTAAGTAACAGTCCTCTCTGACCTCTTTTCAGACATTTTTAAGCATTTTCTTTTATTGCCAAGATGTCTAAGTTTCAGTTTCGTTTCTGCGGTTCTGATCTCTGGTATACTTGGCACACCTCCATCATCAGACCACAGAACACTGTTAGATAAAATACTGTACTGGGGCGTTATTATTACTCAAAGATATCATTCATGCTATTTAAAGTACTCTGACAGGCACCACAGTGGTTCTTGAGGTCAAATGAATGTAGTTTGATTAAGTTCATTTTACAATCATGTTTCCTTATTTGAAAATACAAACGATTCCTTTAACTTTCGTTTATGTTACAGTTTTACCGGTTTTCCTCTGAATTAACTGAGGGCTGTATTTATAATTCTTATGCTGCTTAGTTAGTTGGCCATGTGCTTTATAATATTTAAAGAATTCATGTAATGCGATTATATAAGCCCCGAATATAATTAAAATGATAAGAGTAAGTGTCTGCTTCAGAGCACATTCTCCTGTGTCCACGTGGGGTTCCTCCAAAAAAGCCAGAAGATTGAACGACTAAGATTAATTGCCCCTAGTTGTGAATGAGTGTTTGAATGTGTGTTTCTGCATGGCGCCCTGCAGTGTATGCGCGGGCATCCCATCCAAAGTTTTTTCCCAAGTCATGTCTATATAGCATCATATAACAATGTTTACAACAGTCATCTCATTAGATTGTGGAGAAGTTTCTCTCTCTCTCTCTCTCTCTCTCTCTCTCTTCTTTCTCTCTCTCTCTCTCACACACACACACACACACACACACAACACACACTGTCTCTCACCCCATGTTTTGCTCTGTGTTTTCATCTCACCCTCTCTCCGCAGTGAAGATTGACGGCTTGGGAGCTGTAGCTGCAGTAGCATGTGGACAGGACCACAGTTTGGCTCTGTGTGATTCAGGTCAAGTGTTTTCCTGGGGAGCGGGTGGAGAAGGTCAGCTGGGCCACAACAACCTTGTGGCAAAATGTCCCAAACCTGTGTAAGTATAGACAGCCTATTTGATGTTATATTGATAGCAGTTGAATAGGCAACAAAGGAAACCAGCTAACTGCCGGTAAGAAAGTTTGTCAATTCAAATCCTGGGTCAACTCTTCAGGAGGTTCATTCTGTTCTGCAAATGATCATGACATGTCTTATATCTATCTCAAGACCCCTATGTACTCATATCCAACAACCTCCATATTAACACATTTCATACATTTTACACTATATTATAATGATTTATAATCAAACTGTCTGAAGTCACCCTGAGGAAGATGAGTTCCTTTTTGAGTCTCGTTACTCCCAAGGTTTCTTGCTCATTTAATCTCTGGGACTTTTTCCTTGCCATTGTATAGACTTGGTTAGTTTCAAAAAGAGAGCTGTTTTGTAACAATATGCATTATAAGTGCTATACAAATAAAATAGTATTAAAATAAAATTTATTTTCCTGTACCCCCACTTCCCCAAACAATATTTAGGGCTGGGGTCTGTCATTGGGCACAATTATTTCCCCTCTATAGCATTATCTTTGGTTGTTCATGGATAAAAGTGTCTACCAATTTATAAATAACATGAAATTTTCTAAAGCTCAGACATCTTGGGAGTTTCACATTATCTTTTGCAATCATTCTATTTTTCCAGACCGCTTGTGATACCATTACCCGTCCAGATTCCAGTGGTGCAGGTGGCTTGTGGAAATTTCCATTCTTTGGCCCTAACAAAAGGTGTGTGAAAGATAGTACTCATGTTGTTAAATGCTTAATGTGAACATTGACATGGCCAATTATACAGTTCCCTCTAAAACGATTTGAATGGCATAGCCAATTCATTTGTTTTTGCTATAGACTGAAGATATGTGGGTTTTGAGATCAAAAGATTAGAATTTCAGCTTTTATTTCCTGTTATTTATAAATAGATGTGTTAAACAACATAGAGCACAGCACATTTTGTAGCAGATCTAATATTGGAACATGTAACTGACAGGTGTTTATTGTTAGCCAGGTCCTGTTAGATTGACTGTTTAAACAATACATAGCTCGGAACATTTACTCTTGGTTTAGCCTTCAGTTTCACCTGTGAAGACTGCATTTGTTGTTAAAAAGGATACACCAACATAAAGACCAGAGAGCTTTCTATGGGAGAAAAGCAAGCCAGTTTGAATCTGAGAAAAGAGGAAACAATCAGCGACATAACTAACAACCTCCAGAGGGCAGGAGTGAAGGTATCACAATCCACTGTTCTAAAAAGACTTCAAGAGCAGAATTATAGCAAGAGGCAAACCACTAATCAGCAGTAAGAATTGGAAGGTCAGATTGGAATTCACAAAAAATTACAGCGATAAACCACAAAAGTTCTGGAACCAAGATTACCCACTACCAAACTGATGGAAAGTCCAAAATGTGGAGAATGAAAGGATTTGCTCATGATCCAAAACATTCAAGCTCAACTGTAAAACATGGGGAGGTAGTGTCATGTCTTGGGCTTGCATGGCAGTTCTGGAATCGGCTCACTAATCTTTATTGATGATGTAACTCATGATGGTTGCAGAAGAATGAAATCAGAGGTTTACAGAAACATTTTGTCTGCCAATTTACAGAGAAATGCATCCCAATTAATCAGGAAGGACTTTATCATTCAGTATGACAATGGTCCAAAACACAACAACTCAACAAAGGACTTTATCAGTGGGGAAAATGTGGAAGGTTTTGGACTGGCCAAGTCATTCACCAGACCTTAACCCAATTGGGCATGCATTTCACCCCCTGAAGAAGAAACTGTTGGGAGACACAATCTGAAACACACTGAAACAACTGAAGGAAACTGTAGTAAAAGCCTGGAAAAGCATCACAAAAGAAGAAACCTAAATTTGGTAATGCCAATGAGTCGCAGGCTTGATACAGTTATATGCAGATGCAGCAACCAAATATAAAGTGTTATTTACTGAAGGTGGTGGTGGTAGCTCAGTGGTTAAGACATTGGTCTTCTCATCTGACGGTTTTGAGCCCAAATCCCACCACCACCAAGCTGCCACCACCAGTACCTTGAGAAAGGCCCTCAACCCTGCACCCAAGGCACAGTAAGCTCCAGCATGACAGTCTTCTTCATTGCTTCTAAGAATGGTCTTAACACCATGCTGAGGAAATCTGAGTTGCCTACCCAATTCCACTGTCAGCTATCAGTCCTGTGCTGTATTGAAAAAGCCCTGCTGTTGCTTTAGGTGTTGTTATTGGTTTCTCTCCAGCTCTTCTGGACTAGTTGCCTCCGCACCTTTTTCTGATGCGTATCATAATGGGGGTTGCAACGGTTCCTAACCCAGCCCTTCAAGGTCTTAACCACTACCCCTGTTTGGTTGCTTGACTCCACTGAGCACCGGAACCAGAACAGACTTATCTGTTCCTATTCTTTTGCTCGCGGTGGTCTAATACAAAATGTTCTATGTTTTATGTTATTTAACACATAAATACCAGGAAATAAAAGCTGAAATCCTAAACTCTCATCTCATATCCATGTTTTGATTTCAAATCCAAATGTCTTTGGTGTATAGCACAGTTGAATTGGCCTTGCCTTTGCAATAGTCTTGGAGGGGATTGCAATAGTGCTGGAACATACTGATAAAATATGCCTGCCCATCTTGAAGGAGGTGAAGTCTATTCATGGGGTCAGAATAAATATGGGCAGCTGGGACTGGGGAAATCAGTGGAACTGCAGCCTGTCCCTGCTCTGGTACGATCTCTTGTCGGAGTTCCAGTCATTCAGATCTACGCCGGTGGAGCTCACACCCTGGCACTGGCTCTCCCAGCTCAAGTGTTCTGCTGTGGAGCTAACAGTGTTGGACAGCTGGGCCTTAATAGGACTGATGTAAAAGGTACTGTTGTACATTTTGCTTTATATAAAATATTTAGCACTATAAAAGTTCCCGTATACATTTTGCATGTGGTTGGTTAAAAATTCAGGGTGTCCAGCATCATAGAAGTAACAAACAAAACAAACCAATTTTTCTCAATACACAAGTTCCTAGGAATAGAATTATTTGGATTGACTCTTCATTGTTCAGATATATCATGGTTTGTAAAATATATTTAAAAAATGACATTAACCCTATAATGCAGGACATATGGGACAAATTATAGATCAATGAAAGATAAATATGGCAATCAGTTGGGTAAACCCCTGAAAAAATAAAACACCTAGGGGCATGCATTTATAGGAAAATAATCATCAAGGGGATGGTGTGATGTGGCAGACATGAAGCTGTTACGGTTCCCATCCGGATGTTGATTATTTTCCAGTAATGAAACATCCAACATGTTTTATTCCTCTTATACCACAGCAATTTGCCAATGATTAAATGATTTTAATTATTAATGAACAATGTCATACTTTATATACTGTTTAGAGTTACATTTTCTGATGTGGTACATCTTTATTGATTACATATTGATTACATGTAATCACTTATGATGACTTATAAAGTCATCACCATTTACCATCAGTCACCAACCTCAGTTGTCATGTACAGAGAAACCGCGAAGCACAAAACGCTCTGTTTTGAAGACTTTCAATTCAATTCAATTCAATTTTATTTGTATAGCGCTTTTTACAATAGGCATTGTCTCAAAGCAAATTTACAGAAATATCAACATGGTATACAGATATTAAAGGTGCAAATTTATCCCAACTGAGTGCCGATGGTGGCAAGGAAAAACTCCCTAAGATGTTTTAAGAGGAAGAAACCTTGAGAGGAACCCAACTCAGAAGATAAATTATCCTCATCTGGGTAACAACAGATAGTGTGAAAAAGTTCATTATGGATTTATATGAAGTCTGTTTGGCCTTAGAAGCAGCCGTAGTCCCAGCAATCTGGAATTGGAGTAGATGAGAGCTCCATCCAGAGGCAGGACATCCGAAACGGATCAGGCAGGTCCGCAGCGCAGAAAGGATCAGGATCTCTAGTATCTCAATAAAATCGTGTGTGGCTCGGCAGAAGGAGAGAGGGAGAGAAGAGACTGTTAGGACTGTGCTTAGCATAACAGAAAGTCTAATCAGGGTAGGCTTGAGTAAACAAATACGTTTTAAGCCTAGACTTAAACACGGAGACTGTGTCTGAGTCCCGAACACTAATTGGAAGACTGTTCCATAACTGTGGGGCTCTATAAGAGAAAGATCTTTCCTATTTAGATCGATGATATTGATATGGATGTCCTCTTACATATCTATCTGACTCTCTGTAAGGGCAATTTTGGTGCAAGATCTGTATTATGCTGGCCAACATCTCATACAATCACTTACATACATACATTGGAAACTATCAAATTTCATGTGATACCAGTCCAGCATTTCATATAAAAACCAGCCTGATACTGATACATTTATAGTACATACACTTACCAGTGGGGAAGAATCCAATCAAAACAGGCCCAATCTGGCCCTTTGCAAGTCCTGGCATTTACACTCACAGTCTGGACACTAACATACAACCTTAACCAAATTAGATACCAATCCCCAAAATAGCATGTCTGTCTTTCTCTTTAAGGAAGGCTAGTAAAATGTTTTATTTTACAGGCCGATTTGCAGTATGTGCAGTTCCAGCTTTGAGGAACTTGGGGGTTTCTTCCATCAGCTGTGGAGCAGCTCACACTGCTGTCCTCACTAAGGTACATTGAATGAGTCAAGGTCACACACAAACAACTGGGTAAATTCTAATTTGTCCATATTGGCTAATATAATGGTAATTTATTCTTTTAATTTCTTTTTAATTTGTGCAACGTGTGCTACAGAACAGTTCCACATGTTCCACACAAATATTCTATATTTGCTGTAGATAGCATTTATACAGATTCCAGTCGACCTGCTTCATCATTCAATTGCTGAAAGTTTGCTATTATTTTCAGGCTGGAGAGGTGTACACATTCGGAGAGGGAGCTCATGGTCAACTTGGGCACAATTCCACCAATAATGAGCTTCTACCCAGGAAAGTTGAGGGCTTTGATGGACCTGCTAAACAAATAACCTGTGGCAGGTGATGAACAAATAAGATATTCACAGAACAGATTCTCTTTCATTTTCTCATGTCTACCATAAAAGTGTAGACATAAGATTGTGTTCTGTTCATAAAGTACACTATATAGCTCAAAGTATGTAGACACTGGCAACCACACCCAAATGTGGTTCCTCCCCAAACTGTTGCCACAAAGTTGGACGCACACAGTTGTATAGGATGTCTTTGAATGCTGTAGCATTACAATTTCCCTTCACCGAACTCAGGGGTCAAACCCAAACATATTCCAGCATGACAATGGCACATGCACAAAGCGAGCTCACTGAAGACATGGGGTTGCCAAGATTGGAGTAGAACAACTCAAGTGGCTTAACAGTAAAGGAGGGAATAATATGGAATGAGATATTCAAAAAGCAGATATGATGTGATGGTCAGGTGTCCACAAACATTTGGCAATTGGTAGTGGAGGTGTGACCGTCTGTGAATATGTAATTACCTATTATTATTATTATGTCATGATTTCACAAAACTTTTTATTTTTATTTTGTGATACCAAGACATAGCTTTATTTTTATTTTATTTTTTTAAAAGAAATAAACAGAAAGTGATTATTTTATTTTGTCATATAATAAAGAGAAAATGTGCAAATTTAGTACTTGCCCTAAAGTCGTACTAATATGCATACAGATTGACCATCACCAAAGTGACTTCAGGTTGCTGTATAGCACATTGTGTGGTGTGTTTTGTTTTGATTCTAGTCCTGTCTCTGTTCCTTTCTTATCATTGGTTGACTATTCTTTTACTACTTTTTTTTTTTTTTAATCTATACAACAGCCACCACACTTTGGTTCTGATGCCATCTGGTATCCTCTTCACATTTGGCCGTGATGTCCAGGCACGGGCGAGTGGTGACACTGAGAACAGCCTGCAGCCAGTAAAACTAGAAGGAGACTGGAGTAACACAGGAGCAGGTATACAAGCAGGTACACAAGCCTCCAGTAGGTTTATTTATTTAGCTGATTGTTTTACCCAGAATGCCTTACACATTTATTGTTTAACCTTTTGATCTTTTCTTTAAAAAAATTCACAAAAATACTCTGCTCTCATGGATATCAAACAACTGCAAACACAACATCAAAAAGGTTTATCAAAAAATATCTTTGTTAAATATAGGTGTGCAAGAATTATTGGCACCCTTATGAATTCATATGAGAAATATACATTTGAAGTATATTCCCATTTATATTTTAATTTTTTTTTAGTACACCTGGGTGACTATGAAGAGGAAATTGTTCAACCATGACAGCATATAAATTTGACAGGGGTATAAATATGAGGTAACACATGGGTCAAATTCCCTTAGTCATTCATCACAATGGGTAAGACCAATGAGTATAGCTGTGATGTGCGGCAAAAGGTTATTGAGCTTCACAAAATTGGAAGTGGCTATAAAAATATATGAAAAATGAAAGACAAATTTTCACAGCCTTCTTTGCTCATATTTACCAAGGGTGACAATATTAGTGGAGGGCACAGCATGCACCAAAACTGGAGAGAGAAAAAAACAAAATTAAATACCCAGACCAACCAACTTGTAAAGAGAAACTGTAATTAAATACACTCAGGAGTTCTACACACACTCATCACAGTCAGTCAAACTATAAATGATAAAATCTAACAAGTCATTGAAGAATAATGTATAGAAGGTTGCATAGTCATAGATTTACTGACCTGTTTAATCCAACTTTATACTAAATACTTTCATCTGTATTCATTATTACATTTCTTCTTTTTTAATTCAAACAGAAATGAAGATATCATCAGGCTACAGTTCCAACTTTCTTTTCTTTCCGCATTGCAAGGTAAACAAACATCCTGACATACTGTAAAGCTAAGAATGCAGAAACCACACGTATGATCATATTTGATAATATCTTTTCATGTGACAACACTGAAGAAATGACACTTTGCTACAATGTAAAGTAGTGAGTGTACAGCTTGTGAAACAGTGTAAATTTGCTGTCCCCTCAAAATAATTCAACACAGTCATTAATGTCTAAACCGCTGGCAACAAAAGTGAGTACACCCCTAAGTGAAAATGTCCAAATTGGGCCCAATGTGTCAATATTTTGTGTGGCCACTATTATTTTCCAGCACTACCTTAACCCTCTTGGGCATGGAGTTCACCAGAGCTTCACAGGTTGTCATTGGAGTCCTCTTCCACTCCTCCATGACGACATCACAAAGCTGGTGGATGTTAGAGACCTTGTGCTCCTCTACCTTCTATTATAAATGCTGACAGCACTCATACGTCTATTTCCCAAAGACAATGTCTGGTATGATGCTGAGCACGTGCACTCAACTTCTTTGGTCGACCATGGTGAGGCCTGTTCTAAGTGGAACCTGTCCCGTTAAACCGCTGTATGGTCTTTGCCACCATGCTGCAGCTCAGTGTCAGGGTCTTGACAATCTTCTCATAGCCTAGGCCATCTTTATGTAGAGCAACAATTCTTTTTTTCAGATCCTCTGAGAGTTTTTTTCCATCAGGTGCCATGTTGAACTTCCAGTGACCAGTATGAGGGAGTGTAAGAGCGATGACACCAAATTTAAAACACCTGCTTCCCATTCACACCTGAGACCTTGTAACAATAGCAAGTCACATGACACCGGGAAGGGAAAATGGCTAATTGGGCCCAATTTGGACATTTTCACTTAGGGGCGTACTTGCTTTTGTTGCCAGTGGTTTAGACATTAATGGCTGTGTGTTGAGTTATTTTGAGGGGACAGAAAATGTACACTGTTACACAAGCTGTACACTCACTACTTTACATTGTATAAAAGTGTCATTTCTTCAGTGTTGTCACATGAAAAGATATAATCAAATATTTACAAAAATGTGAGGGGTGTACTCACTTTTGTGAGATACTGTATATTTATTAATGGTTCTGGTGCCAGTGTGTTGGCTATTGCTGTATTTTCCTTACTCCTGTGAGACTTTATCAGTTGTGTGCTGTGAATAAATCAAAGCATTGCATTGCTAGCATAGTTACAATAGTGTCTAACTGAAGACAAAAATGTCAACTATGTTAGACATAAGAGATAAGTTTAAGGACTTAGTATAAGGACAAGTTTCAGTGATAGTAGGTAAAAACAAATGAGACCCATTTACATTTAATTTGTCTTTTTCCTTTTATTTGGTCAGACCAGTGTTCTTGGAGAGCCAATTGGAAAACTTGAAGAGGCCCAAGTGCAGAGATGGGTTACAATGTTGGAATCAGAAAGAAGCATTAAAGAAATCAAAAGGCGAGAACAAACTGCCTTAATTTTAGCTTCTAATATTATACTATGCTTTGTGGGGTTTTTTTCATGATACTGTATATTTCTATCACAGGGAGATCGCCTTGACTTTTGCCACAAGTTCAAATCTCGTCGCCTGCTTCATTAAAAACAGGTAATTCTTCTAAGTATCTCACAAATGAGAAACCTGTAGTCAAAACAATGCTATATAATATTTATATAATTATATAATTTATAACTCAATATAACTATTGAGTTAGCAGTATATAATTAATATTTGATTATCTCTGTAGGTTTTTGCTGTACGTTAATTGTATTCTTAATAACAGTAACAATTTTGTAAAACTGCACACAATATTAATCTTATTTCCTGTCCTTGATCTTTTGGAATTAATAGGAACACTGCAGGTACTATTCAGGTTGATTTGAATGCTGCTAGCCAGACGTTTGACCAGCTCCTGAAGATTCCCTGGATCAAGAATTCAGTTGAGTCCAATTTATTTTTTAAGACAAAAACCTTCATATAAAAACGATGTGTGTCATGTGACTATACAATTGACCTCACAAAATTCATGCAGTTGTATCGGGTCTTACGTTGAGAGTCTGCCAAATGAGTAAATGTATAAGTATAAGTACAAAGCAGGTTAAACTCATTTTATGTAATGAACCACATTACAATTAGTCCAATGTCAATGTCAAAAATATTAGTTTAGTGACCAGTAACACATCAACAAACTCCTGTTAGATGTATTCATTATTAAAGTTTTTCTGCATGGTACATTCAGAATGCTCTAAAATGGTCTATATCGGGATTATATGTCACAAATGTACTCAAAATAGCCCATAATATTGATGTAGGGGGGAAAACAATCGAATAACTAATACATTCTACATATAGCCTGTAAATAAAATGTGATCACAATTTAGTGTCGCCTAAATTACAATTCTTTTACCCCAGGTGAACATCACACATGTGGTGGACATCCTTTTGTTTGCTGCTCCAGTGATGAGGTGTCCTGAAATCTTCCTGCTTCTGCCCATATGCTCCATTCTTCACGAACCGCACAATGTCATTAGACTGGTGCTGCCGTTAGCTGTAGCCATCAAAGACCTCAATGAGACTGCCCTGAAAAGCTTGAGTAAGATTTTACTGCCATTATTCATTTAAAAATGTTATTTATACAGTTCTATTACTAGGCAGCTTAAGACAATTTCACCCAAAGCATGAGGAAGCCAGTAGTGGTATGACAAATGAAAATTCAAGAGTGAACTTGTGAGAGGTCAGAGACAGAAATTATCAGCAGCAATGTTTAGAATACAATTTATGGCTTATAGTGATCATAATTGAGTTTTTTATATTAATGCTTGATGCTTTCCTTGACCTACAGAGGAGTACTATTCCTCCATGGATGCCAGCATTATGACAAAGTACATCTGTATGTGGAAACAAGCACTTGCCTTCCTCCTGAAGTCCAACATGTGGCTACATTATAACCCTGGTGTGAAAGCAGTGCTGGAAGTCCTCAAGTTACTTTACAGGGTCAGTGTCTAGTTTTAGCAGTCATACTTCTAACACACAGTTATTATACAGATGCAACATTTCAAAGCATCTAGTCAAAAATGTCCCTCTTTATGAGTGCAAACAACATCATTGATATAATGGTTATAATGTGATGATATCGTATGAGTTTTAATATGTTAATGTATTTGTTCTACAGACTTAATTTAACTGACTATAGTTGTGTGGCAAGACCTGAATTTTCACAATTTATTCCAAATCCTGGGTTTCCAGCAATTTGCTACTATGCTATAATGATAACATGCTGTTTATTTATTTATTTATTTATTTATTTATTTGGGGGGTAAAGATATATAATACAGTAAAGCCTTTATACCAGCATAGTGAACACAAGCATCTTCTTAGATCTTTCGAAAATATTCATTCACCATCCATATTGCATGCTGTTGAATTAAAGTCTGACAATTTAGCTAGGTTCATCTGGTTAGCTAGGTTGTAGGTTGTAAATGTTATTTTTGAGTACATCTAGAATCAAATAATTTACAAAATGATAACTATTATTAATGGCACAAATTCTCTATACAATCTATCCACAGATAATAGGCATTCTTTAGCTAGCTAAGTATGCACAGAAATGCTTCAAATTAACAGAATATTAGAGAAAAAAAAATTAAGGTATGAAAGGAATCATAGCTGTAAACATGTAGCACCAAAAATGTAAGGGATCATTAAAGATCCTAAGAGGCACTTTAGTGTAGCTAGCATATAGCTATGTAGGAGTTGTTTATCAACATGTGTTTTTACATTGCATAGTTCAATGTGCTTTATGGAGATTGTATTAGAAATGTCTTACAATTTCACTCAGTTATATTACTGGAGCTCAGTTTTACTTGTCGTTCACATGAACCCTATTTTTTCTGTTAATATCTGCCTTAAACTGCATCCACTTCTTATGTATTTTCATGCAGACTTGGCAGTGGGTGTTTACCACATAATATGACTTCTTAGTGTGGTAGCGTTATAACCGCTAGAACATGCCTCCCAAACTTTGAAGATAGCAGTTTACATTGCACCGGAGTGCTGGGAGTTGGGAGGTGGCACATTTAAGAACTAGATTTCTGACCACATATTAATACAAAACATTTAATGAAAACCAAAATGATTAAACATTTGGTACAAAAATATATTACCATTAATCCATGCTAATCCATTCAAAGGGAAACAAAAGGGCAGAGAAGTCAAGGAAGGTTCCACTCAGTGAGTTCTACATAGAAGAGATCGGCACTACACCAAACTTACTTGAAGAGGATGCTACACTGTGGAAGTTAATTAAGTGGGGACTAGAGCAGGTAAATCTAAAAAAAAAAAATGTTCAAAGTGGAAAAACCAAGAACCTTCCCATCTTATTCATATATTTTCTATCTTATTCTTTATGGTGGAGAGGAAGTGGATCAGACACCTGCCATTTTCTGCCGTTACCCATTTCTCCTGGATCTGACGAGCAAAATCAGCATTTTCAAATACATTGCTAATTTGACCCAGGTATTCCTTTTATTGTTAATGCACATTAAATGTCATGTGATGTTACATGCGCTCAGTAGTGGCTTCTAAAATCTAATATCCATCGATAGCTCAACAATTAAACTATTGGGTTTGACCAATACATTATATCCTGAGGACTCATCCATCCATCCATCCATCTTCTACCGCTTACTCCTTGTTCAGGGTCACGGGGGAACCTGGAGTCTATCCCAGGGAGCATCGGGCACAAGACTGTAAATGTAAATAGTATTGGAGCGAATTATTATGCATGCATACACACACACACACACACACACACACACACACACACACACATACACACACACACACACACACACACTTCCTTACTTACTTAAAGGAGATTGGGAGCTGCATTAGTGATTTATGATTTATTATTGGTTTAAAAAAAAAATAAAATAAGCCTCTTTAAAACTTTTGCCAAAAACCTTATATTTGGTTTTAAAAGTCAGCGGACTTAGCCCCTCTAGGCCATTCATATGGGTCACCCACGTTTCTACTCTTTTGATGTTCTTTTACTTAGTCATTAAGTCAAATGATGCATAGGTTCACAAAACCTGCAGTCTGAGCATTTCTGTGTTCATTGTGTCTGCTATAGATTTCAGTAGGAAAGTAAAATTGTCATTTTTGTTATGACAAATTTTTCGTAAACTGCAGAAAAACAATAAATGCATTACATTCACGTTCCAGATGGCTCATCAGTTTGTCCACAATAATGCGGTGGCTGGTGGAGTCTTTCGGGAGATGTGCAATTGGCAGGTCCCGACACCGATCCTCCAGCTGAAAGTGAGACGCACTGCCCTGCTTGAGGACACATTCAGACAACTTAACAATGCTGACCATGTCAACTTTAAAAAAGCTCTAGTGGTGAGAAGAAAACTTTGTCAAAATCATCTAATATTGGCTAAGAACATACAGTATGAAAAAAGTGCTTAGTCAGCATAACTACTTCCAGTTTTCCTACAGGTGCAGTTTGTAGAAGACTCCAGACTGACAGAAGTGAACAAACGGGATTTTTTCCTCCATACGTTTAATGAGCTTTTGGCTCCTAAATCCGAGATGTTCATGTACAATGACAAAGAGAGGCAAACAATGATCTGGTTCCCTGCCAAGGTATATCCAAATATATACCACTTGATGCTTAAATCAAAACACAGGGTGTCCCGCATGCTTAATAATCTGTTCATAAATAATTTCATTATACATATATACTTACATTACATTGCTCTGACTATTTATTTTAGCCAACACATGAATTAAAACAGTACTTCCTGTTTGGGATCCTCTGTGGCCTGGCCCTCTACAACAGCAACATAGTCCACATGCCCTTTCCTCTGGCCTTGTTTAAAAAGCTGGTCAATGTAAAGCCCACTCTGGAGGATATGATTGAGTTCATCCCTGTGACCGGAAAGTAAGACACTCAGACTTTTTTCAGGTCCTTAATTACAATTTTTTTTTTTAATTCTCTTAACTGTGGACTCTACATACAGCAAATTACAACAACAGGTGACTTAAAGCCGTCATATTGAGCATGAGTAACACTTACGGTTCATTGTTCATTAGTAATAGTATTATTCATTAACTCATAGGTCATATTCAGGGACTAATGAAGGAACTCCTAGGCTATTACTATTAACTACTAAAGAATACTGGTTAATTATTTAGTATGTAATAATAATGTAGCTTCAACCCTTAATAAATAAAGTAGCCTACTTCAACACTTCATTAACCACAATATAGATGTTGTTTTTTAATTTATTAGTATATTATTATAACATAAAATGGCATTACAGGAGTTCAACACACACTGTACACACCACTGTCCCTTCTGAACTCTCTTTTAATCTTTTCATATGGCAGTATGATCAAATTTGCACATTGGCCAGCAAATGAGACTCTAGCTTAAAGCTTAATCTTAGTTTATCTTCCATTAGTGTTTTTTTTTCTGACACAGTAAGTGCAACACAACGCTTTGTGTATGTCTTTGACTTATTGTTTTTTGTTTTTTTTTATATTAAAGGAGGAATACACAAGTTGTATATGTGAGATAATGTCTGAAGTGTTTGTGTGTACCCTCTTAAGATGTTAATGATGATCTGGAGCAATGTCATATAGCCTAGTGAAGTACTAGTACTACTCATTTGTTACTGCTTAGTTCCTGCAGTACATAGTAACCTGTGAGATACCTTACTGTAAAGTCTCACCCTGAACATGCTTTTAAATAATACATGGCACAATGTTCTTACTATAGAACAATATATAAATATCCAGTACTCATCATTCTCATTAGAAAACAATGGGGAAATTTGCGAAAGAAGACAAACTTCTTAAACTAATCACCTAAACTGGTCCTTGAGGTCCATCCCTATTAGATCCTTAACAATAAAGGCATCAGTGTTACATAAGAGTAATTCCCATTCAACAAAAAAGTGCACATACAGTTCATACATTACTTGAATTAATACTTCAATATACATTCTTACATATACATATTTCTTTTCTTGTCATTGACAAAATTACTGATTTGTTTTAATCTGTTGGTTTTTTCCCCCCTCAGGAGTTTGCATTGCATTCTTCATGAGTACTCTGATGATGTTGTTGATGACTTGAACATCCCTTTCTGTGTACGAGGCATTTCTGTCAAGTTCACAGTAATAAAATGAGTTGATATTTCTTAACACATTATTAATATTTGGATAAATCTCAAGTATAGTACCTTTAAACCACAGGTGCACTGGGATGGTGCTGATGTGGAGCTGGAGTCCCACGGAATAGGAAAATCCGTGACAAGTGAAAACAAGTAAAGTGCATCTTGAAAATTTGAATGATTATATTTCCTTTTGCAATTGCAATTATTATGCATATATAAGCTTATCTAACTGACTGCAGATTTAATAACAATTCGTGATGCTCTGCTTAATATCACTCTTATAATGTATGGTGTTTTATCACTTACTCAACAGTGATGTGTTTATTGCCTATGCTTAGACCCACAATATATTGTACATTATATATTGACGCCCATCTTTTTGTTGTAAATAATTATTTCAACAGGAAGCAATATGTGGAGGCATATGTAGACTATGCACTGAACAAGTCAGTGGAGCAGGTGTTTAATGAGTTTAAGAGGGGATTCTACAAAGTGTGCGATGAAGACGTGGTGAACTTATTTCAGCCGGAGGAGCTCAGAGGAGTGATGGCGGGCACAGAGGAATACGACTGGGACACCTTCAGAGAGGTGAAACACTGATAAATATATTTGGAAGTATAACATTTTCAGTTCCTCAGTTTCTCATGTTACAACCTTGCATTCAAACAAAAATTCTTTTTTTTTTCCTGATTAATCTGGAAAAAATACTCCATAATAGGGATCTAACTAACTACGAATACATTATTTTGAATGAAACGATAATGTGTACTAAACAGACTCAAATACAGATAATAATTTGGCTATTCGTTTGTTTATCATTTGTAATAAATATTCATAATAATATAAATCTAAGGATGATCTGTAGAAATGAAACTGAGCTCATTAAGCCTCATGGCAAGGAGTACATATGATATTTCACTTTGTTATTCTTAATCAATTTATAAAATTTGTGAAAACGTTTATTGTGGAGTATTTTTGCCGATTGATTTTTTATTCATTTTATAGTGTGATCCTGTTATGATTTCAATTTAGAATACAGCATATGCTGGACAGTACCATCAGAGACACCCTACTATCGTTGCTTTCTGGGAGGTGTTTGAGGAGCTGACGCATGAGGAAAAGAAAGCCTTTCTCTGTGAGTCCATTTATTTGTTCCCCTATTTTGGGAAACTTGAAGCAATTCTTGTGTGTTTACAGTAATAAAACCAGATGCCAATCAATCAAGTTAAATAGGTTTTGATCACATTCCATCCATCTACATGTATGTAGTCATTGTGTTCCAATTGTAAAGCTGCCTATGTAGACAACTATCTTGGGAAGTATTGCCAGTATCCTTATCATTGTAGGCACTCTTGTAAATCTATTTCCACAAACATAGTAGATCAATCTGTTCCGCCAACCAATAAGAAAAATGACAAATTTCTTTAAAAAGTCACAGCAGTGTTGGTATTTGAGTTTATGGATTACCAAAAGTCATTCTGTGATTAAAATGAGCTAATTAACCTAGCATGACCTCATAGCTTTTCTAGATATCATATGTAGCCCAATAGCTTAGTAGTTAGCCTTAGTTAGCTGGCTACCCATGTGGTCTAGTTGTGTTTAGTTCCAAAATATATTGCTAATGCTACTTTGCAATTCATCTTTAGCTGATCTGATAAACTAGCAAGTGAAAGTGAATAAACAAATGTCATGAGCTGAATGTAAAAAGTGACGCTGACAAAATAATATCCCAAACAAGACGCTTACAGGGGTTCCTTGATTAGTTAAAGACGGACAATAAGACAGGCCCTTTCAAAGCATACGTCTGTTGAGGTAGTTGTCTTAATAGAGGAATGCAGTTAGTATGCTAGACATCCAACATTACGGTGCAACATAATATACAGTGCAAGGTCTCAATTATGTCCATCAAACATAAGCCATAAAATCTGAGTGCTGTAAACAAGAATACAACAATTACAGATTTAATATTCTTCTATATACTGTATATGGTATATGCTGAATGTTTTACACCTAGAGACTTTCGTTGAACTGGTTGGACCATTCTACAATACCCTCACAGAACCTTTTTTCTGTCCTTCCTTTTATATCAGTGTTTCTGACGGGCTGTGATCGCGTACCCATCCTTGGCATGGAGCAGGTTAGGATGACCGTGTTGGACCGTCCTAAATTCACCCAGGACCATCTGCCAGAGTCTCTCACCTGCCACTCTCATTTCATGCTCCCTCAATATGAGAACAAGCAGCGTCTGAAGGAAAAGCTTATCGAAGCGTTAAACCATAACCGAGGCTTTTGGATAGAAGATACAACAACTGGATGAACTGAACTTTGAATATTTAGGGCATGCATTATTATAAAGCTTATTTACAGTACTCTGCAAAAGTCTTAGGCACACTATTTTATTTAGTACAAACTTTGTTATAGATATTATTATTTGATGACTTCTACATTATCGAGTCAGTACAAAAACTTTTAGATTATACATTTCCATGCATTATGTACCGTTTATATATGTATATTTCTTTTCTTAACATTCTGATTATTATAGGTTGCTAACCAGCCCTGATTAACTAAGATAACTAGCATGCATTTACTTAGGTGCATTAGGATAAACTGCATGTGCAGAATATTTGTATGAATAGCATCACTTAATACGTAGGGGAAGGAAACACTATGTCAGCTAGGTTCTTACATTTAACATTTGTTCTTATTAGCTGTGGTGAGTGCAATACAGAAATTCGCCAAACAGGCATAATTGCTTGTCCAATAGAACACTTATTAAAGGTGATGAGAAGCATCGAAAAGCTGTTCCATGTACAACTTGAACTTAAAATAAAAGTATATTCTGTTCAGGACTTCAGTGTGAATGAAAACCTTTCCACAGGCTTTATTCAAATGTTATCTGTTAGCATCAGAGGTGTGAAAGTGTGGTGAACATGTAATAAGAAAATGCAATCTTTAACACAGTGAAATTATATCATTATGAAGTTTTCTGATCATTTGCTGATTCTAAGGTATAGTAGAATTTATAAACCTGGTAGGTATAAGAACATAGAGGGCAAATTAACTGTGCATTCAACTGCCATAACCAGGCTTCCACATATATAATACCTGCCCTTCTGTTGTACTTCTTTGTGCATATCTTCTTTCCCAAAGTGACTTTCAGGCTGCATTGCAGTAAGTCACATTGTGGGTACAAATCAGATCTCTCAGGTCTACATGCGTTCCTATTAAAGTGGCTGGTAAGTGTAAATGCGTTTATACATAAGGTACATATACCATGATGGTGTTTTAGAAACTGTATAGTGCACTACATGTCCTATAGACCAGCGGTCCCCAACCTTTTTTGCACCACGGACCGGTTTAATATCAGACAATATTTTCACGGACCGGCCTTTAAGGTGTGGCGGATAAATACAACAAAATAAAATGATACGACCGGCATAAAAACTGGGGTATTTTTAAAAATATAATAATAAACGTGAATCCAATGTGAAATCGCAGCTTTATTGGCAGCCTCCTGGTAACATCACGCCAACAACATAGCATGAGTACCTTCCGCACTTCCCCTTAACGTATCACGTGACCAAGTAACATATCACGTGACCGAGACAAGCGTATTGATTTACGTCAAGAGCGAGTCGTAGACGGATGTAACGGAGAGAATCCGGTCATTGTTCCAAAATAAAACATCATTCAGACTAAATAAATAAAACGGAAATAATGCAAGTTATTTATTCTTTCTGTGCGGCCCAGTACCAAATGACCCACGGACCGGTACCGGTCTGCGGCTCGGGGGTTGGGGACCCCTGCTATAGAGCATCACTTGAGATTCCCCTTTGGGGTCAATAAAGTTTGATCTTATTCTGTGTAAGTACTTACATATAATATCATTTTCAGGAAATATATTTTCACTTGCCCTGTGCGTGCGGAGTTTGCATGTTCTCCCAGTGTTGAAGGGGTTTCCTTCGGATACTCCGGTTTCCTCCCCCAGTCCAAAGACATGCATGGTAGGCTGATTGGCGTGTCCAAAAGTGTCAGTAGTGTATGAATGGGTGTGTGAGTGTGTATGTGATTGTGCCCTGCGATGGACTGGCACCCTGTCTAGGGTGTACCCCGCCTTGTGCCCGATTCTTCCTGGGATTGGCTCCAGGTTCCCCGCGACCCTGAAGAAGGAATAACCGGTAGAAGACGGATGGAAGGACGGATATTTTTGCGTGCTTTATATATTTTATTTGACATTTTTATTTATTAACCAAAATGTAAAAATAATGTATACCAATTGGTAATTCCGAACTGAAAAAACAAACAAACAAACAACACAATAGAAATCCTCATAGAATGCTTTTAATGGTTATAATGGGAAATGCATTGCTTTTAATGGAAACTGGAATGGTCCCTGTGGGTATCTACTGGTAATTTTGTTGCCTTCTATTGGTGACATGTTATGTCTAGTGGATACCATTAAGGCCCAATTATGGTCATGGTAATGGTTTTTAATGGTTAGCTGATGGTGTCTAATGGTATATGTGTTGAAAAACATTCGAATTTCTGTGATGGTTTCTATTCTTTGTTTTCAGCAGGGGAGTATTACGCACGCACACACACACACACACACACACGCAAGCATTCAATAGCTTTCTGTTTCCACTGAATCGGCGCAGTCACAGCTCATAAGTTTCGCTTTCGATTTCGTTTCTCCGTCTCAGTATAAACGGTAGAAACACAAGCAGGGCAGGATATAAAAGCGGTGTCTCTCCTGAAGTGAATAAAGCCACACAAGCAGACTCTGCATCTTCATCATGTTGTGTTACTGGGGAGAAGCTGTAAAACCGGACGGATTTGGTTTAGTCCGGGCTGAAAGCGTGAAATTCACGGACACTGGCATTGGATGCCTTTCTCCAAAATCCAGGATCAAGGATGTGTCTCCAGGGAAGAGTCTAGTGGGATTTATCCGCGGGGATGGAAACGCATCTGTCACGAGACTAAGCATCACAGAACATGTCAAGTTTGGAAAACTGAGTATGTATTTCTGAGCATCAATACGGCATTGTAGACATTGTAGAACTTGTTACATATTTTTTTTATTGTATATTTGAATTTCCAACCACTTTAAGCTCTCTTATCATTACTAAGATAACACACATCGAATTCTGGAAAAAGTTGGGAAAGTATGGAAAAAGCAAACAAAAACAAAGAGGAGTGATTTGTAAATGTACTCTGAGTGTATTTAAACAAAAAGCTTATGAAGACAAGGTATTTGATGTCTTACCTAATGAGCTGCATAGAATTTTGAAGGGACATGTTTATTTTGAAATTGATGCATGCGACACTTTCAGTTTAGGACTAATAGCGATGGGACAAGTTGAAATAAGAAGGCGATGTGAAACAGGTGAGGCAATCGTCTTGTCGTAGTATATAAGAGCCTCCAAAAATGTCTCGTCCTTCAAGAGAAAGGATGCGTCGAGATCTGCCAAGAGATGAATAATCCAACACTGTGAGAACAACATTCCCCAAAGACAAATTGGTAGGATTTTGGGCATTTCACCTTCTACAGCGCATAGAATAATTAAAAAATTCCAGGAATCCGGTCAAATCTCCGATCCATCAAACGTTACTGTCTTCACTCAGTGTCTAAACGCTTAATCAGTGTTATTAAAAAAAAAGCTGATGTTACACAGTGGTAAACAGTCGACTGTCCCAACTTTTTTGGATTGTGTTGCAGTCATCAGATTTTAAATGAATGTATATTTTCAAAAATAATTCAAATTCACAAAGAAAATACATCAAATAACGTGTGAATAATGTGTTTTCAATATAATACAGGTTGAACTGAATTTTCAAATGACTCTTTTTGTTGTTGTTTTTTATTGCATTTTCCATACTGTCATTTTTCAAGATGTCATAATCACCTACATGATACACTCTGGAACTCCTCATAGTGTTGTAATAGAGTAAACATAGAGTAAACTCTCACCTGCATATCACAGGGTTACTCTAATAATTTAAATGATAACTATCTAATAACTAGATAGTAGCATAAGTCGCGTGTGACAGCTTCTATTTGTTTGATGCCATGACGTTATTAAAATAGTCCTGCCACTCAAATCTATAGTCACAAGCTGCTGCTGATCAACATAATTTCTATGAACACAATACACTGTGTAAAGTGTCTGTTATTTCTCTCTCTCTCTCTCTCTCTCTCTCTCTCTCTCTCTCTCTCTCTCTCTCTCTCTTGCTCACTTGTTTCCTCCCTGCATCTTTGCCAGTCTCCTTGGTGCCAGTTTTCATTTGGTTTGGTAATCAGAGGGCAAAATGTTAATGCAAGTGTGCTTTATTTAAATGTTTTTAAAACATAAGTACATGCTTATTTCATAACAGTAATGCATCTTATGCAGATGTGCATCAGAAATATGTGTAATGTATACATAATCATGAAAATTTAATAACCTTGTAAAGTGCCTAAAACATAAACTTTTTAACTTTCACTTAGTAACATACCAGGAAACAAATGCTGCTTGTTTTACCATCTCAAATTACCTTCATTCTCCATATTATTATTATTATTATTATTATTAATAATAGTAGTAGTTTTGTTGTTGTTCTTCTTCTCCTTCTTCTTCTTCTATTATTATTATTATTATTATTATTATTATTATTATTATTATTATTATTATTATTATTATTTGTAGAATTATTAGACCAGAAGAAAGACAAAATCAGACTGATCAGCTGTGGTGAAGCTGATGCAGTCCTTCTGGCATATGGAGGCAAAGTATTCTCTTTGGAGAAATCTAATATTTGCAGGCATGTTTCTATTATTATTATTATTATTATTATTATTATTATTATTATTATTATTATTATTGTTGTTGTTGTTGTTGTTGTTGTTGTTGTTGTTGTTGTTATCATCAGTAGAAGTAGTAAAATACAATGATTATTGTTAGAATATAATTTCTTATATTTGTTTATTTGTTTGTTTTTGGTCACAGGCCCATCAAAGAGCTCTCCAGTAAAACTGTCATTCAGGTTGCATGTGGAAACCAGCACTTCCTGGCACTGACAAACGGTATTTCCTGGATATTTTCATCACTGTTCAGATTAAATGTTAATTAATAATTCGAGCAGGTGAAAGCTTCAACAGGAATCTAACATGCATGCCTTGTGAATGAAGTCACTTGAAGTCACATTAACTGACTCATACTCATACTAAGAGCCACCCTCTACTTGCCAAAGCTCAGCTAATTGTAGTGTACAAAGTAACTTTTATTTCCTTGTAGATGACTTAGTTGTGTTTTACAGTGTACATTTAGGGTGGAGCTAAACAACATTCCTGTGCAGGGTGCAAATTATTTTTTTTGTATATATACACTTTTTGTAATATATACACTTATATGGGTAAAAAATAAGGTATTCTTGTCTATTACAATTTTTTGTAAAATATATATATTCCTCTGGGACCTTCGGTTTCTAGATGGTGTTATAGGCAATTTCTACAATGAACCTAAAAAAGTGTAAAAAAAATAAAATAAAATAAAATAAAATAAAATACTGCAGAGTTGATGTGTGAGTTATTTTTACCAGAGAATGGAAGGATGATAAAACAAAGAGTAATTTTTCATTTTATTCGTAATTTTCATTTTTATATGCATACATGATTTCATATTTAAAATGTATATAACTTTATACATAAGTTTAATTATAAGTTTATGTATATTTTAAAAATCTTTCATCTTAATCACACTCATCCTTTGAGAAACATTATTTTGAGAATCCTAAAGCATGAAATCTGAAATGATATTAAACTTGCTTTAGAGACTAGCCGGCTTGGTATTATGGGATGTGTTGAATTGTCTGTTGCTTCTTCTCATCTTCTCAGATGGTCAGTTGTTCACGTGGGGTCAGAACTCGAGCGGTCAGCTGGGATTGGGAAGAGGTGAGCCGAGCTCTCTGTCTCCTCAGCCCCTCAAGTCTCTGTCTGGGATCCCACTGAGTCAGATCAGCGCCGGAGGAGACCACAGCTTCGCCCTGTCTTTCTCCGGTGCCGTGTTCGGCTGGGGCAGGAACAGCGCCGGGCAGCTGGGCCTGGGACATACAGAGGGTGTGCTGATTTTATTAAAATCTTATTATTAATGTTGGCAGATTTGCAGAAAAATAATAAACTAATTCCAGGCTAAACCACTTACCTTTATATGATGTATAACAAATAGAGAAGATGCTACACCAACAAGTGTTTTTACAAACAATCTTATAACTATTTGACTTCTTGTCACAGATATGTCCAATCCAACCTGTGTAAATAACCTGAACCAAAAGAAAACAATTTCCATCTCATGTGGAGAAGAACACACTGCTTCTTTATCAAAGGTATCATTAGAAAATTCTTGGTCTACTTTGTAATCTTCACCACAAGATGTTGTTATAACATCTTTTATACCGGGCTAAGTGGTTAGCATGTTCGCCTCACACCTCCAGGGTCGGGGGTTCGATTCCCGCCACATCCTTGTTTGTGCGGAGTTTGCATGTTCTCCCTGTGCTGCGGGGGTTTCCTCCAGGTACTCTAGTTTCCTCCCCCAGTCCAAAGACATGCATGGTAGGCTGATTGGCATTTCCAAAGTGTCTGTAGTGTATGAATGGGTGTGTGAATGTGTATGTGATTGTGCCCTGCGATGGATTGGCACCCTGTCCAGGGTGTACCCCACCTTGTGCCCCATGGCCCCTGGAATAGCCTCCATAGTTCCCTGTCACCCTATAGGATAAAAGGTATAGAAATTGGATGGATGGATCTTTTATACCACACCACTGTTGAGTTCTCAATTATGATCAGAAACTGTTGATTATTTTTCTATAGCATCAGTGCTTGCAGTAATTCCAGCTACAAAAGAAATGACAGGTTTATGATAATGCACTTATAGTTTTTATAGTAACAACTTACTCAGGGACATCTTTGGCAGACATTGCGCATAAATTGATTTTCAATAACATCCTTAATTGTCGATAATTCCTACGGTTTCCTACAGTTTTCTGTGAGGAGACGTTAATAATATAGAATAACTATAAATGAATACAAATCATTCATACATGTCATTCTTTAAATAATGAAAAAATTTTAATAGTTGGTAAACCATTGTGCTTCAAACTGGGCCAGGCCACACCACCTCATTGTTGCTTATTTTCCTATAACCGTCCTCCCACAAGTGTTTTACTCCTTACTTATATTACTTAAACAGCCTTTGTTGAATAATTCATAGTAGTTACTGAATGAGATGATTTAAGACAAATGAATAATATTATGCTACTTCGAGTTAATCAATATCACTTTTAGTTGATGCTCTGTATTTATAATACATAATACATACATAATACTTAATGAAGATAAAACCGAAATAATTGTTTTTGGTCCCCTGAGATTGAGAAATGGTCTCATCAATGAGCTTTGTAAGCACTTTCCCTCAATTTTTTCCCAGGTCGTTAAGAATAGTTTTGAAGGTGAATGGTGGCTTAGGGGTTAGCATGTTCGCCTCACACATCCAGGGTCAGGGGTACTCCTGTTACCTCCCCGAGTCCAAAGACATGCATGGTAGGCTGATTGGCGTGTCCAAAGTGTCCGTTGTTTGTGTGATTTCCTTCGGGTACTCTGGTTTTCTCCCCAGTCCAAAGACTTATCCTGAAAAGGATAAGCGGTATAGAAGATTTATGGATGAATAGTTTTGATCAATTATGGATTATTTCTAAACTTAAAACATTTTTGTCTTTCCACGATTTAGAGAAGGTTACTCATGCTTTTATCACATCGTGCTTAGATTATTGTAATTCATTGTGCTTGGGTCTTCCTCGGTCATGTTGACCAGGGTAAAGGAATATGATCGCGTCATCCCAATTTTAGTCTCGCTCCATTGGCTCCTGGTCCAGTTTAGGATCCAGTTTAAGATTCTGTTGTTTGTTTTTAAAACTCTTAATCATCAAGCAGCTCCTTATTTCAAATACCTCCGTACACCACATTCATCTAGCAGATTTTTAAAGATCTTCTAATAGGTTTCTTATGTATGTTCCTTGATCCCATTTAAAAAGTAAGGGGGATAGAGCTTTTTCAATCTCCGCCCCTTGTTTATGGAATAAATTGCCACTCGATATCCACCTCGCACCTTCTATAATAATTTTTAAAAAGTTTATGAAAGCGTCTCTCTTCTCCCAGGCGTTTTATTCTCATTTTTACTATTGCCTATTGTCTGTTTTTATTTGGTTTTATTCTGTTTTCTATTTGACATTTCTTACTCTGTTCAGCACTTTGCTCAACTTCGCTGTGTTATATAATGTGCTATATAAATAAAATTGAATTACTTACGTATTCACTTACATACCAAGTGTTTTTTTTTTATTCCAGGGAGGAACGGTTTTCACATTCGGATCAGGTCGTTACGGGCAGCTTGGTCATAACTCATTCAGGGATGAACTTCAGCCTTGTGTGGTTACTGGTCTCGAGGGTTTTAACGTGTCCCAGATCACATGTGGGAGGCATGTATTGTGTCTATTAATATGTCGTAACTGAATTTGAGTTTACAATCAGCAATTTTGAATTTGAAACGCAATATTTGCAGTGTTTATATGACACATAGGCGGCGTAAAATGATGTGTGTTATATCAAACACATTATTATACAGTGTAGTTCATAAATATTCATACTGTAAGTGACACAATCTACGTTGTATTGTACTCCAGCACACTCAATTTGAAATGAGGACAGAATGTTCCTTTTAATTTAAAACAATACCTTAAGGAGATCAAATGTGACTCTGGCAAGTCCTTTATGTTCTGTACTGTAGATCATACCTATTACAATAGGCTTTATTTCATTTTATTTTTATTCTCTTGCCATGAATTTAAGGAATCACACTATGGCACTGGTTGAATCATCAAACACGATCTACTCATTTGGATGTGGAGAACAAGGACAACTGGGAAATGGGCAGATGACCAATCAGTGTGTGCCACTTCCTGTACAACTGAAATTAGGTAATCACCAAGATGCTGTATACAATTAAAAATTGTATACAAGCACATAACTAACAAATATTCAAATTATTAATACACAGAGACAAATAACATCCATACAGTTGAGAGCATCATTGCTGGTGGGAATCGGTCCTTTGTCTTGTGCTCTTCTCAAGTAAGATATGACATGATTGATCCCATTATTAATTAATAAATGCTTTTAAGTTGTCTCAAGCTCTGTTTTTGCTTTGGGTTGTAGAAATCCAGTAGTAATTTAGAACCTAACCGAAGGAAGGGGATTGTGACATTGGAAGACAAAATGATTAACAGATGGGTGTCCGAGTGTGAAACAAATCAGTGGAGGACAATCAAAAAGTGAGTGGTTTTGTTAAATTTGTTAAACATACTCATGAGTTCTTTAAAAACTCATCTCTTCAGGCTTGCATATTCTCTGTGTCATGGTTACGTAATACTTAATTATAATATGTATTTTAGTGTTTTATGTATAATATTGTATAATGTGTTTATATATATATATATATATATATATATATATATATATTGTGTTTTAGTTTCATGAAAGGGGCTTTTTTAAAAATAAAATATATTATTATTATTATTATCATTATTATTATTATTATTATTATCATTATTATTATTTACATACTAATTTCTTTCTGTTTTTTTAACTAATATAGGGAAATAAAAACAGTTTTCTCATCTCCAGCTTGTATAAATGGGAGCTTCATTATAAAAAGGTAACAGGGACAGATTTATTACAAAAGATACTTATATTTCAAATAAAAAATAAACCATTCTATGTAACATAATAATTTTTTTATTATTATGCACTGTGTAATATGTTATGTGTAGTTGTGATGGACATTACGCAACATCCACACACATCTCTGGTTTGGACATGGAATCAGTGAAAACTGCTTTTGACCGGTTGGCCGAGAAGGAGAGGGTGTTGTTGGAGGTAAATCAACAAAAAGTTACAGAAAAAAAACATATTTTTCAGCTGGTCACTGCTTCAGTTATTGTGAAAATGCAGGCTGCTGTGTTTTTTTTGTTTTTTGTTTTTTTTATAAAATAAATAAATTATTTGCAAGCTTAAACCTGAAATTGTGTATCAATCCCTGGGTCTCAGTGTAACTTGATGTATCTGTTTCAGGTAGAGAAGGTGGTAGAGAAAGATCTTCTCCCCTCTCTGGGCTCAACTGCTGCTGGTGTGGAGTCTCTGAGGGCTTTCCTCATCCTGCCTGAACTTTTCAGAGTGCTGAACAATCAAGGACGTGAGACAAAGCTCACAGCATTATATGCTTCTGCCATTTTAAATCTGGAGCCCGGCTGGCTTATAGTTTTAGGTAAGCTCTATAATGATTTTGGATCAGTTTGGTTCCGATATTTATATCCGATCACAAGTGGAGAGTGATAAGTGCAGCTCAAGTGTGTCATGTAGGCATACTGTATACATACAACAAAATGAAATACTCTGCCCTTTCGCATTTAAAATAAAATAAGTTGTAGTTTATTTTATTCCCAGCAGATGTCAGTGACATTCAGCCTTGTCTCACAGTGACATGTGTCAGACATTTCTTTACACTTGTGCATTCATTTTTATCCTTTTGCTATCACAGTTATACCAATTCACATGATTAAACGAACTTCCTGTTGATTTAAGAGATTTGAAAGGCATTCGTTTATTCTGAGAAAATTTGTAAAAAATTGCTTTCTGAAAAGTCAGGAGTACCAACGCGATGTTTACCTATGGTTATGTTTAGTGTTGGGATTGGATCACATGGTTATGTGTTTTTAGTGTGAGGTATTTGGTGTTTTATGTGTTGTGTAACCAATGATTTTAGAATTTTTTTGTCCTATTTGCCCTGCCCAGGAACTGCGGATTAAAACGAGGCATAAATTAGTAAAGTGCATAAATTCAGCATGCTGTTTATTAGGACGAATACAGTAATTGTTCTTAGAATTCCAAGTGAGGAGTCAGAAAATCCCTGACTATAAATGGGAAAACAAGTTCGGGTCCAGACCAGGAAGTACAAAGACATACGCCAACAAGTGTAACTTATTAATCCTAATTAATCAAGAACTAATATAAAACAGGTGCACACAGTCGAGTAATACACCAATGACAAGACAGGGGACGCTGAAAGGACCATAGCAGAAACAAAAAGTACATGGTACTTATCGCCATGGTTACTGCAGCACAAAGGGGGAAACTGTACCATAAGTAATGATATTGATTAAGTTGTTTTGTTATGGTTAATTAAATAAATCAATCAAGAAAAATAGTTCAAAATAATAAATAAATCATTGTTTGTCCAAACTCAGCTTTTGACTTGACCCGATATGAATGTAGACAGGTGGGAACATGGCCATCAGGTCCTGTTATGTTCCATAGCAAGAGGGGAACAGGGATACTCTTCATGCGTTCACGTTTGTGTGTCTTTTTTTTTTTTTCTCCAGAGAATTTCTGGTCTGAACTCCCCAAAACCTTCCTTAAAACATTAGTGAAACTTTTCCACACTTCGGCCGCAAAAATGATATCCAAGCTGACGTATGACCGAAGACAAGAAATAGTCATAAATTCACCCTTATGTAAATCGGTGACAGTCCTCCAGCTGCTCTACAAGGTGACTATACTCAACTTTAAATATGGAATGAGTGAATGCTTTTCACATTGTTAAACATTTTGCATTTGTATTTTGTAGGCTTCCTGCAGGAACCAACGAGAAATCACACCTGGAGATTTCATCATCTATGAGATCAATGATCTGCTTGACGTGGTATTGTATAAATCATAATCTTGGTCAAAAAAGAGGCATACAAATCTTTTGAAATTTACAATGTCAGATGTAGTTATTTTAGTTATTTATTTAGTTATGTAGTGCATTTAGTAATAATTATTTTTTGCCTTTGTTTATTTATTCATTTTCATATGATTCATTTACATATGATTCATTTCCATGTGATTCATATTCATGCATGTGATTCATTTACATTTAGTAATAATTATTGCTAAATTATCATATAATTACTTGCTATTTAAAAAAATACATCTAGGGCTGACATACTGCAAAGAAACTAGTTATTTGAAGTTGTCATGAATCTTTTTTTTCTCTCTTAGATAGATGCTATTGACATGGACATAAATAATTTTTGGATTGGAGACATTACTGTGATGGTGGCAGAAAAACAGACATATTTGGTGGGTAACCTATGCATTCAAAATCCATTCTGAATCATGGAATATGACATTTTATTATGTTTTATACCACAGCACTTCTGAATTCTGTTGATATTCAACAAAAAAATAAAATAATTGATTTGGTAATGTTATCTGTGAGGTGAATTTATTTTACAGTGGTGTGAAAAAGTGTTTGCCCCCTTCCTCATTTCCTGTTCCTTTGCATGTTTGTCACACTTAAGTGTTTCGGAACATCAAACCAATTTAAACAATAGTCAAGGACAACACAAGTAAACACAAAATGCAATTTGTAAATGAAGGTGTTTATTATTAAAGGTGAAAAAAAATCCAAACCATCATGGCCCTGTGTGAAAAAGTGATTGCCCCCTAAACCTAATAACTGGTTGGGCCACCCTTAGCAGCAACAACTGCAACCAAGCGTTTGCGATAACTTGCAATGAGGCTTTTACAGCGTCCTGGAGGAATTTTGGCCCACTCATCTTTGCAGAATTGTCCTAATTCAGTTACATTAGAGGGTTTTCGAGCATGAACGGCCTTTTTAAGGTCATACCACAACATCTCAATAAGATTCATGTCAGGACTTTGGCTAGGCCACTCCAAAGTCTTCATTTTGTTTTTCTTCAGCCATTCGGTGGTGGACTTGCTGGTGTGTTTAGGATCATTGTCCTGCTGCAGAACCCAAGTTTGTTTCAGCTTGAGTACACGAACAGATGGTCGGACATTCTCCTTCAGGATCTCTTGGTAGACAGCAGAATTCATAGTTCCTTTTATCACGGCAAGTCTTCCAGGTCCTGAAGCAGCAAAACAGCCCCAGACCATCACACTACCACCACCATATTTTACTGTTGGTATAATGTTCTTTTTATGAAATGCAGTGTTCCTTCTACGCCAGATATACTTGGACACACACCTTCCAAAGAGTTCCACTTTTGTTTCATCTCCACAGAATGTTGTCCCAAAAGTCTTGGGGATCATCAAGATGTGTTGTGGAGAAATTGAGACGAGCTTTGATGTTCTTTTTGCTCAGCAGTGGTTTTCTCCTTGGAACTCTGCCATGCAGGCCATTTTTGCCCAGTCTTTTCCTGATGGTGGAGGCATGAACGCTGACCTTAACTGAGGCAAGTGAGGCCTGCAGTTCTTTGGACGTTGTTGTGGGGTCTTTTGTGACCTCTTGGATGAGTCGTCGCTGCGCTCTTGGGGTAATTTTGGGCGGCCGGCCACTCCTGGGAAGGTTCACCACTGTTCCATGTCTTCGCCATTTGTGGATAATGGCTCTCACTGTGGTTCGCTGGATTCCCAAAGCTTTGGAAATGGCTTTATAACCCTTTCCAGACTGATAGATCTCAATTACTTTCTTTCTCAATTGTTCCTGAATTTCTTTGGGTCTCGGCATGATGTGTAGCTTTTAAGGATCTTCTGGTGGACCTTACTGTGTCAAGCAGCTCCTATTTAAGTGATGCCTTGATTGTGAACAGGTGTGGCAATAATCAGGCCTGGGTGTGGCTAGAGAAATTGAACTCAGGTGTGGACAACCGCAGTTATAGTATGTTTTACCAAGGGGGGCAATCACTTTTTCACACAGGGCCATGATGGTTTGGATTTTTTTTCACCTTTAATAATAAACACCTTCATTTACAAATTGCATTTTGTGTTTACTTGTGTTGTCCTTGACTATTGTTTAAATTGGTTTGATGTTCCGAAACACTTAAGTGTGACAAACATGCAAAGGAACAGGAAATGAGGAAGGGGGCAAACACTTTTTCACACCACTGTACATTTACAATGCCCTCCACTAATATTGGCACCCTTGGTAAATATGAGCAAAGAAGGCTGTGACAAATTGTCTTTATTGTTTAACCATTTGATCTTTATTTTTTTTTCATAAACATGTGTTTTGTTTGCAATTGTTTGATATCCATGAGGGCAGTGTATTTTTGTGAATGTTTTGAACAAAATATCAAAAGTTTAAACAAAAAGGACAATTTTTCACAGCCTTTTATTTAGCCTCATATTTACCAAGGGTGCCAATATTAGTGGAGGGCACTGTATGGAAGGAGTCTCCAGTTTTAGCGTTTTGATGGTCAGTCAGTTTCCCGACAATGCAGAGTCTTCAGGATGGAGGAGTTTGCGTTTTGTGGTTCCTCAATAACATGACAAGTTACATGTTTTGTCTTATTAACATCAAGAGAGGAAAATAACGAGAAATTGGTGAAGGAACGACTGTTCATAACAACTAAAATTTAAGTTACAGGCTCCCAATCCTGGTCCTAGAGTAGTCCTCGGAAATGAAAAAAAAAAAAGAAAAAAAAATGTAATCATTAACAAACTGCTGTGGTATATAGGTGAGTTGAATAAAACAATGTGCTGTAACTTCACTTCACTTCAGGTCACTTTAGACAAACTCATCACTGTTTATTTTCCTATAACAGCAAAGTTTTATTCATTGAATATTAACCACTGAATTACATTTCTCTTGTTGCAGAATACCTTAAAACTCCTGAGCTCAAGTCCTTGCATCTTTACTCTGGAGGCTAAATATAGCCTTCTAAAGTTCAGAGAATCCTGGGTGTGTGCATGCATTGATAATATTTAGTTTAGTTTTTTTTTTAATGAAGCTTCACTTGATCTAGTGTAAATATTTTTTTTACTGATTTCCCGTTTTGGAACTCTGTAACTGTAGGGACCCTTTACGATGATGTTAAGACGCACTGCAATTCTGGAGGATTGTTTCCAACAGCTGAGGGTTGCGAGTGAGCAAGCGCTGAAGGGCTGGCTGCAGGTACGTCCAAGTGCAAGCTTTATGCTGTGCATGTTGGTTTACAAATGTCTCCCAAAACTCATTTTGAAAACTGTAATAATTGTAAATTGAAAAGTAAATTGCTTAACATGGCATTTCCACAGAAAAACATAATATGACGACAGAACAAAGCATAGAATCAGCTATGCGTTCAGTCTTGTTAAGAAATCCAGATTTTATGGATAGAATATTTAACAGTCCCTCCAGGATTTTGTGATTTACCAATCGCAGAAATGAACACAAAATCAAGCAAACTGCACAATATTCAGAGGAGCTTGCAATTTTTATTACTATTTATTTCAATTTTTATTAATGATCGCAGATTTGGGCCAAGACGCATCATGTGACATCATCACAAGGTGCATTCAGATTTTGCACACAAAAAAATCTCTATAAAATCCTGTACGGACGGCTTAAATATGACAAGACCACCAACAATACACATATATACTAATCCTAACCCCTTCTCCTTGTAAACCAGTGTTGCATGGCCTGCATTTACATAGTGGACCATGATTGGCTTTTATATTGTGTTATGCGATACCACTCTGATAACACTGACCTGTTATTAACAGTTATTCACTTTCCAAAACAATCTTCAGTTCCTTCTGTTTCTTAAAAGAATGCGTCTCAATCACTGGAGTGACAATATTCACAATTTGACCGGTCTGTGCACTCAGATAAGGAATTAATCATACAAGTAAAAGTTTAAGGACAAGTCTGATGCACTAACCAGTGGTCATTTATGCTGTAGTCCATTCTGAGGTGATGAAATATAAGCATCGGACACTGAAGACGGAAACTGAGACTTCCATTCATAGCTGAAGTGATGAAAAGCATTTACTTCAAGGGTCTTTAATACTGTCAGACACTTGCCCCTGAGATTCTGTTTTGTTTAAATGCTGCATGAAAAAAATGCCTATGGCAACAGGTGGGCTTAAATATGGGTCAAGTCCAAGTAAGAAGCATTCTACCTAGTAATATTAAAATGTAAGTATTTGTCACATATACATTATAGCACAGTGAAATGCTTTTCTTCACATATCCCAGCTTGTTATGAAGTTGGGGTCAGAGCACAGGGTCAGCCATGATATGGTCCCCTGGAGCAGAGAGGGTTGCTCAAGGGCTCAACAATGGCAGCTTGGGGGTGCTGGGGCTTGAACCCCCGACCTCCTGGTCAGTAACCCAGAGTCTGAACCATTGAGACACCACTTAAATAGAATTGAGCAAATTTACCAAATCAACAGCGGTGCTTAACAAATCTGGTGTGGCACTTTTGAAGTGAATAGGGCCTAGTCAGAGAGTTTTTCCTTGTCACTGTCACTTCTTGCTTGCTCATCAGGGGTCTAAATCTAAATCCAAATCTCTGCAACTTACCCAATCACTTCAGAATGGACCACAACCATAATTTCATTAATATTATAGTAAAGATGTTATTATAAGCCCAAAATGCTGTTAAAATCTGCTATTGTTGATCCAAATGAATCAATAATGATGAAGTGAAAGAATCTTTGAGGGACATTGAGCAGATACAGTAATACGATTTTGTGTGTATTTAACATGCAGGTGATATACAGTGAAAATGTCGAAACGAGCGACGTCTTTAAGAGGGACTTCTTTCACAATGCATTTAAAATGCTAAAGGACCCAAAATCAGAAATGTTCATGGACAATGACACAAAAACAGTGATCTGGTTTCCTGTTGAGGTAAGGCAAAAAACATTTATGCACGTATGTGTTTCGAATTCGAATCTTTCCGTTACCTCGTGAATGTAGGAGGAGTTCTGTGGAGATAATGATGGACACTTTTTGAAATGTGCAAATTTATTCTCTGTTGTATTAACTATAAAAACTGTGCATCTATGGCATGTCACTGTTAATTGTCCTACTCATCGACGCGACGTTATTAAGCATAAGGCTCATCCAGTTTGTCGGCCTGCAGTAATGATGGCGCGTGGTTCAAACAAAGCCGAGGGTACTTTAGCTTTCTAAAAGTAAAAAAAGGTGGCAAAGCAGGTAGTGTTGCCGACTCACAGTTTCAGGCTCCCCAGTTTGATCCTGAACTTGGGTTACTGTCTCTGCAGAGTTTCATATGGTCTCCCATGTGGTTTTATACTGGGTTCTATGGTAAATGGCGCACTTATATAGCGCTGTCCTCCAAAGCTCTTAAGTGTCTCATGTCACCCATTCACACACACACTCACACACCAATGGTAGCAGAGCTGCCATGCAAGGCGCACTAACTTGCCATCGGGAGCAACTTGGGGTTCAAGTGTCTTTCCCAAGGACATTTCGGTATGTGGAGTCACGTGTCAGGAATCGAACCTCCAACCCTACGATTAATGGACAACCCGGCTCTACCACCTGATCCACAGCCACACCCTGGTTTCCTCCCACCTCTCAAGAACATGCCCGCTAAATTGTATGCTAAATTGCCTGTAGGTGTGAATAAGCATGTGAATGTGCGTGTGTTGTGTGTGTGTGTGTTTGTCTGTGTGTTTGTGTGTGTGTGTGCTGGTGTGCCGGTACCCTCCTCACGCTCACCACAAAAACGCTCACTGGCTCTGAGTCCACCACGACCCTGACCACGATAAAACACTTACTGAAGATGAAGGACTGAAAATATTGAGACGGTTGGGTAGAAACTGCCAACTATGTTCATGTTCATGTTGGTAATTATTGTTTGGAAAGGAATTAAATCCTGTTCAGGAATAGTGTGGCCACATTTCCAGAGTTCTTGAATTTTTTCAAATGTGGTGGAAATGTGTCTTATGATTTAAGTATGAAGTTCATTGTTGCCCTCCACAGTGATACTCAGCTTGTCTTTGACCTCTATTTCCTTCAGCCCAATTTACCAGAGGAGAGATACTTTCTTCTCGGACTCCTGTGGCGGACCTTTCTTTACAACAGAAGTGTCGTGCACATGCCCTTTCCTTTAGCCCTGTTTAAAAAACTTCTCGACATCAGACCTTCTCTGGACGATTTTGCTGAGCTGAGTCCTGTCACAGCAGATACGTTTTTCAGACAAACATTATCATTCTCTCAACCATTTTATATAATTCTCTGCTGTAATTCACAGCACTGTTGAATAAATGATTCTGATTCGGTCAGAAGATGGTGATTTATTTTCTATATAGTGGATCTAATACTGCATGTTATTGATTCTGTAGTAATTACATACACAGGGCCTTGTATATAGTATGCGTCGCATCATGCTGGGCTTTTTTTGGGGGTATGATGTTATTCATTAATATAGAATAACAATTTTAATAAAAAAAGAGAAATTGCTGTTGTATGAGAAGAGAAAAAAACCATTTGGGATGTGCCATTATAAGAAAATCTATATTTGTGCTACTAGCAGTAACTCTAAATAAAACAGAAAAAAGATAAAACACTACTGTCTATGTTTCTCTAATCAGGTTTTGAAGTACTGCCTGAACTACACTGATGATGATGGGCGGATAACATGGACGTACACTGTAACTGTATGTTACGCACGCATTATGCATGGTCAGCTTACTGTTGTGTAAAATCTCTTGCAGTTAATATTTTGTCTTAAACTAATATTTCCTTTATAACATGCTCAGATTGTGTGGAACAACAAGGAAGTTGAACTGGATCCAGACGAGCCTGGCAAAACCGTGACAAGCTCAAACAAGTGAGTTTCTATTTTCACAAACATTCGATATAGAAGTTAAAATGAAATGAAACGTGTGTTATGTCTCTAATGGCTCAAGGTACTCATGGAGGAGCTCAATTTGTGATTGTACTGTATTATTTAATCTACAATGCATGTTACAACAATTGACCACTGCTGGCTTCTCAGTAGCTGCTTGCGGCAATATTTCTACACATTCATATATAAATATTGCTGTAATATTTATATACATTCTTACATGATTTATGCGTAAGGTGCTATTCACTCTCATTTCATACAAGGTGATGTCATGTGATGCAATTTAACAGTGTATTGTTTGATTTTTTGCTTTTTTTTTTTTTAAGTGTGTTTCATAAACTCCTCTTTAAAAGACAAAATCCCACAGGGGTTTGAGACCTTAACAATGACGACTTTTATTCCTTCGACAGAAACGTGTTCGTGGATGCGTATGTGGATTACGTGCTGAACAAGTCCGTGGAGCGGGTGTTTAATGAATTTAAGAAGGGATTCTACAAAGTGTGTGACAGACACATGGTGGACATCTTCCATCCAGAAGAGCTCAGAGGAGTGATGCTGGGCTCAGAGGAATACGACTGGGACACATTCAGACAGGTAAACACACCTACATTTTATCTCCTTCCTAAAAGAAAAGACATTTTGACATTTTGATGATTTGTGTTAAATTCACAACTTAGATCTGGTGGTTATTAAGAGATAACTCACGTCTGTGTTTCTTTACGATGAACAGAATGCAACTTATGAATACGTATTTCATGCAAGACACCAAACGATTGTCTTTTTCTGGGAAGTGTTTGAAGAACTGTCAAACCAGGACAAGAAAGCTTTCCTCTGTGAGTCCAGTAAATAATTATATATACAGTTTTTACAAAAACTAGCATACCCTTCTTTCAAAATGATGAAAATATCTCTTAATACCCTTCTCTAGCGGTGTGAAATATGAGTATATTTGGTTTTAAGACTTGTGAGAACTGTTTTCCTGGTTAATAAGGTCATTTTTAAAACAATAGAGATCAGAATTGAGGCTTAGTCTAATTAAACATGCATACAGTCTCATATTTAAAACTAAAAATCTAGTCTTTTAAAATATTTTTCACTGTGAAGATGCTCTGAAGAGAAAGTCCTTTATAAATGTACTGAATTAAGAAACTGAGATTTTTGAATCCGAATATTTTAAAAAGTATTTTAAGGAAAATGGTTTTAAAAATATAGTGGGTTTCTGCTTTGGTTACGTGGGGTTTTTTATGTTTATAAGAGAAATTAACACATACATCTGTCACGGAGTCCAGTGAGATTGTTTATTTATAACTAAATGAATAAAAGCTAAAAAATGAACAAAGACTGGAAAGAAACCTAAAACTTTCACAACTAAAACAAGGGACTAGACTATGGCAAGGCAGGAGAAAGAATACTCCATGTGAAAACAAAACCCCTAATGGTCCAAATACAACATAACCTAACAGCCACAATACCTATAATGCACGCACACAATGCTCCACAACTGAAGAGGAAACACTTATATAGGGAACTAATTGGGGGAACACAATACAGGTGAGCACAATCAAGGAAGGAAATGGAGAAGACAACAAAATAAGGGTGGTGGTCTGGGGAGGAATTTTCTATAGACATAACGTCATAATGATACATACATCATATATTGACATACAGTATATATCAGGAAACAAGTTTTCTGGGATATTTGACATGAAGTAATTGTGTCAAGTGGGTGGAGATAAGTCTTCAGATAAGTTTCAGATAATGCTTTAGTTGTGAGTTTAGAAAATTAGAGTTCTGGTATTTTTAATGTTAGAGATTAAGGTGTTAAGACATATTATAGAGGACATTTTCCAAAAATATTGCATTGACAGTGGATGTTAGACATTAATTAGACACATTAAAATAAAATTAATGGAGCATGTCAAGAGGGACACAATCTTTTGTATAACGTTTGGTGTGGTTTTAAATTATGGGAAAATTAGGGAACTTTTTCAAAACCTAACTAGTGACTTTGCCCTGTACCTAATCAGTCTGTGGTATACTTTCTGATTTTCCTCTAAACAACATTAAAAGCGCCACTTCCTTTTCGTTCTGCAGTGTTCCTGACTGGATTTGATCGAGTTCCCATTCTGGGTATGGGGCAGGTGAAGATGCGAGTGCAACCTCTGCTTAGCGGCACACAGGATTATCTGCCCCAGGCCCTTACCTGCCACGCTTTACTGAATCTCCCAGTGTACCAACGAAAAGAAACACTTCGAACAAAGCTCACTGAGGCCATACACCACAGAAGAGGATTCTGGGAAGAATAAAATGACAGTCTTGTGTGATTTGACATTGTGCTGCTATATGAAAATGTGGTCTTTGGTGTTGTCTGTGCTGTGTGTCTTAATATATCAGCCTAATTACTTGATGTAGTTCTACATTTTGCACAGACCTGAGTTCAGGACCGACCCGGGGACGTGGATTCTTATTGAGGAAACAGGTTGCTCAAAGCTTGTTCAAAAACCTTTCTCTCATTGCACATATCATTTGAGGTTATTTTATAATTTAACATAAACACAAAAACAGCCTGAGTGTTCGATTAATTTCTTTCAGAAAGGCAACACTAGATAAGTAAAGGAATTTACTTAAGGATGAAAAAAAATACAATTAAACATAGTGTAACTTTTACTTCTTAAATCTCAGAGCAGACTACACACTGATAGATGAATTTATAGATGACCAGTTAAGGACTTTAACAAAAAGGGCGTGGACTTTGCTATCATAATTCATATTTAAAACTTAACTACAATGTAAAACAAATGCAACTACAATGAATGTTCCTAATAAAATGGCTTTAACTAAATGTGATATTTTGTAGTAATTCAGTATTTCAAAGGTACAGAAGTTACTAGAATGTTTATTTTAATGGATGTTTTGTCCAAACAACGCAAGGGGGCGTTTCAGTTCGTGTAATCACATGACAAGACTGTCACGGAAAAGCTGCATGAATCTACTGTCATGGCTAAAAAGAAATCAGCCCCAGTCTCACTTCTTCATACCATTCTGTGCATTTTTCTTCCAACTGATGGTAGTGCTGTGGCGCTTGGTTCCACAGAAGTCCAAAATAATCCACTTTAAAACATTTGTTAATAGCAAATTATCTGTTTTGGATGGCAAAAATAATTATATTGATTTCCTTTTAGCTTTCAAAGACAGGGGAGGCTGAGGGGAGACCCACTAGTGCATTTGTACTAGCAGCTGTTTATCAGCCATTAAAAATCACCCTATGTTTGTTTTTGTTTGTTATTTTTTTATGAGTTATTGAGTTATTATTGGTCAATTATGAGGACTTTTTCATACTTTATGAAAAACAGTGAAAGTGTTAGAGCTTTAGCTGTACTCATAAGCTTTAGTTGTAGTATCCATAGCAAGGGGGTCAAGCATATGGCCCAGACTCTAATCCGTAATTGAACTGTAAGATTCTAGCAAGTGCTTTGCTGCGTACCAGTTCACCTACTTATACTATACACTAAGAAAAAGTACATACATTTGAGTGTGTAGAAAATAATATGCAAGTACTGGGACATACTACCACGTCATGTAATGTAAGACAGCGTTGTTGCCTCATGTAGTAATGCACACTGTCACCGTAAACACTCCTCATTGCATTTCAGCTTTTCATTATTTGTTATTCCTTGTAGAATTTATACTACATCATTTAATTTACCATCCTTTAATCTTACATGACAGTAAAGAACTTTGGCTAGTGCTTAACATTTAAGTTCTTACACTTAAATTCACCGGCTTTACACTCGTCTGCTATGTTTGCAGGTTAAATTCGGAGAAGCGAACCGTCACAAAACTCCTGCTCCTTCATGCAAGGAGTTGTGGGCAACATTAAATATTAGCACTTCGAAAATCTGCCGGAAATAGTAGACCATCCTGGTACCTTTGGGATACTCAACATACTACAATTTGGGACGCACCCAGTCTAATCTTGGATACTATTTAGGACAGATAGTAGGCGAATTGGAACACAGAATTACTACTCTGTTATTCCACTAGTGGGCATAAATATAACACACCCATACCATTCTCCCCTCCACCACCACCACCACTTTAACATTCAGGGCTATTTTGTGTACTGTAGCTTCAATATATTATCCCAATAAATTCATTTCGGGTTCAGATTGTTACACTACACAAAATATATGTGCAGGTACCGTGCAAAAAGTCTTAGGTGCCCTGTTTTTTGTTTTGTTTTGTTTTTTAAATATTTTAGTACTTGAAAATGAAAGTTAGGAAAAAAATTTTGTATGTCAGTTAAGCAAGTAACATATTACATACTAGGCTTACACATCATAATAGACCAGTTCAAATAAATTGTCACAAGTCGTGACGGTGCGGAAGAAGGAAGGAGGTAAGCGCACTTAAGAACGAGTGTAGTTTATTTACAAGAGGCAGACAAATCCAAAACGTTATCCAAAGGCATAATCCAGAAAACAGGCGAAGGTCAGGCGAACGGCAAACAGGCATAGACTAGGGGCAAGGCAGATATCAATAACGAGGCACGGAAAACAGGGTCGAGAAACAAACATAAACATAAACATGAACATGAACGTGAACTAAGACTAAGATCTGGGAGCGGATAACCCAGCGTGAACTATAACTAACAAGGGACTAAGTTTACTGTGTTGAATATGTTTAATTAATCGCGCTGTGTGTAGTACGGCGCGTAGTATATAAACCGGCATGAATTAATTTAAACAGTGTTCAGCTGGGAGTAATCCAGACACACGTGGGGATACAACCTATGACAGACACGGGGCGGGGTCATGACGAACATACACAAAACACACGTGCCCTCCAAGCCATTGACAGAAACGAAAACAAAGAGAATATGTTCGAATGTCACAACACGCATGCGCAACAGCGTGAGAGCATGCTGCTTCAAGGGGGAACCGTGACATAAATAAATAAATAAATAAATACATTTTCAAAATGCTGTCTGTTAGGGAAACAGAAGCAAGTGCAACAGATAAAGTCTCCAGAAGATAAAAATGCTCATAATAATAATAATAATAAATACATAAATAAATAAATAAATAAATAAACCAAGCCAATGTTCTCCAAAATTTGTATGAAGTATACCTGAGATTACTTTATAAAGACAAAGTGTCACATGCCAAATACTGACTTTGTTTACTTTAGTGCTGATTACTTCCTTTTAGTGGATACTTGGATAGAAATGTGCAGATGAGTTTCGGTTTCGTTTCAACTCTCAGCTTAAGTTTCGTCTTCTCAGTTTGTGTTTAAATTCGTGTTTACATGCTTTCTACATCAGCTGGTCCTCAGACACGGTCACAGAGAGGACATTTGTACATCCTGTGAGATTCGGAATGCTTTACTGGGGCAGATTGAACTCGACAGGAGATGATCCTTCACATGAGAACCTTAATGGATCTGATCAAATGTTCAGAGGGACGAGAATCACGGATGTGTCCATCAGAGAGGGGCTCGCGACATTCCTTAGGGACACGGACCGGAAAGTCATCGTAGTGACGTCACACAAGCGTGAGTTCTTGCTCTCTTTAATGCCATACAAAAATATTACAGTCTCAGGGGCAGCCGAAAAAGGTAAAGGATAGACATCTAGGCTGCCAAATGGAAATTGTAGGATTTTCAGAATTTATTAATTAAATATATGTATAATGAAATAATTCAATAATTAAATATTGCGATTAATATAATGTTGAATAGCAAACAGAAGAATTCTTTATTTAACTTTTAATTTAACAGAATTAACTTTAGTATTATTTATTTATTGCAACATTTAACTACAAATTAAATGACGGAATTATACTCTAGTGGCCCAAGTTCCTTTCAGCTCCACTTTGGGTGGGGACATCTCCATATACAGTATACTCTCTCTCTCTCTCTCTCTCTCTCTCTCTCTCTCTCTCTCTCTCTCTCTCTTATAACTACAGACACACACACACACACACACACACACACACACACACACACACACACACACACACACACACACACAAAAACACACACACACATATATATATATATATATATATATATATATGTATTAAAGGATGTATTAAATCACCATTGTACAGACGGACAAATACAGTACCAATAACAACAAGATTTCTGTTTTTTTAGGAATTACTTTAGATTTGAAGAAGGACCGAGCTGCGTTATTGAGCAGCGGAAAGGAGCATGTTGTGCTTGTGTCTGAGAATGGGACGGTGCATGAATGGAAACGTTCAGCTCGATGCAACATACCCAAGTGGGTTCGATTTCCAAGCACTGTGGTTCATCTGAGAGAAATCATCAAATAATAAATTCATCTTAATTTTTTGTTTGTTTGTTGTTTTTCATAAGCAGGGCATGTGGCAGCTTAACTAACAGACAAATTGCACAAGTTGCATGTGGAAACTATCACTCAATTGTCCTAACAAAAGGTACGTATAGTTACACGCCTTGTTTTCTTAAACAACTAGCAGAGGAATTCATGGTGATTGAACCCAAATATGAACATATACATTTAAGGCTTAAATGTTTTGTGTAACACTTCATTCTGGGCTGAAAATGGCTGTATGCTCTAAGCTCTTCTCTATATAATGCATATGAAGAGGTCTTCTCAAGGTTGAGTTATAGCCATGGCTCATTCCTGCTGTTATAGGAAAATAATCAACGGTCTTCCATTGTGAATCGGTCCAATGCAACAGCACCTCCTGAAGTTTTTTATTCCTCTTATACCACAGCATATTTTATTAATTAAGGGATGACCTCATTTTTTTCTCTACCAGTGTATAGTTACAATTTAATGTTGTGGAACATTGGAAAAAGTCACAAACGAGAAATCAGGCAGGATGTAGTCATGAACAACAGGCAATAGTCAGTCAATCATGCAAACTATTTCAAAGCATAAGAAATAACAAAACCTTGCAATAAACCTGAGGAAATGGACTGCATAAATACACTGAGCAGTGAGTGAGAATTTGAATCTGGTGTGTGTGTGTGTGTGTGTGTGTGTGTGTGTGTGTGTGTGTGTGTGTGTGTGTGTGTGTGTGTGAAATGTAGGTGAAAGGTTGAGACAAAACCAGGAAGTTAAACAAGATGTCAGAATAAAAGTGCAAAAGATTTGTGAGTGTGAAACAAGTTAGTTCCTGTAGTCATGTAGCTTGTCATTTTACAGAGAAACTAAAAAGAGCTGGAGACTTTTCTGTAGTCTTTACAAAACACTGACACTGGAGACTCCTTCCCTAAACACTATATCAACAATGATATATTTTTCTTTCTTAAATAACAACAGGTTTTTTTCAAATAATTTAGTATTAGAATTAGATTATATGGAGCATATGCTATATGGTTGTGGCACAGTTGGTAGAGTGGGTTGTCCACTAATCGTAGAGTTGGCGGTTCGATTCCTGGCCCGGGTGACTCCACAAGTCCGAAGTGTACTTGGGCAAGACACTGAACCCCAAGTTGCTCCCGATGGCAAGCTAGCGCCTTACATGGCAGCTCTGCTACCATTGGTGTGTGTGTGAATGGGTGAATGAGACACAGTGTAAAGCGCTTTGGATAAAAGTGCTATAGAAGTGCGCATTTATTATTTACCATATGATAATGTAGTAGAATATAATCCTTTGATTTGCTTTTAAGCTGGAACTACTGTCAGAGCAGCTGTTATTGAAAACGAATCAAATGCTTCTGAGAGATCAGATTCGAGAATTCAGCATCACTGTGGTATCATATACAATACCACATTATGTCTTTTCTATTAAATTATTTGCGAGAAAATGTCTTCGTTTTTGATCTATTGATATCGACTAAAGGCCATTCTTTTAGGAAATACTTTAAGGCCATATCTTACATATACTAACACAACTACCTGACACAAACAATCTGTAGCAGCTCAGTGGTGGGAAGTGGTAGCTCAGTGGTTAAGACGTTGGACTACTGCTCAAATGTTTGTGAGTTCAAATCCCAGCACTGACACTGTTGTGCCCTTGGGTGTCTGCCAAATGCTGAAATGTAAAGTAAAATTTGTTTGTATATTTATTGTGACACAAATTTTGCAACGTTCCTCTGCTTCATCCTCTCAGATGGTCAGTTGTTCACGTGGGGTCAGAACTCGAGCGGTCAGCTTGGTTTGGGGAAAGGTGAGCCGAGCCAAGTCGAGTTTCCTCAGCCCCTCAAGTCTCTGTATGGGATCCCACTGGCTCAGATCAGCGCCGGAGGAGACCACAGCTTCGCCCTGTCTCTCTCCGGAGCCGTGTTCGGCTGGGGCAGGAACAGTGCCGGGCAGCTGGGCCTGGGAGACACTGATGGTATTGACTTTACTAGAAACATGTACTATAAACTCAACTCTGTCTGAATCTGTACAGTAATAGTATTCTTCATTTGTTCTCACAGATAGACATGTCCCTGTTTGTTTGAAGAGCTTGAATTTGAAGAAGACCGTGTTCATTTCATGCGGAGAGGACCATACTGCTGTTCTAACCAAGGTTAACACTTCATCAGCTTTTCAGGTTACTAAGAAACTAGAAACGGTTAACTCTTCTGTCCTGAAGATTTTAGAAGACTGTTAGAAAACGTAAAGTAACAGTTTTATTTGACTGTTACAAAGCACTGATACTAGAGTCTACGTTCATAAACCTTTGCACATGTGTGTTTGCACATGAAAAAAGCATATCATTGAATATACTTCATCCAAATGCGTTCATCGGTCCCACTGAATTGAGTTACATTAATTAATCCGATTTGTTTTCGTACATCTAACATGATTTAATCATATATTTTCATGATACTGAATAAGATCTAACCCTGCACTCTCACCAAAGCTCAGGATCAAACCCAGGTCACTCAGGATGTGAGGCAGTGACACTTCCCACTGCATGATCATGCCACACAAGTGAAAATCAGGTTAAATGAATACTATAGTAATTTCTTCCATTCAGAGCCAGCATTCTCAGAAGGTTTTATAACATAACTGGATCACGTTAATACTATGTGAATTGATCATACTCATTCTATATAATTCAAACTAGTCATTAGAAATTTAGCATAAGAAATAAAATCACATTTTGATGAGAAACTATATATTTTTATGTAAACTATGCATATGTTCTCTTAAACCTGGTTGACCACATATTATTATTCTTTTTTTTTTGCACGCACTACATTTACACCAGCACAGGTAAAATATTTAATGAGAGGATTTGCTTAGCAATGATCAGGAAATGTGTGAAATTCAATCTCAATTGGGGGAAGTGGTGGCTTGGCGGTTAAGGCTCTGGGTTACTGATCAGAAGGTCGGGGGTTCAAGCTCCAGCACTGCCAAGCTGCCACTGTTGGGTGCTTGAGCAAGGACTTTAACCCTCTCTGCTCTGTATCATGGCTGACCCTCTGACCCCAACTTCCTGACATGCTGGGAACAATCAATCCTGGATGTGTGAGGCAAACGTGTAACCACTGCGGGAACATCAATTTGAGTGGAGAAATAAAATGACAGTAAACCTGGCGTCAGGTGTGCCTTTAGTGACGAGGATCAATGGTGTCCTTGGCTCCCTCTGCTGGTGAATGGTGTGACACAACTTACTTAATGTACTACTTAATGTACTTAGTGGACTTGACTACTAGTTAATGCAATTCAAATTATAAGTGGTTAAAATCATTTATCTGCATTTTTAGGGTGGACTGATGTTGACGTTTGGCTCAGGTCACTACGGGCAGCTTGGACATAACTCATTCAGAGATGAACATCATCCCCGTATTGTTGCTGAATTCTGGGGGTCCAAAGTGTCCCAAATAGTCTGTGGACGGTAAGTAACTACCTCTGATATGCAACCTCATAAGATGCAAGGTACTGAATTGCACAGTTCACAATATAAACACTCATGACAGGGATACATGCATGTGAAAGTGTATGTACTTACCTTTAAAATGCACTTAAAATAAAATTAAGCATCATATTTACTCCAGGCTCACCAGTTTCCTCCTCCAGTCCAAAGACATGCATTGTAGGCTGATTGGCATTTCCAAATTGTCCATAGTGGCATGGAAATTGGATGGAATAAAACACTTGAGGGTGAGCTGTTATTAAAAAGAAATTGACATGGGGTGGTAAGGTCCTGACACAAATCTTGGCACCTGATTGTTGATTATTTTCCTGTAATAGCACAGCCCATTTTCTTATTATAGTTACATCTGATAGCAGTAGTTCATGTGAAGCTTGTTCTCTTTAATTCCAGGCATCACACCCTGGCATTTGTTGAATCTTCAACCAAAATCTACTCATTCGGATGTGGAGAGCAAGGTCAGCTGGGAAATGGCCAGAGGACCAATCAGTGTGTGCCACTTCCTGTCCAGTTGCCACCAGGTCAGTACACTATTAGCACACTTTTGAAAACAGATGACTGTATTTAATTTAGTTAGTGACAACTGGTCATTAAAGTTATATAATCATATTCTTGTTGTTGTTGTTTTTTAACAGAATATAGCCCTGATCAGATGATTAAGAAAATTACTGCTGGAGGAAATCTTTCTGTCGTCTTTATCTCTACAACGGTGAGCAATATAAATCTTGTTTAAAAAAGACAGGCTTATTTAATGAAGGCTTACACTTTCAATGTCAACGTAATATTTATTTTTTCTTCCAAGGATGACTTTCAAGCAAGTTCAAATCTGAATTTGTGCAATGGTACAGCAGTGTTAGATGATGAAATTATTGACCGCTGGATTTCAGACTGTAACTCAAGAGTATGGAAAAGAAACCAAAGGTATGAAGGAAAGCATCATTGCACTTGAATATAACTTTTCCAAATTGTTCCTTGAAAAACAGATTTTAAAATTGAATGCTTAATTGAATGTTGAACAGAATGCCAATACCTGTGCCGCAGATCCGATCGGTAAGAAGGTGATGATTAATTTTCTTAAACAGCAGCTGTGACAGTAGTTCAGGCTACAAAGCAAATTTATCTCTCTTTCTCTCTCTCTCTCTCTCTCTCTCTCTCTCTCTCTCTCTCTCTCTCTCTCTCTCTCTCTCTTGTAAATACTGGGGTCCAAGTTTTCTGGATGTTTGTGTTAGGCAACAGTACCTACAGCGTTGTGATACATTTTGTCAACCAAAAATTAATTACAAACAGCACAGTAGCCCTAATGAATGCGCACATTGGGGCATTTCTACCTAAATATGCAAAATAAAGGGAATTATTTATGCAAATAGATTCATTTTGCTTTCCTCCACTCTGCCAATATTACTCTGAAATCCTTTATAAAGCCTGTGGAAGTAGGGCCACAACTTCTTGTCACGATGTTTCCGAAACCACCTCTGGAAGCTGGTTGATGCACAGCACCACAGATATATACACAACATACCATTAGCACCTCGCCTACCCATAAACCCTGTCTCTGCATCAGGACTCAGACATACAAACACGCTGCAATGCAGAACGACAAATAAACCGTTATTTACGTACATATACTACATATGGCAGCTCTTATACCTGCTACCCAGTCACTGATCTTATTGTTTCTTTTGCATTGTAGGGAGATCAAGAAAATGTTCTCATCAGCATCATGCATCAACGGTAGTTTCATTGAGAAAAGGTACAAATATGCAATAATTCATTCATATTCACATTAGCCCATATTCATCAGAATCATAATGACAGAAATGTGTGATTTTTTTTTTTAATCATTAGCAGTGACAAGCATTATAATACATCATTAGTGACTTCTGGGCTGGATTTATCATTGGCTCGTCTTGCTTTTGAAAAGCTGGCCAAAAAGGACAAAGTTCTATCATTGGTATGGCTCTGCTGATGAAACGTTAAAGATACTATAAGGAATGTATTATAGATTTATTGCAGTTGTATGCATTTGCCTTAAGTCTCGTAAATTTAATTTCTTCACAGATAGAGGGAACTGTAGAGAGAGATCTTCTGCCCTCTTTGGGCTCACCTGCTGGTGTGGAGGCTCTGAGGGTTTACCTTATCCTGCCTGAACTTCTCCGAGTGCTGAAAAAAAAAGGACGTGCCACACAGCTCACTATCTCTCTGGCGTCTGCCATCTTAAAAGTCAAACCCGAGTCACTGGATGTCTTGAGTATGTACACTGTATGGATCCTTAGCACTTATTTGCATTCATCAATTCATTTATTCAATCAATCCCAGCATTAAATGTACACAGTAAAATCCCTAGTGAATTAACACCCAAAGTGTTCATTTCATTTGTTCATTGAATCAACAATGGGGATTTTGCTATGTAACTATAAATGGATAGAATTGTTGGAAAAACAATTTTTTTTTTTCTCCAGAGAATTTCTGGTCTGAACTCCCCAAAACCTTCCTTAAAACATTAGTGAAACTTTTCCACACTTCGGCCGCAAAAATGATATCCAAGCTGACGTATGACCGAAGACAAGAAATAGTCATAGATTCACCCTTATGTAAATCGGTGACAGTCCTCCAGCTGCTCTACAAGGTGACTATACTGTACTTTAAATATGGAATGAGTGACTGCTTTTCACATTGTTAAACATTTTGCATTTGTATTCTGTAGGCTTCCTGCAGGAACCAACGAGTAATCACACCTGGAGATTTCGTCATCTATGAGATCAATGATCTGCTTGACGTGGTATTGTATAAATCATAATCTTGGTCAAAAAAGAGGCATACAAATCTTTTGAAAGTTACAATGTCAGATGTAGTTATTTTAGTTATTTAGTTAGTTATGTAGTGCATTTAGTAATAGTTATTGCTAAATTATCATATTATTACTTGCTATTTAAAAAAATACATCTAGGGCTGAAATACTGCAAAGAAACTAGTTGTTTGAAGTTGTCATGAATCTTTTTTTTTCTCTCTTAGATAGATGCTATTGACATGGACATAAATAATGTTTGGATTGGAAACAGGAGTGTGATGGTGGCAGAAAAACAGACATATTTGGTGGGTAACCTATGCATTCAAAATCCATTCTGAATCATGGAATATGACATTTTATTATGTTTTATACCACAGCACTTCTGAATTATCTATTCTATAAAATATATTATATATTCTATTCTATTCTATAAAAAAATCTGTTGATATTCAACAAAAAACTAAAATAATTGATTTGGTAATGTTATCTGTTTGAGGTGAATTTATTTTACATTTACAGTGCCCTCCACTAAGATTGGCACCCTTGGTAAATATGAGCAAAGAAGGTTGTGACAAATTGTCTATATTGTTTAACCATTTGATCTTTATTTATTTATTTTTTTATAAACATGTGTTTTGTTTGCAATTGTTTGATATCCATGAGGGCAGTGTATTTTTGTGAATGTTTTGAACAAAAGATCAAAAGTTTAAACAAAAAGGACAATTTTTCACAGCCTTTTATTTAGCCTCATATTTACCAAGTGTGCCAATATTAGTGGAGGGCACTGTATGGAAGGAGTCTCCAGTTTTAGCGTTTTGATGGTCAGTCAGTTTCTAAAAAGCAGAGGGTGGTGGGGGGGGGGGGGGGGGGTTTGTGGTTCCTCAATAACCAAGGCGGGGGCCTTAGGGGGGGGGAGGTTTTTGTTTGTGGTTCCTCAATAACATGACAAGTTAGATGTTTTGTCTTATTAACATCAAGAGAGAAAAATAACGAGAAATTGGTGAAGGAACGACTGTTCATAACAACTAAAATTTAAGTTACAGAGTAGTCCTCGGAAATGGGGTAGAAAAAAAAATTTAATCATTAACAAACTGCTGTGGTATATAAGTGAGATGAATAAAACAATGTGCTGTAACTTCACTTCACTTCAGGTCACTTTAGACAAACTCATCACTGTTTATTTTCCTATAACAGCAAAGTTTTATTCATTGAATATTAACCACTGAATTACATTTCTCTTGTTGCAGAATACCTTAAAACTCCTGAGCTCAAGTCCTTGCATCTTTACTCTGGAGGCTAAATATAGCCTTCTAAAGTTCAGAGAATCCTGGGTGTGTGCATGCATTGATAATATTTAGTTTATTTTTTTTTTTAATGAAGCTTCACTTGATCTAGGGTAAATATTTTTTTTACTGATTTCCCGTTTTGGAACTCTGTAACTGTAGGGACCCTTTACGATGATGTTAAGACGCACTGCAATTCTGGAGGATTGTTTCCAACAGCTGAGGGTTGCGAGTGAGCAAGCGCTGAAGGGCTGGCTGCGGGTACGTCCAAGTGCAAGCTTTTTTGTGCATGTTGGTTTACAAATGTCTCCCAAAACTCATTTTGAAAACTGTAATAATTGTAAATTGAAAAGTAAATTGCTTAACATGGCATTTCCACAGAAAAACATAATATGACGACAGAACAAAGCATAGAATCAGCTATGCGTTCAGTCTTGTTAAGAAATCCAGATTTTATGGATAGAATATTTAACAGTCCCTCCAGGATTTTGTGATTTACCAATCGCAGAAATGAACACAAAATCAAGCAAACTGCACAATATTCAGAGGAGCTTGCAATTTTTATTACTATTTATTTAAATTTTTATTAATGATCGCAGATTTGGGCCAAGACGCATCGTGTGACATCATCACAACGTGCATTCAGATTTTGCACACAAAAAAATCTCTATGAAATCCTGTACGGACGGCTTAAATATGACAAGACCACCAACAATACACACATATACTAATCCTAACCCCTTCTCCCTGTAAACCAGTGTTGCATGGCCTGCATTTACATAGTGGACCATGATTGGCTTTTATATTGTGTTATGCGATACCACTCTGATAACACTGACCTGTTATTAACAGTTATTCACTTTCGAAAACAATCTTCAGTTCCTTCTGTTTCTTAAAAGAATGCGTCTCAATCACTGGAGTGACAATATTCACAATTTGACCGGTCTGTGCACTCAGATAAGGAATTAATCATACAAGTAAAAGTTTAAGGACAAGTCTGATGCACTAACCAGTGGTCATTTATGCTGTAGTCCATTCTGAGGTGATGAAATATAAGCATCGGACACTGAACACGGAAACTGAGACTTCCATTCATAGCTGAAGTGATGAAAAGCATTTACTTCAAGGGTCTTTAATACTGTCAGACACTTGCCCCTGAGATTCTGTTTTGTTTAAATGCTGCATGAAAAAAATGCCTGTGGCAACAGGTGGGCTTAAATATGGGTCAAGTCCAAGTAAGAAGCATTCTACCTAGTAATATTAAAATGTAAGTATTTGTCACATATACATTATAGCACAGTGAAATGCTTTTCTTCACATATCCCAGCTTGTTATGAAGTTGGGGTCAGAGCACAGGGTCAGCCATGATATGGTCCCCTGGAGCAGAGAGGGTTGCTCAAGGGCTCAACAATGGCAGCTTGGGGGTGCTGGGGCTTGAACCCCCGACCTCCTGGTCAGTAACCCAGAGTCTGAACCATTGAGACACCACTTAAATAGAATTGAGCAAATTTACCAAATCAACAGCGGTGCTTAACAAATCTGGCGTGGCACTTTTGAAGTGAATAGGGCCTAGTCAGAGAGTTTTTCCTTGTCACTGTCACTTCTTGCTTGCTCATCAGGGGTCTAAATCTAAATCCAAATCTCTGCAACTTACCCAATCACTTCAGAATGGACCACAACCATAATTTCATTAATATTATAGTAAAGATGTTATTATAAGCCCAAAATGCTGTTAAAATCTGCTATTGTTGATCCAAATGAATCAATAATGATGAAGTGAAAGAATCTTTGAGGGACATTGAGCAGATACAGTAATACGATGTTGTGTGTATTTAACATGCAGGTGATATACAGTGAAAATGTCGAAACGAGCGACGTCTTTAAGAGGGACTTCTTTCACAATGCATTTAAAATGCTAAAGGACCCAAAATCAGAAATGTTCATGGACAATGACACAAAAACAGTGATCTGGTTTCCTGTTGAGGTAAGGCAAAAACATTTATGCACGTATGGTTTCGAATTCGAATCTTTCCGTACCTGTGAAAGTAGGAGGAGTTCTGTGGAGATAATGATGGACACTTTTTGAAATGTGCAAATTTATTCTCTGTTGTATTAACTATAAAAACTGTGCATCTATGGCATGTCACTGTTAATTGTCCTACTCATCGAACGCTTATTAAGCATAAGGCTCATCCAGTTTGTCGGCCTGCAGTAATGATGGCGTGCGTGTTCAAACAAAGCCGAGGGTACTTTAGCTATACTAAAAGTAAAAAGGGTGGCAAAGCAGGTAGTGTTGCCGACTCACAGTTTCAGGCTCCCCAGTTTGATCCTGAACTTGGGTTACTGTCTCTGCAGAGTTTCATATGGTCTCCCATGTGGTTTTACTCTGGGTCTATGGTAAATGGCGCACTTATATAGCGCTGTCCTCCAAAGCTCTTTACACTGTGTCTCATTCACCCATTCACACACACACTCACACACCAATGGTAGCAGAGCTGCCATGCAAGGCACTAACTTGCCATCGGGAGCAACTTGGGGTTCAGTGTCTTGCCCAAGGACATTTCGGTATGTGGAGTCACGTGTCAGGAATCGAACCTCCAACCCTACGATTAATGGACAACCCGCTCTACCACCTGATCCACAGCCACACCCTGGTTTCCTCCCACCTCTCAAGAACATGCCCGCTAAATTGTATGCTAAATTGCCTGTAGGTGTGAATAAGCATGTGAATGTGCGTGTGTGTGTGTGTGTGTGTGTTTGTCTGTGTGTTTGTGTGTGTGTGTGCTGGTGTGCCGGTACCCTCCTCACGCTCACCACAAAAACGCTCACTGGCTCTGAGTCCACCACGACCCTGACCACGATAAAACACTTACTGAAGATGAAGGACTGAAAATATTGAGACGGTTGGGTAGAAACTGCCAACTATGTTCATGTTCATGTTGGTAATTATTGTTTGGAAAGGAATTAAATCCTGTTCAGGAATAGTGTGGCCACATTTCCAGAGTTCTTGAATTTTTTCAAATGTGGTGGAAATGTGTCTTATGATTTATGTATGAAGTTCATTGTTGCCCTCCACAGTGATACTCAGCTTGTCTTTGACCTCTCTTTCCTTCAGCCCAATTTACCAGAGGAGAGATACTTTCTTCTCGGACTCCTGTGTGGACTGGCCTTTTACAACGGAAGTGTCGTGCACATGCCCTTTCCTTTAGCCCTGTTTAAAAAACTTCTCGACATCAGACCTTCTCTGGACGATTTTGCTGAGCTGAGTCCTGTCATAGCACAGTACGTTTTTCAGACAAACATTATCATTCTCTCAACCTTTTTATATAATTCTCTGCTGTAATTCACAGCACTGTTGAATAAATGATTCTGATTCGTCAGAAGATGGTGATTTATTTTCTATATAGTGGATCTAATACTGCATGTTATTGATTCTGTAGTAATTACATACACAGGGCCTTGTATATAGTATAATGCACGCATCATGCTGGGCTTTTTTTGGGGGGGGTATGATGTTATTCATTAATATAGAATAACAATTTTAATAAAAAAAGAAATTGCTGTGGTATGAGAAGAAAAAAACCATTTGGGATGTGCCATTATAAGAAAATCTATATTGTGCTGCTAGCAGTAACTCTAAATAAAACAGAAAAAAGATAAAACACTACTGTCTATGTTTCTCTAATCAGGAGTTTGAAGTACTTACTGGACTACACTGATGATGATGCGGATAACATGGACATGACCTACACTGTAAGTGTACATTGCATGCATTATGCATGGTCAGCTTACTGTTGTGTAAAATCTCTTGCAGTTAATATTTTGTCTTAAACTAATATTTCCTTAATAACATGCTCAGATTGTGTGGAACAACAAGGAAGTTGAACTGGATCCAGACGAGCCTGGCAAAACCGTGACAAGCTCAAACAAGTGAGTTTCTATTTTCACAAACATTCGATATAGAAGTTAAAATGAAATGAAACGTGTGTTATGTCTCTAATGCCTCAAGGTACTCATGGAGGAGCTCGATTTGTGATTGTACTGTATTATTTAATCTACAATGCATGTTACAACAATTGACCACTGCTGGCTTCTCAGTAGCTGCTTGCGGCAATATTTCTACACATTCATATATAAATATTGCTGTAATATTTATATACATTCTTACATGATTTATGCGTAAGGTGCTATTCACTCTCATTTCATACAAGGTGATGTCATGTGATGCAATTTAACAGTGTATTGTTTGATTTTTTGCTTTTTTTTTAAAGTGTGTTTCATAAACTCATCTTTAAAAGACAAAATCCCACAGGGGTTTGAGACCTTAACAATGACGACTTTTATTCCTTCGACAGAAACGTGTTCGGTGGACGTGCGATGTGGATTACGTGCTGAACAAGTCCGTGGAGCGGGTGTTTAATGAATTTAAGAAGGGATTCTACAAAGTGTGTGACAGACACATGGTGGACATCTTCCATCCAGAAGAGCTCAGAGGAGTGATGCTGGGCTCAGAGGAATACGACTGGGACACATTCAGACAGGTAAACACACCTACATTTTATCTCCTTCCTAAAAGAAAAGACATTTTGACATTTTGATGATTTGTGTTAAATTCACAACTTAGATCTGGTGGTTATTAAGACATAACTCATGTCTGTGTTTCTTTACGATGAACAGAATGCAACTTATGAATACGTATTTCATGCAAGACACCAAACGATTGTCTTTTTCTGGGAAGTGTTTGAAGAACTGTCAAACCAGGACAAGAAAGCTTTCCTCTGTGAGTCCAGTAAATAATTATATATACAGTTTTTACAAAAACTAGCATACCCTTCTTTCAAAATGATGAAAATATCTCTTAATACCTTTCTCTAGCGGTGTGAAATATGAGTATATTTGGTTTTAAGACTTGTGAGAACTGTTTTCCTGGTTAATAAGGTCATTTTTAAAACAATAGAGATCAGAATTGAGGCTTAGTCTAATTAAACATGCATACAGTCTCATATTTAAAACTAAAAATCTAGTCTTTTAAAATATTTTTCACTGTGAAGATGCTCTGAAGAGAAAGTCCTTTATAAATGTACTGAATTAAGAAACTGAGATTTTTGAATCCGATTATTTTAAAAAGTATTTTAAGGAAAATGGTTTTAAAAATATAGTGGGTTTCTGCTTTGGTTACGTGGGGTTTTTTATGTTTATAAGAAAAATTAACACATACATCTGTCACGGAGTCCAGTGAGATTGTTTATTTATAACTAAATGAATAAAAGCTAAAAAATGAACAAAGACTGGAAAGAAACCTAAAACTTTCACAACTAAAACAAGGGACTAGACTATGGCAAGGCAGAGGAAAGAATACTCCATGTGAAAACAAAAACCCCTAATGGTCCAAATACAACATAACCTAACAGCCACAATACCTATAATGCACGCACACAATGCTCCACAACTGAAGAGGAAACACTTATATAGGGAACTAATTGGGGGAACACAATACAGGTGAGCACAATCAAGGAAGGAAATGGAGAAGACAACAAAATAAGGGTGGTGGTCTGGGGAGGAATTTTCTATAGACATAACGTCATAATGATACATACATCATATATTGACATACAGTATATATCAGGAAACAAGTTTTCTGGGATATTTGACATGAAGTAATTGTGTCAAGTGGGTGGAGCTAAGTCTTCAGATAAGTTTCAGATAATGCTTTAGTTGTGAGTTTAGAAAATTAGAGTTCTGGTATTTTTAATGTTAGAGATTAAGGTGTTAAGACATATTATAGAGGACATTTTCCAAAAATATTGCATTGACAGTGGATGTTAGACATTAATTAGACACATTAAAATAAAATTAATGGAGCATGTCAAGAGGGACACAATCTTTTGTATAACGTTTGGTGTGGTTTTAAATTATGGGAAAATTAGGGAACTTTTTCAAAACCTAACTAGTGACTTTGCCCTGTACCTAATCAGTCTGTGGTATACTTTCTGATTTTCCTCTAAACAACATTAAAAGCGCCACTTCCTTTTCGTTCTGCAGTGTTCCTGACTGGATTTGATCGAGTTCCCATTCTGGGTATGGGGCAGGTGAAGATGCGAGTGCAACCTCTGCTTAGCGGCACACAGGATTATCTGCCCCAGGCCCTTACCTGCCACGCTTTACTGAATCTCCCAGTGTACCAACGAAAAGAAACACTTCGAACAAAGCTCACTGAGGCCATACACCACAGAAGAGGATTCTGGGAAGAATAAAATGACAGTCTTGTGTGATTTGACATTGTGCTGCTATATGAAAATGTGGACTTTGGTGTTGTCTGTGCTGTGTGTCTTAATATATCAGCCTAATTACTTGATGTAGTTCTACATTTTGCACAGACCTGAGTTCAGGACCGACCCGGGGACGTGGATTCTTATTGAGGAAACAGGTTGCTCAAAGCTTGTTCAAAAACCTTTCTCTCATTGCACATATCATTTGAGGTTATTTTATAATTTAACATAAACACAAAAACAGCCTGAGTGTTCGATTAATTTCTTTCAGAAAGGCAACACTAGATAAGTAAAGGAATTTACTTAAGGATGAAAAAAAATACAATTAAACATAGTGTAACTTTTACTTCTTAAATCTCAGAGCAGACTACACACTGATAGATGAATTTATAGATGACCAGTTAAGGACTTTAACAAAAAGGGGCGTGGACTTTGCTATCATAATTCATATTTAAAACTTAACTACAATGTAAAACAAATGCAACTACAATGAATGTTCCTAATAAAATGGCTTTAACTAAATGTGATATTTTGCAGTAATTTAGTATTTCAAAGGTACAGAAGTTACTAGAATGTTTATTTTAATGGATGTTTTGTCCAAACAACGCAAGGGGGCGTTTCACTTCGTGTAATCACATGACAAGACTGTCACGGAAAAGCTGCATGAATCTATTGTCATGGCTAGAAAGAAATCAGCCCCAGTCTCACTTCTTCATACCATTCTGTGCATTTTTCTTCCAACTGATGGTAGTGCTGTGGCGCTTGGTTCCACAGAAGTCCAAAATAATCCACTTTAAAACATTTGTTAATAGCAAATTATCTGTTTTGGATGGCAAAAATAATTATATTGATTTCCTTTTAGCTTTCAAAGACAGGGGAGGCTGAGGGGAGACCCACTAGTGCATTTGTACTAGCAGCTGTTTATCAGCCATTAAAAATCACCCTATGTTTGTTTTTGTTTGTTATTTTTTTATGAGTTATTGAGTTATTATTGGTCAATTATGAGGACTTTTTCATACTTTATGAAAAACAGTGAAAGTGTTAGAGCTTTAGCTGTACTCATAAGCTGTAGTTGTAGTATCCATAGCAAGGGGGTCAAGCATATGGCCCAGACTCTAATCCGTAATTGAACTGTAAGATTCTAGCAAGTGCTTTGCTGCGTACCAGTTCACCTACTTATACTATACACTAAGAAAAAGTACATACATTTGAGTGTGTAGAAAAATAATATGCAAGTACTGGGACATACTACCACGTCATGTAATGGAAGACAGCGTTGTTGCCTCATGTAGTTATGCACACTGTCACCGTAAACACTCCTCATTGCATTTCAGCTTTTCATTATTTGTTATTCCTTGTAGAATTTATACTACATCATTTAATTTACCATCCTTTAATCTTACATGACAGTAAAGAACTTTGGCTAGTGCTTAACATTTAAGTTCTTACACTTAAATTCACCGGCTTTACACTCGTCTGCTATGTTTGCAGGTTAAATTCGGAGAAGCGAACCGTCACAAAACTCCTGCTCCTTCATGCAAGGAGTTGTGGGCAACATTAAATATTAGCACTTCGAAAATCTGCCGGAAATAGTAGACCATCCTGGTACCTTTGGGATACTCAACATACTACGATTTGGGACACACCCAGTCTAATCTTGGATACTATTTAGGACAGATAGTAGGCGAATTGGAACACAGAATTACTACTCTGTTATTCCACTAGTGGGCATAAATATAACACACCCATACCATTCTCCCCTCCACCACCACCACCACTTTAACATTCAGGGCTATTTTGTGTACTGTAGCTTCAATATATTATCCCAATAAATTCATTTCGGGTTCAGATTGTTACACTACACAAAATATATGTGCAGGTACCGTGCAAAAAGTCTTAGCTGCCCTGTTTTTTTGTTTGTTTGTTTTTTAAATATTTTAGTACTTGAAAATGAAAGTTAGGAAAAAAAATTTGTATGTCAGTTAAGCAATTAACATATTACATACTAGGCTTACACATCATAATAGACCAGTTTAAATAAATTGTCACAAGTCGTGACGGTGCGGAAGAAGGAAGGAGGTAAGCGCACTTAAGAACGAGTGTAGTTTATTTACAAGAGGCAGACAAATCCAAAACGTTATCCAAAGGCATAATCCAGAAAACAGGCGAAGGTCAGGCGAAAGTACCAGACGAACGGCAAACAGGCATAGACTAGGGGCAAGGCAGATATCAATAACGAGGCACGGAAAACAGGGTCGAGAAACAAACATAAACATAAACATGAACATGAACGTGAACTAAGACTAAGATCTGGGAGCGGATAACCCAGCGTGAACTATAACTAACAAGGGACTAAGTTTACTGTGTTGAATATGTTTAATTAATCGCGCTGTGTGTAGTACGGCGCGTAGTATATAAACCGGCATTAATTAATTTAAACAGTGTTCAGCTGGGAGTAATCCAGACACACGTGGGGATACAACCTATGACAGACACGGGGCGGGGTCATGACGAACATACACAAAACACACGTGCCCTCCAAGCCATTGACAGAAACGAAAACAAAGAGAATATGTTCGAATGTCACAACACGCATGCGCAACAGCGTGAGAGCATGCTGCTTCAAGGGGGAACCGTGACATAAATTAATTAATTAATTCATTCATTTTCAAAATGCTGTCTGTTAGGGAAACAGAAGCAAGTGCAACAGATAAAGTCTCCAGAAGATAAAAATGCTCATAATAAATACATAAATAAATAAATAAATAAATAAATAAATAAACCAAGCCAATGTTCTCCAAAATTTGTATGAAGTATACCTGAGATTACTTTATAAAGACAAAGTGTCACATGCCAAATACTGACTTTGTTTACTTTAGTGCTGATTCCTTCCTTTTAGTGGATACTTGGATAGAAATGTGCAGATGAGTTTCGGTTTCGTTTCAACTCTCAGCTTAAGTTTCGTCTTCTCAGTTTGTGTTTAAATTCGTGTTTACATGCTTTCTACATCAGCTGGTCCTCAGACACGGTCACAGAGAGGACATTTGTACATCCTGTGAGATTCGGAATGCTTTACTGGGGCAGATTGAACTCGACAGGAGATGATCCTTCACATGAGAACCTTAATGGATCTGATCAAATGTTCAGAGGGACGAGAATCACGGATGTGTCCATCAGAGAGGGGCTCGCGACATTCCTTAGGGACACGGACCGGAAAGTCATCGTAGTGACGTCACACAAGCGTGAGTTCTTGCTCTCTTTAATGCTATACAAAAATATTACAGTCTCAGGGGCAGCCGAAAAAGGTAAAGGATAGACATCTAGGCTGCCAAATGGAAATTGTAGGATTTTCAGAATTTATTAATTAAATATATATGTATAATGAAATAATTCAATAATTAAATATTGCGATTAATATAATGTTGAATAGCAAACAGAAGAATTCATTATTTAACTTTTAATTTAACAGAATTAACTTTAGTATTATTTATTTATTGCAACATTTAACTACAAATTAAATGACGGAATTATACTCTAGTGGCCCAAGTTCGTTTCAGCTCCACTTTGGGTGGGGACATCTCCATATACAGTATACTCTCTCTATCTCTCTCTCTCTCTCTCTCTCTCTCTCTCTCTCTCTCTCTCTCTCTCTCTCTCTCTTATAACTACAGACACACACACACACACACACACACACACACACACAAAATATATATATATATATATATATATATATATATATATATATATATATATATATATATATATATATATTTCTGTAAATCAGTAAGCCCTGTAAATTAGTGAGGGTGTATTAAATCACCATTGTACAGATGGACAAATACAGTACCAATAACAACAAGATTTCTGTTTTTTTAGGAATTACTTTAGATTTGAAGAAGGACCGAGCTGCGTTATTGAGCAGCGGAAAGGAGCATGTTGTGCTTGTGTCTGAGAATGGGACGGTGCATGAATGGAAACGTTCAGCTCGATGCAACATACCCAAGTGGGTTCGATTTCCAAGCACTGTGGTTCATCTGAGAGAAATCATCAAATAATAAATTCATCTTAATTTTTTGTTTGTTTGTTGTTTTTCATAAGCAGGGCATGTGGCAGCTTAACTAACAGACAAATTGCACAAGTTGCATGTGGAAACTATCACTCCAATTGTCCTAACAAAAGGTGTTATAGTTACACTCCTTGTTTTCTTAAACAACTAGCAGAGGAATTCATGGTGATTGAACCCAAATATGAACATATACATTTAAGGCTTAAATGTTTTGTGTAACACTTCATTCTGGGCTGAAAATGGCTGTATGCTCTAAGCTCTTCTCTATATAATGCATATGAAGAGGTCTTCTCAAGGTTGAGTTATAGCCATGGGTCATTCCTGCTGTTATAGGAAAATAATCAACGGTCTTCCATTGTGAATCGGTCCAATGCAACAGCACCTCCTGAAGTTTTTTATTCCTCTTATACCACAGCATATTTTATTAATTAAGGGATGACCTAATTTTTTTCTCTACCAGTGTATAGTTACAATTTAATGTTGTGGAACATTGGAAAAAGTCACAAACGAGAAATCAGGCAGGATGTAGTCATGAACAACAGGCAATAGTCAGTCAATCATGCAAACTATTTCAAAGCATAAGAAATAACAAAACCTTGCAATAAACCTGAGGAAATGGACTGCATAAATACACTGAGCAGTGAGTGAGAATTTGAATCTGGTGTGTGTGTGTGTGTGTGTGTGTGTGTGTGTGTGTGTGTGTGTGTGTGTGTGTGTGTGTGTGTGTGTGTGTGTGTGTGTGTGTGTGTGTGTGAAATGTAGGTGAAAGGTTGAGACAAAACCAGGAAGTTAAACAAGATGTCAGAATAAAAGTGCAAAAGATTTGTGAGTGTGAAACAAGTTAGTTCCTGTAGTCATGTAGCATGTCATTTTACAGAGAAACTAAAAAGAGCTGGAGACTTTTCTGTAGTCTTTACAAAACACTGACACTGGAGACTCCTTCCCTAAACACTATATATCAACAATGATATATTTTTCTTTCTTAAATAACAACAGGTTTTTTTCAAATAATTTAGTATTAGAATTAGATTATATGGAGCATATGCTATATGGGGCGGTTGTGGCACAGTTGGTAGAGTGGGTTGGAAATGGACTGCATAAATACACTGAGCAGTGAGTGAGAATTTGAATCTGGTGTGTGTGTGTGTGTGTGTGTGTGTGTGTGTGTGTGTGTGTGTGTGTGTGAAATGTAGGTGAAAGGTTGAGACAAAACCAGGAAGTTAAACAAGATGTCAGAATAAAAGTGCAAAAGATTTGTGAGTGTGAAACAAGTTAGTTCCTGTAGTCATGTAGCATGTCATTTTACAGAGAAACTAAAAAGAGCTGGAGACTTTTCTGTAGTCTTTACAAAACACTGACACTGGAGACTCCTTCCCTAAACACTATATATCAACAATGATATATTTTTCTTTCTTAAATAACAACAGGTTTTTTTCAAATAATTTAGTATTAGAATTAGATTATATGGAGCATATGCTATATGGGGCGGTTGTGGCACAGTTGGTAGAGTGGGTTGTCCACTAATCGTAGGGTTGGCGGTTCGATTCCTGGCCCGGGTGACTCCACAAGTCCGAAGTGTCCTTGGGCAAGACACTGAACCCCAAGTTGCTCCCGATGGCAAGCTAGCGCCTTACATGGCAGCTCTGCTACCATTGGTGTGTGTGTGTGTGTGTGTGAATGGGTGAATGAGACACAGTGCACATTTACCATTTACCATATGATAATGTAGTAGAATATAATCCTTTGATTTGCTTTTAAGCTGGAACTACTGTCAGAGCAGCTGTTATTGAAAACGAATCAAATGCTTCTGAGCGATCAGATTCGAGAATTCAGCATCACTGTGGTATCATATGCACTACCACATTATGTCTTTTCTATTAAATTCTTTTGCGAGAAAATGTCTTCGTTTTTGATCTATTGATATTGACTAAAGGCCATTCTTTTAGGAAATACTTTAAGGCCATATCTTACATATACTAACACAACTACCTGACACAAACAATCTGTAGCAGCTCAGTGGTGGGAAGTGGTAGCTCAGTGGTTAAGACATTGGACTACTGCTCAAATGGTTGTGAGTTCAAATCCCAGCACTGCCAAGCTGACACTGTTGGGCCCTTGGGTGTCTGCCAAATGCTGAAATGTAAAGTAAAATTTGTTTGTATATTTATTATGACACAAATTTTGCAACGTTCCTCTGCTTCATCCTCTCAGATGGTCAGTTGTTCACGTGGGGTCAGAACTCGAGCGGTCAGCTTGGTTTGGGGAAAGGTGAGCCGAGCCAAGTGGAGTCTCCTCAGCCCCTCAAGTCTCTGTGTGGGATCCCACTGGCTCAGATCAGCGCCGGAGGAGACCACAGCTTCGCCCTGTCTCTCTCCGGAGCCGTGTTCGGCTGGGGCAGGAACAGTGCCGGGCAGCTGGGCCTGGGAGACACTGATGGTATTGACTTTACTAGAAACATGTACTATAAACTCAACTCTGTCTGAATCTGTACAGTAATAGTATTCTTCATTTGTTCTCACAGATAGACATGTCCCTGTTTGTTTGAAGAGCTTGAATTTGAAGAAGACCGTGTTCATTTCATGCGGAGAGGACCATACTGCTGTTCTAACCAAGGTTAACACTTCATCAGCTTTTCAGGTTACTAAGAAACTAGAAACGGTTAACTCTTCTGTCCTGAAGATTTTAGAAGACTGTTAGAAAACGTAAAGTAACAGTTTTATTTGACTGTTACAAAGCACTGATACTAGAGTCTACGTTCATAAACCTTTGCACATGTGTGTTTGCACATGAAAAAAACATATCATTGAATATACTTCATCCAAATGCATTCATCGGTCCCACTGAATTGAGTTACATTAATTAATCCGATTTGTTTTCGTACATCTAACATGATTTGATCATGTATTTTCATGATACTGAATAAAATCTAACCCTGCACTCTCACCAAAGCTCAGGATCAAACCCAGGTCACTCAGGATGTGAGGCAGTGACACTTCCCACTGCATGATCATGCCACACAAGTGAAAATCAGGTTAAATGAATACTATAGTCATTTCTTCCATTCAGAGCCAGCATCCTCAGAAGGTTTTGTAACATAACTGGATCACGTTAATACTATGTGAATTGATCATACTCATTCTATATAATTCAAACTAGTCATTAGAAATTTAGCATAAGAAATAAAATCACATTTTGATGAGAAACTATATATTTTTATGTAAACTATGCATATGTTCTCTTAAACCTGGTTGACCACATATTATTATTCTTTTTTTTTTTGCACGCACTACATTTACACCAGCACAGGTAAAATATTTAATGAGAGGATTTGCTTAGCAATGATCAGGAAATGTGTGAAATTCAATCTCAATTGGGGGAAGTGGTGGCTTGGCGGTTAAGGCTCTGGGTTACTGATCAGAAGGTCGGGGGTTCAAGCTCCAGCACTGCCAAGCTGCCACTGTTGGGTGCTTGAGCAAGGACTTTAACCCTCTCTGCTCTGTATCATGGCTGACCCTGTGCTCTGACCCCAACTTCCTGACATGCTGGGAACAATCAATCCTGGATGTGTGAGGCAAACGTGTAACCACTGCGGGAACATCAATTTGAGTGGAGAAATAAAATGACAGTAAACCTGGCGTCAGGTGTGCCTTTAGTGACGAGGATCACTTGGCTCCCTCTGCTGGTGAATGGTGTGACACAACTTACTTAATGTACTAGACTTGACTACTAGTTAATGCAATTCAAATTATAAGTGGTTAAAATCATTTATCTGCATTTTTAGGGTGGACTGATGTTGACGTTTGGCTCAGGTCACTACGGGCAGCTTGGACATAACTCATTCAGAGATGAACATCATCCCCGTATTGTTGCTGAATTCTGGGGGTCCAAAGTGTCCCAAATAGTCTGTGGACGGTAAGTAACTACCTCTGATATGCAACCTCATAAGATGCAAGGTACTGAATTGCACAGTTCACAATATAAACACTCATGACAGGGATACATGCATGTGAAAGTGTATGTACTTACCTTTAAAATGCACTTAAAATAAAATTAAGCATTATATTTACTCCAGGCTCTCCAGTTTCCTATGGACAATTTGGCATTTCCGAATTGTCCATAGTGGCATGGAAATTGTATGGAATAAAACCCTTGATGGTGAGCTGTTATTAAAAAGAAATTGACATGGGGTGGTAAGGTCCTGACACAAATCTTGGCACCTGATTGTTGATTATTTTCCTGTAATAGCACAGCCCATTTTCTTATTATAGATACATCTGATAGCAGTAGTTCATGTGAAGCTTGTTCTCTTTAATTCCAGGCATCACACCCTGGCATTTGTTGAATCTTCAACCAAAATCTACTCATTCGGATGTGGAGAGCAAGGTCAGCTGGGAAATGGCCAGAGGACCAATCAGTGTGTGCCACTTCCTGTCCAGTTGCCACCAGGTCAGTACACTATTAGCACACTTTTGAAAACAGATGACTGTATTTAATTTAGTTAGTGACAACTGGTCATTAAAGTTATATAATCATATTCTTGTTGTTGTTTTTTTTAACAGAATATAGCCCTGATCAGATGATTAAGAAAATTACTGCTGGAGGAAATCTTTCTGTCGTCTTTATCTCTACAACGGTGAGCAGTATAAATCTTGTTTAAAAAAGACAGAGGCTTATTTAATGAAGGCTTACACTTTCAATGTCAACGTAATATTTATTTTTTCTTCCAAGGATGACGTTCAAGCAAGTTCATATCTGAATTCGTGCAATGGTACAGCAGTGTTAGATGATGAAATTATTGACCGCTGGATTTCAGACTGTAACTCAAGAGTATGGAAAAGAAACCAAAGGTATGAAGGAAAGCATCATTGCACTTGAATATAACTTTTCCAAATTGTTCCTTGAAAAACAGATTTTAAAATTGAATGCTTAATTGAATGTTGAACAGAATGCCAATACCTGTGCGGCAGATCCGATCGGTAAGAAGGTGATGATTAATTTTCTTAAACAGCAGCTGTGACAGTAGTTCAGGCTACAAAGCAAATCTCTCTCTCTCTCTCTCTCTCTCTCTCTCTCTCTCTCGTAAATCCTGGGGTCCTAGTTTTCTGGATGTTTGTGTTAGGCAACAGTACCTACAGCGTTGTGATGCATTTTGTCAACCAAAAATTACTTACAAACAGCACAGTAGCCCTAATGAATGCGCACATTGGGGCATTTCTACCTAAATATGCAAAATAAAGGGAATTATTTATGCAAATAGATTCATTTTGCTTTCCTCCACTCTGCCAATATTACTCTGAAATCCTTTATAAAGCCTGTGGAAGTAGGGCCACAACTTCTTGTCACGATGTTTCCGAAACCACCTCTGGAAGCTGGTTGATGCACAGCCCCACAGATATATACACAACATATCATTAGCACCTCGCCTACCCATAAACCCTGTCTCTGCATCAGGACTCAGACATACAAACACGCTGCAATGCAGAACGACAAATAAACCGTTATTTACGTACATATACTACATATGGCAGTTCTTATACCTGCTACCCAGTCACTGATCTTATTGTTTGTTTTGCATTGTAGGGAGATCAAGAAAATGTTCTCATCAGCATCATGCATCAACGGTAGTTTCATTGAGAAAAGGTACAAATATGCAATAATTCATTCATATTCACATTAGCCCATATTCATCAGAATCATAATGACAGAAATGTGTGATTTTTTTTTTAAATCATTAGCAGTGACAAGCATTATAATACATCATTAGTGACTTCTGGGCTGGATTTATCATTGGCTCGTCTTGCTTTTGAAAAGCTGGCCAAAAAGGACAAAGTTCTATCATTGGTATGGCTCTGCTGATGAAACGTTAAAGATACTATAAGGAATGTATTATAGATTTATTGCAGTTGTATGCATTTGCCTTAAGTCTCGTAAATTTAATTTCTTCACAGATAGAGGGAACTGTAGAGAGAGATCTTCTGCCCTCTTTGGGCTCACCTGCTGGTGTGGAGGCTCTGAGGGTTTACCTTATCCTGCCTGAACTTCTCCGAGTGCTGAAAAAAAAAGGACGTGCCACACAGCTCACTATCTCTCTGGCGTCTGCCATCTTAAAACTGAAACCCGAGTCACTGGATGTCTTGAGTATGTACACTGTATGGATCCTTAGCACTTATTTGCATTCATCAATTCATTTATTCAATCAATCCCAGCATTAAATGTACACAGTAAAATCCCTAGTGAATTAACACCCAAAGTGTTCATTAAATCAACACTGGGGATTTTGCTATGTAACTATAAATGGATAGAATTGTTGGAAAAACAAATTTTCAGTAACTGCCACTGCTTTGCATTGGGTCCACCCTGCTGTTCATTCTTTTCCTATAACACCACACCCTCAAGGGTTTTATTCCTTATTTAAACTCTACAACATCAGTACATTGTAAATATTTAGTTTATATCGTACCATTGGTGCTCATTATGTGTGAAATTCCCTCAGCCAGCCTGTGGACCAAACTACCCTACTACTACTTCAGGACTCTGGTGAAGATGTTTCACTCAGTGTGCGCTCACTTCATGTCACTGATGATGACTGCAAGATGTGACCACTGGACTGAAGTAAGGCCTCTGCTGAAGGTTCTGCAGAAGCTTTACAATGTAAGAAGTGAAGTGTTCTCTTACTGCCTTTTAGACATGAATTCATGTTGGAGATGTTTAATGATTGAATATAGCATTATAATAACAATATATTAATGAGTATAAGCATACAATATTACTAGCATTATATGTATTATAAATAAGATGTCAAATTGTATGCAGATAAATAGACAGAGAGTTGTGCGGTTGACTGAGGGTTACTTTCTAATCAAGAAGCTCAGTCACTTTTTTGACATGGTAAGTGTTGAAGTTATCTCATATTGGTATTTTGAAATTCATGTTATTTTGCATTCTTATTCTTGATTTGTTTGGTAGGTGACGAATCCGCTTGTAAACTCTTGGGTAAGATTATCATGTTTAAGTTTCTAATAGCTTTTTAAAAACTGTAGGCTTTTAGAGATTTTCTTATGCTGTGGGTGATTTAAGAAGTGAGGGGAAAAAAGTATTTGATCCCCTGCTGATTTTGTACATTTGCCCACTGACAAAGAAATGATCAGTCTATAATTTTAATGGTAGATTTATTTGAACAGTGAGAGACAGAATAACAACAAAAAAATCCAGAAAAACGCATGTCAAAAATTATATAAATTGATTTGCATTTTAATGAGGGAAATAAGTATTTGACCCCTCTGCAAAACATGACTTAGTACTTGGTGGCAAAACCCTTGTTGGCAATCACAGGGGTCAGACATTTCTTGTAGTTGGCCACCAGGTTTCAGGAGGGATTTTGTCCCACTCCTCTTTGCAGATCTTCTCCAAGTCATTAAGGTTTCGAGGCTGACGTTTTGCAACTCGAACCTTCAGCTCACTCCACAGATTTTCTATGGGATTAAAGTCTGGAGACTGGCTAGGCCACTCCAGGACCTTAATGTGCTTCTTCTTGAGCCACTCCTTTGTTGCCTTGGCCATGTGTTTTGGGTCATTGTCATGCTGGAATACCCATCCACGACCCATTTTCAATGCCCTGGCTGAGGGAAGGAGGTTCTCACCCAAGATTTGACGGTACATGGCCCCGTCCATCGTCCCTTTAATGCGGTGAAGTTGTCCTGTCCCCTTAGCAGAAAAACACCCCCAAAGCATAATGTTTCCAAATCCATGTTTGACGGTGGGGATGGTGTTCTTGGGGTCATAGGCAGCATTCCTCCTCCTCCAAACATGGCGAGTTGATTTGATGCCAAAGAGCTCCATTTTGGTCTCATCTGACCACAACACACACACCACTGACCACTTTCACCCAGTTGTCCTCTGAATCATTCAGATGTTCATTGGCAAACTTCAGACAGGCATGTATATGTGTTTTCTTGAGCAGGGGGACCTTGCGGGTGCTCCAGGATTTCAGTCCTTCACGGCGTAGTGTGTTACCAATTGTTTTCTTGGTGACTATGGTCCCAGCTGCCTTGAGATAATTGACAAGATCCTCCCGTATAGTTCTGGGCTGATTCCTCATTGTTATCATGATCATTGCAACTCCACAGGGAGCATTGCAAGGAGCACCAGGCCGAGGGAGATTGACAGTTCTTTTGTGTTTCTTCCATTTGCGAATAATCGCACTGTTGTCACCTTCTCACCAAGCTGCTTGGCAATGGTCTTGTAGCCCTCTCCTGACTTGTATAGGTCTACAATCTTGTCCCTGACATCCTTGGAGAGCTCTTTGGTCTTGGCCATGGTGGAGAGTTTGGAATCTGATTGATTGATTGCTTCTGTGGACAGCTGTCTTTTATACAGGAAACATGCTGAGATTAGGAGCGCTCCCTTTAAGAGTGTGCTCCTAATCTCAGCTCATTACCTGTATAAAAGACACCTGGGAGCCAAAAATCTTTCTGATTGAGAGGGGGTCCAATACTTATTTCCCTCATTAAAATGCAAATCAATTTATAACATTTTTTGACATGCATTTTTCTGGATTTTTTTGTTGTTATTCTGTCTCTCACTGTTCAAATAAATCTACCATTAAAATTTTAGACTGATCATTTCTTTGTCAGTGGACAAACGTACAAAATCAGCAGGGGATCAAATACTTTTTCCCTCACTGTATTTACCACCGTAAGCAATCACAGCCATGCTGGTATTCAGTATAACTGCACTCTTGTTTGTGTGATATTGCTTTTATACAACAGTTCTACAGTATAATCAAGATATTAATATCAAGCAATATCAAAATGATCAATATCAACAAATGGGGAAATATTCTGTTTGTTTTTGCTCCACTAATAGAAATAGATCCCCCAGAAGCCACATTCACTTTATAGCATGTCGGCTAGTTCACTATACATTCTCATTAAAGGTGCTTCTGGTAAAATTGGCATCCCTTCTTTATTTTCATTTTCAACTGATAAGCTTTCATAAGATATATTCTGGAAAAGTAGCATTTTCCATTTTACATGGTGAACACAGATGAGTGAAGTAAAACACATAGTGAAACATCCATAGGAAATATAAGTGATCTTGGAATGCCACGCGCCCAATAAAATTAGTGGACCGGAACTAACAGTTGGATAATGGGGAATTACTGTAAGAGATGGTTAGGGACTGGGATGGTTAGGGAAACTTAACCATAGGCTCGTTGCAGACGTCAAAACACAGGCAGGAGTCTAGCTCAGGAAACAAAGCATTAAATGTCTCGGAATTAATATCACAACACTCAATACAACTTTGCAATACAACACAGAGAATATGAATGCACAGCTAATTAAGAAGAAACAAGGAACAGTTAAACACAATCAGGGAAACAAACCAAGTGAAACCACCAGGGAGACAAGTCCAAAATAAAAAACACAAGCATGTGGTGCTCAACACAATGGAAAGCAGGGAGCATGTAAAGCCATGATAATTAGGATATAGAATATGTGTTATGTTTCAAGACAACTTCCTATGTCCAAATGTTTGTAACGTTAGGATTTGAAATCACAAACTCTGCTTAGTAGCACAGGAGCATCCTTACCACTGCCTCTACTCACTGTCCTGTTTCTCTCTACAGTTCTATGATAATATATATATATATACATATATACACACACATAAACTATATATTGTCCGGGATGTAGCTTTTGCTCACGTATGTTTTCTGCATTCTTAGCTATTGATTTTATGGCATTAATTTACAAATATATAGAAATACAGTATGTCAGGAAGTTTGTTTACCTTTGAATGTGGAAAGAAAAGAAAGTTGGAACTGTAGCCTGATGATATCTACATTTCTGTTTAAATTAAAAAAGAAATGTAATAATGAATACCGATGAAAATATTTAGTGTGTGTAGAACTCCCCAGTGTATTTAATTTCAGTTTCTTTTTATGAGTTGGTGGGTTTGGGTATTTAATCGTGGGTTTTTTTCTCTGTTTTGGTGCATATGAGCAAAGAAGGCTGTGAAAAATTGTCACATATAAGTCACATATATATATATATATATATATATATATATATATATATATATATATATATATATATATATATATATATATGTGTGTGTGTGTGTGTGTGTGTTTAAAATTATTATTTTTTTTTTTTTTAGGCAAGTATGGAACGACTGACATGTTATCCATTTATCCTTGACATCAAGAGTAAATACTTCATGTTCCTAGTAAGCAGACTCAATCTCAGACATAAAAGACCGACTCAGACATCAACATTTTATTACAATTTATTCGATCTGTTCTTGGTGTAACTAGATTTTGTGATTTTTTTTTTTTTGTACGAAGTTTTTACAGGTACGACACATGGAGCCTTTGTTCGTTTTTAACTTTGAAAACAGCCTGTGTGTGAACAGAGAAACGGTGTTGGCTGACACACTTGTGTACCTGAAAACAACCAGACATAATTTTTCTCTACCTTTAGAGGTTTGTTTAAGATGATGTGATTATTTTATTATATGTTACTGAAAAATGTTTAATTACTTCCTTAAATTCCATTTTTCTCTTGATGACAGGTGCAGTTTTCTCTAGAGGCTGGGTTCGATGATGGAGGTCTGCGCGCTGAATTCTTCACCCTGCTCGGACAGGAAATAAGAAAAGACTCCAGCGTAATCCAAGTATCTGAGGATTCGGGACTCTTCTGGTTCTCGGCTGATGTAAGTGGAAGTGGATTTTCAATTATGCTTGGAGAGAAAGTCAGTACAAGACTGTAAACACTATCTGATTTTTAATTCATTGTAGGATTCTGGTTCCAGTCAGGAGGAATTGTTCTACATTGGCGTCATCTGTGGATTGGCCTTTTATAATCGGTGTTATATGAACATCGGCTTCCCAGTGGCACTGTTCAAGAAGCTGCTGAACCTCAGTCCAACTTTCAGTGACCTGGAGGAGCTGTCACCAGTGGAGGCCAGGTTGAGAATCATTTATTTTAACAAATAACACACTCCTTGTAGATTCAAAATAGACTTGCAAAACCACATTTCTTTTTCTCTCCCAACATAGAAGTCTAAAAAATGTACTGATGGAAGACGAGGACGTTGTGGAGGTCCTCTATTTGGATTTCACAGTAAGATTAATTACATGAAGTTTACTTGGTATTTGAAAGGTAAATGTTGCCTATATGAGTTTCGTTTTCTCTTGAAAGGTGAAAGGAAAAGAGCTCATTCCAAATGGAGCAGAAATCCTAGTCACAAAAGCTAACAGGTATAAAGTGCTTCCTTTTTATTATCCACAATTTCCATGCATTCATGCTATTAGAGCAGATCTTCCCAGTCTTTTGCATCTGTTTTACAAACTTTTACCCACATGACCAACAAGTCAAACCAGATGCAACAATTAAAACTTACAACAATTACAACTACAACACAGCACTCTCCCACTGGTTAGTGAAGGGGTGGCAAGATGATGCAGCAGGTAGCATATCAATCTCACAACACCAAAGGTCCCCGCTTCAGTCCTGAGCTTTGGTTACTGTCCGTGTGTGGGGTTCCTCAGGGTTCTCTGGTTTTCTCCCACCTCCCAAACAGTTTGACTAAATACAAAACAGCACATGTATATTCACAAATAAGTCTCTATTTGTACAAATCGCTGCACATTCATTTAATTCTGAATTTCGCAGACCCAATTTGTAAGGCATGTGTTTGTGGATAGCAACATTTATCAAGTTCATGGATAATTGTGCACGCATTTGTCAATAATTTTGAGCCTAATTTCATCCAATACATTTGAACCCTTAAAATGTTAAAAAATTGTTTTGATCTTTGTATTTTTTTTGTTAACTTGAGCCTGCCACAGCTTACAAGTAAACCCACATCCACCCATGAATATATCTGTGTGCTTGTTTATTTGGAAATTATATCTTAAGCTTGAGCTTAATGCATTCCCATCTTCTACAGGCAGAAATACGCAGACTTGTACGTCGACTTTGTGTTTAACAAGTCTGTGAAGAATCAGTTCAAGAAGTTTGAGAAAGGTTTTTCACGTGGAATCCCCATTCCGTTCTGGAAGATGTTCAAGCCTGAAGAGCTCAGAGACTTACTGTACGGCACGTCTAAATACGAGTGGGCGGATCTCCAAAAGGTACAAACTGTTCAGATAGTTTATTTCTCACAGTTTTTGCATACTACAACAGAAATTATATATATATATATATCTGTTTATTTGATTTTCATCAGGGAGTCACATATGAACAGTGTGGACCCTCAGATGAACTCATCCAGAACTTCTGGTCTGTTTTCTTCAAGCTGAATGAAGAGGACCAGAAGAAGTTTCTGAGTAAGTTCACTACTGGGACACTTATCCACCCTGATCTCATGGAAGAAAAACAAAATCCTCTTCAGCATCTCATTATCATAAGAAAAGTCTCTCTCTTTCTCTCTCTCTCTCTCTCTCTCTCTCTCTCTCTCTCTCTCTCGATATAGATGGTCATATTCATGAAATGACATATTTAACACCTGCTGATTTTATATTCATTTATTTTGCTCATAGTATGGAGAGTGTGCACACATTTAGTCTCTGTTATTTTTTTAAGCCGTTTAAATTTTTCCGCAGCTTTTGTCTATGGGACAGATCGCCTGCCTGTAGGCGGACTCTCCAAACTGCGGCTGAAAATTGTGAGACACAACTATACCGATGCAGACGAGCGTTTCCCTTCGGCCCAAACCTGCTACGGCATTTTACATCTTCCAAACTACAGCAGCATCCACATACTTCGAGAAAAACTCGTTCATGCCATCACTTATTGTGAAGTTTTTGGACAAGTCTAAAAGTGTGGTTTGCTGGGTTTTAAGGAGACAAATTATCATGTTATGTCTTCATATATTATGAATAAAACAGTCTATAAACTTATATGGGTGATTAGCAGACTCACTGGCAAATATGATAGGGCATTAGTACTACGTTACAGTTCACTCGTGTTTCCTTACTTCATGGGTCAAGATTGTTTACATCCCGTCTCTTGTAGTTAGTCTCACTGTGTTGTGTGTGTATAGTGAATCTTTACCTCATGTGATACATTTTATCTGTGATTCCTTCTTTTTTATTTATTAATATTTACAGAATGTTTCAAATCGTCTACCATAACTCTCTCTCTCTCTCTCTCTCACACACACACACACACACACACACTTTTATGACAATTGTAATATTTTAAGTTTAAACATATTTGGACAGTGTATAGTTTTATTGCTAAATAATATATAATATATACAAAAGAATATATGCAATATTTCAAAACACTAAATTTACAACATTTGTCCTTTCTTAGGTTATTCATAAACGTACATCTGTTGTATTTTTAATAGATTCTTTATTCTAATATTTTGAGATACTGGATTTTTGATTTCCACGAGCTGTAAGCCGTAATCAATATTAAAACAAAAACAACGGCTTGAAATATGTCACTTTAGGTGTCATGAATCTAGAATATATGAAAGTTCCACTTTTTGAATTAAATTATCGGAAAAATAATGAACCTGTCCGGGATATTCAAATTTTTTGAGATGCACCTGTGTATATATCATCCCTAGACAGGTGCCATTTTAACGAGATAATCAGTGTTATTCACTTAACCAAACAATTAATCTGGCTGATTGGTATATGCTACATTTACATAACCTTTACTATGTAAAAGATGTACAACAAAGATGATACCGCCCCAGTGACAAGTACAGTTTAGTGTTGTTGCATGATCTTCTTCTCTTCCTGTATTGTTTGATAATAATGGGGACAACGACATAATGTCCAACACAAATGTAGGCACCTCCCAAAAATGTAGTTGAATAAATGGTGTGCTTGCTGCATTTTTGGGTGGATTCAATTGAGACTACATTTCCCATGGTCCTTTGTTTCTGGATGCGTTGCAATTTGTTTCCATTGGAGTAGTTCAAGCCCATGGGTTGCCTGTTTAATTAAACTCCTAGCCAATCAGAGGTCACCTTTGTTGGGGAGGGGGAAAGAGGAAAAAAAAGGAAAGGAGGGGAGAGGTAGCGATCGGGGAGGAAGAAACACGCGGGAGGAGAGCGGGAAAAAGAGAACCGGAGTTTTAATGCAGAGGTGATGTTTGTAGACTAAACTTCTATTACAGTAGTGGCACAAATATCATTTTATTCAGCGAAAAGTCGAGAGCAACTATCAGCTCGGTAAATTGGTGAATTGTAAGGTGAAGTGCAGCTAGCTTATCTGCGTTTGTTTGTTTTGCACTACTTTGGCAAAAATAAAGCTAAGTACAAACTGTAACTCGTGGACGTTACGCTAATGTCTTCGTGAGGGACTGACAGCTGTAACCGCCAATCGCAGTTTCGCTGTGAAACTGAAGGACGAGGACTGTGGAGAACTCTGCTGAACTGTACTAGGTAGCATGGTAGCTACACCTGTTGGAGGAGGGACTTCATCGCTGAACCTGCGTCGCTGAATTAACCTTCTGGAACCTCGCGTGCAGCGGATTCATTCTCTCAGCTCGTGTCCATGTCGGCTAATTCTTCTGTTCCAGAGTCGTGAGTAACGGAGAGGTTTTATTCGCCGTTCACTAAAGGAACCAAGGAGGGTTTTGTTTGTATATGCACCAACTCATGGGCCCCAACAGAAAACCCAAGCGCTTGGTGAAGGTTCTGAACAGTTAATAAAAAAGGGGTTTAAGTGGTAAAATCCAAACTGTACTGTTCCTGTTGTTTCTTAATTAGAAAGGAATATTTGAGTTACTGGTCTAAATTTTGTTTCTAATACATGTATACAGTTTGAAGTTTTTTTTGTTTAGCATAATAAATGTTTTTATTTTTGTAATACATACTACCTGGCTTTACTGAACTTTTCTTTTTTTTTTTTTTTTTAATAAGGTATATATATATATATATATATTTGTCCTAGCTATATTTGATATTTGTTTCTGGGGAATAACCGCATCGCTCATAGGGTTGTGAGTGGGGTAATTCTTCAGTGGAGGCACCGCGCTATTATTCAGGATTAAATCAGTTATATATACATTTCTGCCTGTGATAACATCATCAACTGGTAAATAGAGGTTAGCCAATTCACCATCAACTGCTAAATACTCAGGATCCTGTTAATTAAAACCATTTACAGTAGTAACCTTATCTAATATTACACTTCCGCACCATGAAGGGGTTACACAAAGATAAATAGGTCTACTGTGGATACTGGCATGCTATTGCATGCTATTAATTACTGTAACAGGCACTTTGGAAGAAAGCATGTTTGATTCGGTTTTGTTTCATCATTCAGTTTCAATTTCACATGCTTTCTACATCATATGGTCTTCAGACACTGTTACAGAGAGGACATTTGTACATCCTGTGAGATTCAAAATGCTTTATTGGGGCAAATTGAACTCGACAAAAAATGACTCTTCACATCAGAAGATTAATGGATCTGATGAAATGTTCCACGGGATGAGAATCACGGATGTGTCCATCAGAGAGGGACTAGCGACGTTCCTCGGGGACACGGATCGGAAAGTCACCGTAGTGACGTCACACAACTGGAAGAGAAAACAGACACGGTACCAACGTGAATTTCTGTTCATAATCTTTATTTTACTCAAATCAGTACAAACACAGATCAGCTAGCACAAAATAGGAAAAATCTGCCTGGGATTTTCTAATTTTGTTACATAACTATTACACCTATAAATAATGTGAGCTGAAATCGAAACAGTAATGAATCTCATTTGAATAAAAATGGTCATATAGGCTACTGTTGGTGGAAATTTTAAAAATAACTACACACACTGACTTCAATAAATAGGCACATTTTTTTGCACATAATAAAATATCTCATTGGTTCAAGATTTTTGTTTGTTTTTGCTCTAATTTTGTTTTCACATTTGACAGGTCAGTATATTTCCAAATCTAGCCCCTCCCCCATGTCCCTAAGCACTCACCCATAACTGTGGTATCAGTAAGATCCCCCATAATTTATTTGGAATATTGACATGTGGGTATGAAACTGAGAAATGAGCAAATATGGCAAAAAATAAAAAGAAAGAAAGAAATTTTCTTCGTATTCAGGAGAGTCCTATAATAAAATCTAGCATGGGAGTCCAGATCTTGTGGAAGGATTCCAAGGATTCTTTGAATTCATATTCAGTACAGACTCTTGGTGTGTTGGAAGGTAGGTGTGTTTATTTACATTTAAGAAGAATCTCACATCTGGCTAGTAAGGTGTTAATATTAAGGATAATATTTAGTTTGTAAAAATATATCTATGGTCCGTTTTTAATGGGTTAAATGGGTGTCTGGCTGTAAAAAAAATGGAAAAATAAAAACATAAATAAATAAAGTTTGATCTACATTAATATTTTGTATTCATATGCATTCATTTACAGTCCTGGGCAATTTTTTTTAAATGAGCCAAGCCCCAAATGATAGAAATATGAAGATTTTAATGGGTTTAAGAACAAATCAACAAACCATTGGTGAGAAAATGAGCAAGAATGAAACAAATTCACTCGTGAGACCTCATGTGTCACCATTTGATTGTTAACTTTTGTCGTAGTGAACTGTTTGGTTGGTTTGTTTAAAAAAAGGGGAATTGATGCAAATGTAAAAACATGATAATGATTAAAATGTTTGATGTAAAATTCTAATTATATTTCTCTGGATGTAAAAAATCAAATAAAATAAAAAGCTGTACTTGGTTACTTCATCTAGTTGTTTAAGTTTTGGTAATTTCCTGACCAATGATTTGTTGTTAAGACCATTAAAAAATGTATATTTATATATTTGTCCTATAATCGTATTTTTGAACAGAATATAACCCCGAGCAGACAATAAAGAAAATTACTGCTGGAGGAAATCTTTTTGTCGCCTTTATCCCTAAAACTGTAAAACTTTTTTTTTTTTTTAAGAGTTTAATTTAATTGAATTTAATTGAACTTTTACTTAATGAAAATTTAATTTCTATCTATTTTGGAATGTTTTTAAACGATGGTGTTGATGCAAGTTCAAATCTGAGTTCATGCAATGTTACAGCAGTGTTAGATGAAGAAATTATTGGCCGCTGGATTTCAGACTGTAACTCAAATGTATGGAAAAGAAACCGAAGGTATGAAGGAAAGCATCATTGCACTTGAGTAGAACTTTTCCAAATAGAACCATCTTAGATGTGCCTCAATATATAACTAATAATTCAATGTACATAATTTACTCAAAGCTGTTTTGTTGGAATGTGTTATGAACATGCCAGTGTTCATTATAGACACACCTCTTGCTCACACCCTGATACGCTCACTGTAACCTTTTTTTTTATTTATTATTTTTTTTATATAGTTATCAGCATTAATATATTCCAAAAGTTTGGAGTAAAGCTTATTTTGTAATGTACATTGTAGGGAAATCAGGAAAATGTTCTCATCAGCATCATGCATCAATGGAAGCTTCTGTGAGAAAAGGTATTAATATGTATCGATAATACATTCATGCTGAAATGAGCATATTACTAATCGAATAGAATACTAATTACTAATAGAAATGTTGCACTTTTTATTGTTAGCAGTGACAAACATTATAAAACGTCGATAAGGAATTCTGGTCTCGATTTGTCTTCGGCCCGTCTTGCTTTTGAGAAGCTGGCCAAAAAGGACAAGGTTCTGTTAGAGGTATGGGAAGATTAGGAAGGTCATTTATATTCATTTGTAATTGTATTTTTATGTCAGAGACATGATTTCCTTCCAGGTAGAGAAGGTGGTAGAGAAAGATCTTCTCCCCTCTCTGGGCTCAACTGCTGGTGGTGTGGAGGCTCTGAGGGTTTACCTTATCCTGCCTGAACTTTTCAGAGTCCTGAACAAACAAGGCCATGGCACACAGCTCACTGTTGCACTGGCCTGTACCATCTTACACCAGGAGCCACATTCAATGGATGTCTTGAGTATGTATGCATTATGAAACATTAGCACTGATTAGGTATTGATATTTTAAACTGATCGAAAGGTATATGCTTTAAACCATTTAAAGCCATTTAAAATCAATGGAGCATTGGGAGGAATTAATTGTTTACTAAAATATGTTGAAAGTGGCAAATTAATCTTTTGTTGTTGTTTATTTTATTTTATTTTTCTATAGTCCTAAATAAGACTGGATAATATCTAGATATTCTAACAATTCCCAGGAGGCAGATGCAAGTGCAGACCATCTTTATTAAACAAAGTACTAAAAAAAAAACACATTAGAAAAAATTAGAATGTTATTCTAATTTATGGATTAGAATGTTATCATTCCTGTAGTAACAGCTCATTCACAGGGTCTTGTATGTATCCAAAATGTATCCATTTTGATCTCATCTGACCACCAGAGGACAACTGCGTGAAAGTGTTGTGGTCAGATGAGACCAAAATGGAGCTCTTTGGCATCAACTAAACTCGCCGTGTTTGGAGGAGGAGGAATGCTGCCTATGACCCCAAGAACACCATCCCCACCATCAAACATGGAGGTGGAAACATTATGCTTTGGGGGTGTTTTTCTGCTAAAGGGGACAGGACAACTTCACCGCATCAAAGGGACGATGGACAGGGCCATGTACCATCAAATCTTGGGTGAGAACTTCCTTCGTGGACTTGTACGTCGACTTTGTGTTTAACAAGTCTGTGGAGAATCAGTTTAGGAAGTTTGAGGAAGGTTTTTCACGTGGAAACCCCACTAATTTCTGGAAGATGTTCAAGCCTGAAGAGCTCAGAGACAAACTCTACGGCACGTCTAAATACGAGTGGGCAGAGGTCCAAAAGGTACAAACTGTTCAGATAGTTTATTTCTCACAGTTTGTATTATTTTGCATACTACAGCAGAAATTATACATATTTGTTTATTTGATTTTCATCAGGGAGTCACATATGAAGAGTGTGGACCCTCAGATGAACTCATCCAGAACTTCTGGTCTGTTTTCTTTGAGCTGAATGAAGAGGACCAGAAGACGTTTCTGAGTAAATTCAACACTTTACAAATTGTGATATAAAATAGTAATGGCAAGTTTATTGGAGTAGCACATTGGTGCTTTTCTCTTGCCAGGTTGGTTATCTAATGGGTTTATGATTTGTAAAAAGCGTCTTAATGCATTATAGCACAGAACCACATAAGTAACTTACTGTGCTGTGAAAATTTGTTTTTGTGTATATCTCATTACAAAATTAAAATAAAATCTAAGATAACACAAAGGCAACCTGAGTAAAGAGAAAATACAGTTCCATGCCATGTCCATAGTTCTTGTTTATGTATACAGTCATAGTTAAAGTCCATGCCATGATTGGTGTTTAGTTTATAGAGTTAGTGTATAGCTTAGCCTAGCCTAGTCTAGCATAGTATAGTTAGCTTAGCTTAGTTTATGGAGTTTCTTGTTTCCTTTTTGTTTTGCTCTCATCGTGCCAAATAAAGTCCTCGTTATAACTGCGAATGCATCCGTCCTACTTTCCTGATGTCACGCCTCGTGACAGCCTGATTATTGCAAACCCTGTTCAATCAAATCAGCACAGTAGTGAACTTTGCAAGAAGTGGCCGACCTTCCAAAATTCCTCCAAGAGTACATCAACTACTCATAAAGGTGGTCACAAAAAACCAAGGACAACATCAAAGGAACTACAGGCCTCTCTTGTATCAATAAAGGTCACTGTTCATAGCGCCTGTATCAGAAAGACACTGGGCAAGAGAGGCGAGGTGAAAACCACTGCTAACCCAGAAGAACATTAAGGCTCATCTGAATTTTGCCAAAACACACCTTGATGATCCTCAAACCTTTTGGGAGAATGTTCTGTGGATTGATGAGTCAAAATTGGTACTATTTGGAAGACCGGGGTCCCGTTACATCTGGTGTAAATCAAACACAGAATTCCACAAAAAGAACATCATATCTACGGTCAAGCATGGTGGTGGCAGTGTGATGGTGTGGGGATACTTTGCTACTTCAGGACCTGCGCAACTTCCAATAATTGAGGGAAACATAAATTCTGCTCTCTGCTAAATTCTGCTCTTGGACTTAGGGACCAGTTTTCAGTGCATGATTTTAAACTCAAGCGCAACTAGATTATGCAGCAAGACAATGATCCAAAGCTTAGGAGTAAGCCCTAGTCCTAGACGTAAGTGAAAGACTGATTGGTTCAGAAGTGTTCGGTTGCCTTTATTGCTGCTAAAGGTGGCATAACCAGATTTTATGTTTAATTGGGCAATTACCTTTTCACATGGGTGTTGGATAAATTTTTTTGCTGAAATAAAAAAAGAAAAAAGACAAAACTATATTGCGTGTTTACTCAGGTGGCCTTTGTTATATATTGTATTTTGTGTGAAGATCTAAAACTATTTACTATGAGAGAGACATAAAAACAGAAGAAATCAGTATCAAATATTTTTCACAACACTGTACAAAAAACAAAACAGCCATAAATAACTTTTATTTGATGAATAAATAACTATTAAAGAATAAATTATCCATTAAAAGGACCCAAACTTACTAAAGTATGTACATACACATGGAGCTGTACATGAAAATAAAATGATCCCGCACAATGTATGAATTAGGATAAAAATGTTTCTTCATATAGATTGTTAATCTACCACAAATAAGTCATCTATATAATATACAGTGCATAGATTACTCATGGATGTATGGATGGATAAAAGAATGGACAGATGGGTAGAAAGATGGATGAACGGAAGGAAAAATGGATGGATTGATGTATGGATGGATGGATGGAAGAAAGGAAGGAAATATGGTTGGAAGAATGGATGGAAGGCTGGATGGGTGGATGGATGGATTGATAGAAGGATGGGTAGTATAAAAGATGGCTGGGTGGATGGATGGATGGATGGATAAAAGGAAGAATGGAAGGAAGGAAAGATGGATGGATGGATGGATGAATAAAAGAATGAATGGAAGGATGGATGGATAGAAGCATGGTTGGAGGAGAGGATGGATGGATGGATGTATAAATGGATGGATGAAAGGAAAGAAATATGGTTGGAAGAATGGATGGAATGGTGGATGGGTGGATGGATGGATAGATGGATGGATGGATAGGTGAATGGATAGTAGGAAGAATAGATGGAAGGAAGGATGGTTAAAAGTATGGATGGATAGAAGCATGGATGGAGGGGAGGATGGACGGATGGATAGAAGAAAGGACAGACGAATAGAAGAATTTATTAATGAATGGATATAAATGATTTAAGTTCTTTTGTAGATATATTCTGTTCTTTTGGGACACCTTCAGTGTATAATATTTTTACCACATGATACTACTTACTTTCATTAGTTTGCTCATAGTACACACAAAGCACATTTTTTAAAGAAAGAAAATAAATTGAAGAATCACACTATACATTTTTAGAGCAAAATAAATAGCTATTTTATTTTTCCCCAGCTTTTCTCTATGGGACAGATCGCCTGCCTGTAGGAGGACTCTCCAAACTGCGGCTGAGAATTGTGAGACACGACTATATCGCAGACGAGCAGATATGGGTTTGTTCTGCAGTTTTAAGCCTCATTTCCTCGGTTTTCATGACTTTTTTTTATTAGTTTCTACTTCTGCGTCCTGGTTGTGTAGTTCTTCAAGTTTTTATAGCTTTGCTTTTGATGATACATGTGCTAAATCCATAAATCTCAGGAGAAGCTTAAATAAAGAGTTGACTACATCCAACCTTCTCTGCCTCATGTGTTACAATTAGTCAATAAGTCCATATTTCTTAATTATTAATATTCACAGAAGGCTATAAATCTTCAATACCTCTACTATAGCCTACTGTGTATAAATCTCTGTATGTCTTTGTATGTGTATATGTATATATATATATATATATATATATATATATATATATATATATATAATATATATAGCCATTTACTTTATATACAGGGAGTATTATGAAGTATTTACTGTATATTCATCACCTATTGAATATACTGTATTACGTGACCAATTATAGGATACAAGAGGGAAAAAAGTCTTATATCTCAAAAGTAGTGAGCTGTACATCCAAACAAGGAGCCATGCAGCCTCAGATTATCCATCTATCCATCCATCTTCTACTGCTTACTCCTTTTCAGTGTCACGGGGAACCTGGCGCCTATTCCAGGGCACATCGGGCACAAGGCAGGGTACACCCTGTACAGGGTGCCTCAGATTAGTAAACATCACAGTAGAGAACCACAACTAAAAGGTAAAAAAAAATATTTTTGGGGTAGTTGCATAACATAGGATTAGAAATAAATACACTTTGGTGTTAATCGCTAAAACTATATGAAGACAGTACATAAAATAAAAATCTTTGCACGTAATTTTATGCACTATATGGTCAAAAGTATGTGGACACCCGACCATTACACCCATATGTGGTTCTTCCCCAAACGGTTGCCACAAAGTTGAAAGCACACACCTGTATAAAATGTCTGTGCATGCTGTAGCATTACAATATCCCTTCACTGGAACTAAGAGGCCCGAACCTGTTCCAGCATGACAAGGCCCCCTGTGCACAAACCGAGGTTCACAAAGACATGGTTTGCCGAGGTTGGAGAAGAAGGAGAAGTTGGAGAAGGCCTCCTCACCCAACATCAGTGCCTGACCTCACTAACTCTCTTGAGGATGGATGAGCAAAATTCCCCATAGACACGCTCCAAGATCTGGAAAGCCAGTTTGAGGAAAAGCCCACATATGTGTGTCCACAAACTTTTGGCCAAATAGTGTACACCGTCATGATTTGAACAAACGTCCAGCACATTTTGTTAGTCTTTTTTTTGTTTTGTTTCATTTTTATTAAACATTTCTGCTGAACTTCTGATGAACATTTCTACAGAACATTTCTACTGAACAATTTTTGCTAAAAACGTTCTGCTAAACATTTCTGCTATACATTTCTGCATAACATTTCTATGTTTTGTTTTTATTAAACATTTCTGATGAACATTTCTGTTGAACTGCTAAGCCTATCTAAATCGCCTTTTCTGTTCTGTCCTCCCCACCATTTCCCAAAAAATACAAAATTAGCAACAGCAGTAAATATTCACAGATTTTTTTCTTTTTATACATAGAAAAACAAAATTGAACCCACAACCCACCCCTCCGGCTCATCATGGCTACCCATTAACTGTCGCTGGTTATAGAGATATTATAAAATTCAACAGCAGGCACCAACCTTTAAGTGGGTAGTGTCTGTAACTCCATAAAGTAGGCAATAAAGGGATGCCATTTATGAAAAAACTTATCTGTACATCCATTCATCGTATATTGTATTTTCTCGAGTTTCAGAAAAAACATCACGTCCTTTATCCACTGGGAGATAGATGGGTATTTCGCAGACTTCCAATGTAACAGTAGGGAACGTCTTGCTATAAGGGATGTGAAAGCAATAACATCCTTTTGTATCGAGCTCAAAGGAATTGAAGCTTGAGGAATCCCAAATATCACAATCAATGGACAAGGCTTTAAATCTACCCTGAGAATAGTGGACATGATGGTAAAAAAGCTAGACCAAAAACCATGGAGTTCAGGGCAGAAGAAAAACATATGGCCAAGATGACAGGGAGAGCCATGGCATTTATCACACTTTTCCTCAACATCCGGATACATCACAGACACTCTCGACTTTGACAAATGGACTCTATTTAAAACTTTGAACTGTATAAGTCCAAGACGAGCACAAGAAGTGGTCGTCTGTACCCTCCCTATAGCATGTTTCCAACACTCCTCACTAATTTGTGCTCCTAATTCCGTTTCCCACGCATTCCTAATTTTATTACTCGACCCACTACCTTGCATCAAAATAAAATCATAAATCTTAGAAATCATTCCTCTCTGATGCGGGTTATTTGAAAACAGGTCTTCCCAGGCCTGTTCAGGAGGAGCAGAAGGGAAATCAGGAAAACATCTAGAAACGAAATTCCGTATTTGAAAGTACCGAAAGAAATGTGTCAAGGGGAGATCGTAAGTGGATGCCAAATTGGCAAAGCTATCAAACACACCATCAGAATACAAATTTCTAACTTGTTTAATACCCTTGTCATACCACACTGAAAATGAGGAGTCCATACACGATGGGGGAAATAGATGGTTGTTCACCAAAGGACACAAAGAGGATGCACCTACAAATTTTAAATGTTGTCTAAATTGATGCCAAGTCCTAAGTGTGCTGAGGACAACAGGGTTATCAGTATATAGGGAAAGTTTTGTAGGTAAAGAGGTGTAAAGTAGAGCAGGTAAAGAGGATTTCCTACAAGAAGATAATTCCAATTTAGACCAAGAAGATCCAGGAGATTGAACCCAGTAACAAAGTTTATGGATGTGTGCAGCCCAGTAATAGAATTGAAAATTGGGTAATGCAAGTCCTCCCATAAGTTTACATTTCTGCAATAAAGATTTACTAGGGTGGCTTCCCTCCCCAAATAAATGTACTAATTATCTTGTCCAATGAATCAAAGAATGATTTTGGGAGAGAAAGAGGCACTTGTTGGAACAAGAAGAGAAACTTCTGTAAAATATTCAGTTTGACGGCGTTGATCTTGCCAATTAGGGAAAGGGGTAAGTTACCCCAACTCTGAATGTTAGATTTAACCTTTGAGATAAGGGGAGTAAAGTTAGCTGATAGAAGATTAGATAGAGAACGTGTCACGTTGATACCTAGGTATTTAAAACCTGACTGACTAAATCGAAATGGTAGATCTGACTGTTGTAGAGACAGAGCTGGAGTATTGACAGGAAAACCCCATACTTTTTGGGGTCGACGTCAAACATGGAGACCCCCCTTTATATCATGCTACGTGTTATTCCCATCAAACCGATCTGCAGAAATATTCCCACAATTTCCCTGATGCCCCAATACATCTACATCCACCCTACTTAATATGAAACAATTACAATAAATCCTGCCTTTTATGTTCATATTTATATTTAAATAAACACAAACCTGCTTTCAAAAAAAAAAAAAAAGAACAGTCGAATACAAATAAAATCACCTAAAGTAGCACCCGAGTGGCTTTGAAACATATTTCATTTAAAGACGTCTTAATAGAAAATTAAATAAATCATGCATTAATGACGTCGTTGGCCCTCTTATCTCCTCCTGGCACTGGCACAACCACGTGACCGGTGACGCCCCAACTTAATCTTAACCTACATCCCAAACAGCGTTCTATTTATATAAAGTCCACTACATAGGGAGCGAAAGCGTCGTCTCACTTCATAGACTCTATAGTCAACCCACGTAGTGCGTATAGCTGTACTTGGGACGAGACTTTCGCTGTAACTTCCTTGTTATTATCATAACATACGGAGGAGCAGAGAAGAACCTGCCACAAGTGCAACGGGTATGTACCTTTCAAGGTGGGTGGTTTTTAATGGTTACTACGTTTTGTCATTCGGAATATTCCGTTGTGCGATTCTTGGCCTGCTCGGCTAACCTGCTTGCTAGCTTGGACATTTGGACAGTTGGTAGTGTTTGCTAGCCGTGCTAGCTGCTTAGCTTAGCCTACCTGTTATTGTTGTGAATTCTTCAGATTTGTAGTGACTGTAAGGATCAAGCCTTTCCTGATGGAGAGCACGTGACACCTTTCACATCTGATGTGTGTGTGTGGGGGGTTGATATAAGATTGAGAGCGAATCTTGTTCTATTTATTTATTTATTAATTTATGAGTGTATTTGTTTGTTCGAATCTCTCCAGCTGGCTGCTGTTCCTCCTCCAGGATCCTCCGGGTCAGGGTCAACTAGTTGCATCAGCTTGTTTATTTATTCTCCTGATCACATCCAAATAATATAATAATAATAATAATAATAATAGCATTGGGCGTGAGGCGGGACTCCACCCTGGATTGAAGGTCATTTTGTTACAGAGTATAATATTAATAATTATGATTATAGTTAGGTTATTAATGCATCTTCACTGACGACTTTATCCAGGTTAGGGTTCCAGTTTAGTATACAGAAGCTTATGGGGCTTTTCCACCGCACGGTGCGGTACTCGATTCGACTCGAGTCTGCTCGCTTTTTGGGCGTTTTCCTCTGTGGATTGTACCTGGTACCTGGTACGTTTTTTAGTACCACCTCGGTCGAGGTTCCAGGCGAGTCGAGCCGATACTAAACACTGACCAAGTGAGGATTTTCCCTGACGAGTGGTTCGTTTAATACGTGCTTTGTGTACGGTAATATTCTATTCACTTAACATGATGTATCAGTTATCTCATTACAGTTTCTGTCTTAGATTTTTACATCTCGCTTGTTCCAAACGGGCGTTTATCGAAGTCGCTCCTGTCGAGTCTAACTTGGTCGTATCGAGCACTACGTAGGTTGTAGAGTGCCGGTATTTTACATCCTTGATCGAGTCAGTGAACAGGAAAGGCGTTTGGAATACGGCCTGAGCGTGCGTTAGGACAGGGCTTGAACAATACAACGTTGTTGCTGCATGATGGCAAGTGGAAGATAGCGGCAGTGGAAAAGCAAGCTCGGAAAAGTAAGGCGAGTCGAGTGGAGCCATACCGTGCCATGGAAAGTCAGGGGTTCTCAAACCTTTCCAGGGCAAGGCCCCCAAATGGTATTAACATTTGACCGAGGCCCCCCTTTTGCAAGAAGTCTTTAAAACACATTGAAAAAACAGACTTCTGATTACCCCCCAAATTAATTATTACATCTTACGTCTTTACATTAGATTAGGAATTGATTGTGTTTGTGTGTGTGTGTGTGTGTGAGAGTGAGAGAGAAAATCATGTATTTATTTATTTTTCACAAAAAAAAAAAAGTTGTGGCCCCCACTTTGATGACCACTGGCTTAAGTCACCGAATGGCATGTTTTTGAGAGACGAGAGGAAACCAGAGGACATGTGGAGAACATGCAGAACTCCACGCAGACTGTAACCTGAGCTCAGGATCGAACCAGGGACCCTGCTTACTCCACTGTTCCACTGTGCACTCTTGCTTTTTTTTGTTTTCTTTTTAGCACTTTTAATTTGAGTCTCTAAAGTTGCAAAAGTAATATAAGTAATACAAGTACAAGAACAGAGTACTTATGATAAAACCTATTAATGAAAAACATTATTATTGTTATTATTATTATTGGATTGCTTTATAGTCTTATGAGAATGATTACAAATCATAAAATGTTTTTTTAAATAAAAAAACTAAGAACAAGCTAAATAAATATGCTTTTAATTTATAGAACATGGTCGTCAACTGATGGACCGTGATCCACATCAATGTATTTAATTAAAAGTAATTCAGTTCTCACTAATACAGTTAGTGGTTAGCACGGTTGCCTCGCACCTCCGGCGTTGGGGGTTCGAATCCCACCTTCGGCCTGTGTGCTTGGAGTTGGAGTTGCATATTGCATGGGCTTGCATATTCTCCCCATGCTTCTGGGGTTTCCTCCAGGTTCCTTCGTTTCCTACCCCAGTCTAAACTTATGCGTTGTAGGTTGATTGGCATTTCCAAATTGTCCTGAATGGGTGAGTGTGTGTGCGATTGTGCCCAAGGTGTCCTACGCCTTCTGCCCTGGGATAGGCTCCAGTCTCCCCGCGACCCTGTGAAGGGTAAGCGTTATGAAAAATGAATGGATGGATATTGCCTTCTTTTTTTTATTTTTTTTATTAGCTTTATTAGAAACTAGGACAAAGTGATTTCCTACATGGAGCAACAAAGAAAAGACAAAGCGCAAGGGTTGGCGTTCCTCTCTCTCCCGTGTCGATCGTGGCACAGGGTGTCTGTGCGCTCAAGTATGAGGAAGAGGGCGGATTGCTTTTGCTTTAGAAAACGTAGCAGTTTGAAAAGATGCGATGGCTGGCTTCATGTGTCGCCCATCCTAGCCTTCATCCTTGTAGCAGTCGTGTGATGGAGGAAAGCTAAATTGGCAGAAAATAGGCCAAACGATGAGTCTAGTACAAAGGATAAGCGGGTTTTAATCGGATAGTCTTTTCTTTGCAACATCAGGACTCTGGAGCATCCTACACACTGACGCATCACCTCTTTCCATTTTTAAGTGAAGACTCGCATGAACACCTGAGCGTGAGAACGTTTTTTCTTCTTCCAGGCTCGTCATCCAGTCGAAGGGGAGAAGGCCGGGCCACATAGCCTAAGGCAGCACTGCCTTGTGTCTGTCCTTGTTCTCCTTTATACCCATATCTCGGTGCGTGAGAGGCGATGCTGTGCTGGGGCAGTTCCACTTGGGGTCAGCTCGGCCTAGCTGTATCCGAGGCCGCTGTGTTTGAGCCGCGGAGCTGCTGCGTGTTCGACGGCAGAGGGCTGAAAGAAGCGGCATGCGGCGGGCAGCACTCGCTCTTCCTGATGCACGATGGGAGCGTTTACACGTGCGGGTCCAACAGTCGCGGACAACTGGGCCACGAGAAGCCTGGAGTGAAGCCTGGTAAGGAGCTAGAGCGATAATAATCATAACTATATATAACTGTAGTCATGTTTGGCTTTTATTTTATGCTTTTGCTCTGTTTTAAAACTGCTAATAGACTGAAAGATGAATATTAAAAGGGTTTTTTTTCTTTTCTTTTTTCTTTTTTTCAATTGTAGATTTTCTGAGCGTAGAAACAAAAAACGCCGATAGCGTAGCCGATCCACCAACCCGCATGTTTTAGGGAGATATCACCGGTAATAAATCCCGACTTCAGTACTCAACTGAATATTTTATACGGACCGCATATAATCGAACGGTACAAAGAACTTGCCATGATTAATTTAAAATTGTAACTGCAGTTGAGGTCACACGTTTCCATACGCCACCATATTTTTTTGGCTTCAGGGAAACATCTAAATATCTTATGTAGTTTCTGAAGGGCGGTACTAAATGGAAACAAAGAAGATCTTTTAAATAAAATAATAATAGTTTACACGGATCATTACACTGTGCAAAGGTTTACACCCCTCCCGGCTCCTAATGTATCGTGTTGCCTTCTTGAGCATCGGTGAACGTTTGCAGCAACAGTCGTGTACAAGTCCCTCAGTCGTCGTCAGTAAGAAAAGATGGATCTCAACATCATATAGTGACTGAAAGGGGTCAAATATGCAGAAGATGCTGGAAAAGTAAAGAATGTGCAGGACCTGGAGGATTTTTCTGAAGAACAGTGGGCGGTTTAACTGCTCAGGACAAACAAGGGACTCATGAACAACTCTCACAAAACATAAAGACAGTCGATGATCACCCAGGTAACGACACACGGTATTAAGAAGCGAGCGTATGTAAACTTTTGAACTGGTTCATTTGTGGAAATTCAGTTAGTATTGTGTCCTGTGGACTAGATGTGGTTAATAATTTTTTTTAATGGGGGGAAAAAAAAAGATATTACATTTTGCAGATTCTGCAAAATACTATACTTTTTACCCTCATAAATATACCAAGATATGTAAGAAATAAAACATGACATGATGCAGTGTTATATCGTAATAGGTAACGATGCGCCCTGTCTCGAAGCGGAGTCCCTTTCACCACCGTGAAGTTGATTTATTTCCCAGTAACAGCAGTAGCGGTTTTATTCCTCATAAACCACGGTGATTTGACAGCGATTTTATTCGCTGGTTGAGTATAGAACATCCTACACGCCATTGCTCCCAGCACCGCTTGCTCGTGTTCACTGAATACTGAACATGCCCGAGTCATTATCGGTAACAGATGGAGCTGGACGAAGCTTACCGAGCCGAGGACAGTGTGGAATATTAAAGCAGTTTTACTTTCTGTTCAAATCGAAAGCGGGCAGTTTGAGAGCTGGAATTCCCCCAGGTTTTAGAAATTTGTGAGACTTGTTTGAATTTACCCTGGCACAGATAAACAACCAAGGTCGGCGAAACAGAAGTGAGACAAGGACAGTCCGGATGTGATTTTACTCACAGTACGCGAAGATTGAGACATCCTCCCAAAAACATGCCCCTTGCTGCGAACGTGTGTGTAAATGTGTGTGTGTGTGTGCATGGTGCCCTGCGATGGCATTCTGGATGTATTCCCACCTCATGCCCAATGTTTCCAGGATAGACTCCAGATCCATGGCGGTTACTGAAAAAAATTATGGTTTTACGTTACCTAATCGTTTGCGTGTGTGTCCACAGAGCTGGTCGGGGCGCTGGATGTCCAGAAGATTGCCGGCGTGGCGTGTGGGCATGCCCACTCTTTGGCACTGAGTGAACAAGGGCAAGTGTTCGCGTGGGGCTCAGGCGAGTCGGGGCAGCTCGGTCTTGGCACTGCAGAGGAAGCCGTCCGAGTTCCCCGGTAAGAAGACATATAGAATGAAGGCAACCCTTACTAGGCTTGTATGATCTCATGAGCTTATCATTTCCCAACTGCACAGCGGCTAATACATTTCCGTCCTCCTTTATTCTCCTTAAACTTGAAATGGTGCAAATTCTCATTTTCCCTTTCGTCTTTTAAGCTTAAGGTTCTGAACAATTCAGTGGTTTATTGTGATTATTTCAAATGGGAATATCATGAGAAATCAAAATCACACAAGCCTGTCCCGTACGTAACTTCCCTTAATCCTGTCTGACTGTTAAATGAAGCTGCGGGAGCTTTTTTTGTCCGGTTTTCCTCTTATGATTTTTAATACCATGAGCGACGTTCGAGCGGTGAAGGTTGAATGAGAATCGTTCATGCGGATGCTAGATTCCTGCTAGAAGATTTTATTTTTTTTTCATCTGTTAAACTGTCAATGCTAAAACAAACAAACAAAAACTAAGCTGCACGAAGAAGGTTGCTGTAATTATTTACATAATAAGATGAATTTAATGACTAATATGCTGTTATTTATCATTTTAATGGTTATTATGTGAAATCTAATTTAGCTGTGTCTAAACTTATGTACATCTCGTATCCCCCGAATGTACAGGTTGATTAAGAAGTTGTGTGAACATCGGATCTCACAGGTCATGTGTGGCAACCAGCACTGTATCGCACTTTCAAAAGGTGAGACCTCAGATGTGTTTATTATTATTATTATTATTATTATTGTTATGTACTCCTTATCAGACACTTATTTTTTTTTAAGTCAGTTTATGGACTGGACTTGGGCCTCACTATTGATCTACATACTGAAATTTTGGTCTGCTTCTTTTTCATCTTCTCAGATGGTCAGTTGTTCACGTGGGGTCAGAACTCGAGCGGTCAGCTGGGTTTGGGGAAAGGTGAGCCGAGCTCTCTGTCTCCTCAGCCCCTCAAGTCTCTGTGTGGGATCCCACTGAGTCAGATCAGCGCCGGAGGAGACCACAGCTTCGCCCTGTCTCTCTCTGGAGCCGTGTTCGGCTGGGGCAGGAACAGCGCCGGGCAGCTGGGCCTCAACGATGAACAAGGTGAGAGACGTACAGAGGACGGAGGTAGCCATGCTCATGCGCACACAACAGCGGTAGAACTGTTATGGAAATGTCCCATAACATATATCTCAATGGGCGCCATTTTAATCACGGGCAGCCGTTTGGAAAGTCTAGACATGTCGGTGATCAGTGCTATTGAGTTCGCAATTCTGATTGGTCAGAAGGTGGTGATGAATTTTCTATAAAGGCAGTGTAGACTGTAGTGCCAGTTCTAACTCGAGTCGCAGGTTTATGTTAATGCAGTCTTTACGTTACTGTTTTCATATGACATATTTTTATTAATAAAAAGTATTTAAAGAAAGTATAATCATTGGCAAATTGCTGTGGTGTCAACACCGATGTTGACTCGTCTCCTCTAAGATTTAGTGCTGCAGTAGCACTCAAAACGGCCACAAGACAACGTCATTTATCGGTGGATCCGATATTACAAAACCGATAACCGATTATGGGAAAATGCTTAAATATCGTGAAAAATATCGGTAAAACCGATTATCGGCTGATCTCTACTGTAGTCGTAACAGTACGTCCGCATCAAACCAGCATGTTTTTTGGTCATTTTAATACAACAACACAACCCCGGAGTGTTCCATTCCATACTTGCATACATGTCGAAGACGTAAAATAAAAAATTGCACTTTATCCTCTTTTCAGTTACCACATGACAGCCAATCTGCGTGTTTAATTCCTTTCACTTGTGGTTTGAGCTCACGCAGTCCGTTCACGTTCCTGATGCCGACTCCTAATGCCATTTCGAACCAGAAGGTGAACGATGGCCAATGGGAATGTTGAATGGCAAAGTAAAAAGGAAAAAACACAAATCTTCACCGTGCTGAATCGGGCTCAGTTTTGTCACTACTTCAGATGGACAACCAAATATTGCGTTGCTATAAAGTATTAGCCCCCATTCTGACATCAGAAATACGTGTTCTACCACTACCTTTATGGCCTCATTTAGCCTTTTTATTAAACCGGATATTTAAGTGTGATTAATAATCCAATAATAATCTTTCGAGCAGGTGTGATGATTTAGACATGTAGATGATATATAATGATGAACTAGAGTCTATATATAAAGTATATATATGTATATGGTGCCATGGGGAAATAAAAAAAGATAAAAAAAAAATTTTTTCTCATTGTTCAAACAGACCGGGCTGTTCCCTGCCATATTAAATTCTTGCGCTCACAGAAAGTGGTCTACATCTGTTGTGGGGAGGAACACACAGCCGCGCTGACCAAGGTACAGATACACCATGTCCCCAGTTGACTGAAATCTCTTGGATTTAAATGAAGCATACAGATTTGCTTAAACTGGGGTCTGGACAGAGATTTAATCTGTTCATTAACACATCTGTACATCTGGATTGCTGAAGTAAAAACCTGGAAGGCAACAACACTGCATAATGTAACGAGCTGGGTAATGAGATGTGTTGCCAGGTGGGCTTGGGCATGAAAAATATAAATGCAGTGTACATTGGGCATGAGGTGGACAAATCACAATTAGTGTTTTGTTTGTGGTTGCATGATGGACAAGTCGGTTTAACAGTGAGAAAAAAGTAAGAAATGATATCAAAAGAACAATTCAACATCTTGTTTGTACAGGATGGAGGTCTGTTTACGTTCGGAAACGGGTCGAGAGGACAGCTGGGACATGACTCTGCCAACAACGAGCCTCTGCCACGCAGGGTTTTGGAACTCATGGGCACCGAGGTGTCCCAAATCGCCTGTGGCAGGTACACAGGAATTAATGCGTTTGTTGTTTAATTAATTAATTGTGTTAGTTTATTCCTTTTAGTGGTAATTGCTGCCTTCGAAGTAATTAGTGAGACATTCCCGACAGGAGACACGCAGACATCGCAGAAATGAACGCAAAATCGAGCAAGCGCCGCGATATTCGGAGGAGCTTGGTATTTTTTTTCAAAATTACAGCAGATTTTCCATAGATTTGGGCCATGAAGTGTCATGTGACATCGGGGGTTTGATTTGGCCCTGACCTTGCAGAATTACAGTTACCACCTTGAAGTTGAGTATTTTCAAATAACAAGTGCTTTTATTTCCAGAAAATTGGCAAGAACAATGCAAGAATTAGTAGGAATCCAATCTTACCACTATGAATTAAATCTCAAGCTAAAGGCTATTATTCAATTTGTGGGCGGGGATTACATTATGCAACATTTTTTTTTATTATTCATTTGCTGCATTACTCGCTATGTTTTGATAATTTTCTTGATGGGAACTTTTCCTTCATGTCTGTTCCAGACACCACACGCTGGCCTTCGTGTCCTCCACCGGCTTGGTGTACGCCTTCGGCTGTAACGCTCAGGGCCAGCTCGGCTTAGGGACCCGAGGAAACGCCATGATCCCGCTTCCAGTCCGAAACATCCAGCCTCCTTTTCTCACCAACACACAAACAGGTGGTTAAACACGCCATCGTGGCATCACATGAGATAAGTAATGCTGCTTGTCATGAGCCTTGCACAGGCATTTTCAGTACGTCTCGTTTGATGAAAGCACCAAGTGGCACTTTCCTCTTTCGCTGGTGCATGTGACTCGCCACAAAATCTGACTGCAGGCGCCATTCAAACCACAGCAGGAAAATTTATTTCCCTAGTTTCCAGATACCCAGGAGCTTCCACTTTTACATCAGTCATATGAGTTGCATTTACATTTTTAGAAAAAACAAACCTTTTAGTCCGAGACGGAAATTAGAGATGATTAAATGCTCTTTTTTTTTTTTTTTTTTTTTAAACCAGATTCATCAAACGTTAAGTCAAAAATATCTTGTTTTCCCCCTCTTAAGTATTTGGGCGGATATAATTGGGTCTAATCAGCTGCTTGTTATTGCTGCATCGTACCAACAGAAATAGCATATTGCGATTATGTTGCTACTCATGGGGTTAAAATTGACTCAAGCAGACAGCTGGATCTGTGTTTGTTTTTCAGACGTTAGTTACAGGGTTTATTTCTATTCGTGATATCCGGGCTGATCATTTACAAGTAATGTATTCATTATTTCATCTTCAGTAAGGGCTTTATCCTAATCAGGGTTGTGGTAGATCCAAAACCCTATCCCAGGAACAATGGGCGTGTGGTGGGAATAAACACTGGACAGGACTCCATTCCATTGCAGGGACGTTGATAATAATAGCAGTAATACCTTGCTCTGGTATTTATTGTTCATTTTTATAAGGCTACTTTCTCCGGAAGCTTTAAGTGGCCTATTATTGCTGCTGCTGCTGCTGCTGTTATTTATTTATTTTCCTTTCTTGTTTTCCCATGGTCACGACTTGGTCATAAAAAGCTGTTTTCTCACTGGCGTTACACGCACGTCGGCGTCTTCGCCATCCTACGTTCACTAATTGCCCGCTGTAGAGATGGACTTTCTCTCCGCATTAAGAGAGAGGGGTGTCCCTTTCTCAACGGTCCCTGATCAAAGAAAAAAACTAATTCGTTTGTCCGCGATGTTGCGGAATTGCTCTAAGCTTCCTCCGGAACAATAAAAACAGCACGTTATGTCGAGGACACGGAAAAATTAAGTCGAGATCGTGGGAAAACGACTGGTTATGTCGAGATCACAAGAAAATAAAGGGGGAAAAAAAAAACAAATAATACATGTAACTTTAACATTAGCAGCTTTATTGCTTAGTTGCACACATCTGATCTTTCTGCTGTGATGACCTCCATTTCCGTGATTAGGTTGCGAAATACCAAATACCAAAAAGCTTTTGCCGACGCACAACCTTTGATTGTCTCACAAATACAATATGCAGCATGACAGGTTTTGGATCACAGTATAAGATTTATTAAAGGCAGAATCCCGATTTAGTGAATGAATAAAACATGATCGAGCATAGTGTTCCGGGTTTGTTTGTCTACGATCTTTTTTTTTCTTTTCTTTTTTCTCCCCCGCCCCCATAACACAGCCGCTAGCCAACAATTCCAGTTTTTGTTTATTATTTATTACATTTGCGATTACGTTTCACGTTGCGGGACATCTGCAAAACAAGTTCGGTCCTGTTATCTGTTACATTTATAGCTTACATAAAAACTACAACCCCGATTCCAAAAAAAGTTGGGACACGGTGTAAAATTGAAATAAAAACCGAATGCAAGGATTTGCAAATCTCATGAACCCAAATGTTATTCGCAGTAGAAGGTATCACATTTTTAAAGTGAGGAAATGTACTGTTTTAAGGAGAAAAAAATAAGGTAATGACCCCAGGACGTCTCCAAAAAAGTTGGGACGGGCAAAAAAAAAAAGGCTAGAAAAGTAAGTGTTCGTAAAAAGAAACAGCTGGAGGACCATTTAGCGACTAATTAGGTTAATTGGCAACAGGTCAGTAATGTGATTGGGTATTTAAAGTGTATCTTAGAGAGGCGGAGTCTCAGAAATAAAGATGGGGTGAAATCTGGATGGAAGCAGATGTTGCTCTAAAACCTGTTTATACCTTTCAGCATTGATGATGCCTTTCCAGATGTGCAAGCTGCCCATTCCGTAGGCACTAATGCACCATGAAACCATCAGAGATGCAAGAATTGGGTTGTACATTTATAGTTGTTCCCTGTCCACTTCCCCCCACACCCTCCCCCTTAATGTTAATAAGACAAAATTGATGTTGCGGAGAAACCCGAAGACGTTTGTGTGTCACTTACAGTTTTACCTCCTGTCTCACTGTTACTAAGCGCTGACACTAGAGACTCCTCACAGAAAAGGCTACCATGTTAACAATGACGCACGTTTTTTAATCTGCGTATGTGGAGTGTCTGCCATAAAAGTTCCCGTGTTGGTTGCTACTATAAAAATAACGTATTAATCATTAAATATTTACACATGGGGTAGTGGTGGCTTGGCGGTTAAGGCTCTGGGTTACTGATCGGAAGGTCAGGGGTTCAAGCCCCAGCACTGCCAAGCTGCCACTGTTGGGCCCTTGAGCAAGGCTCTTAACCCTCTCTGCTCCAGGGGGCGCTGTATCATCGCTGATGCCAACTTCCTGACATGCTGGGGTATGTGAAAAAAAGAATTTCACTGTGCTGTAATGTACATCCATCTCATTATATAAACCTGTGATGATAGTCTGATTACGAAACAACTGTCCGAGCGCCCTCACCAATCGAGCGATCGGATTTGAGAATTCAGCATCTCTGTGGAGTGTAAATACTGGTATTAAATATTAACATCTTAACGTTTTATGTTTCTTTTTAAATTTGACGTAGATAAAGATAAAAAAAAAAGATATAGATAAAAAAAGAAAAAATAGATCCGAAGTCTGAACTCAGTGTGTGTTTATTTTCTCCCCGACTCCGGCACAGATCAGTACAGCATTAGCAGGATCCACTGCGGCGGCGATCACAGCTTTCTGGTGCTGTCACGTGGCAAGGTGAGCCATCAGACAGTGCAACGCACCATACAGCAACGTGCCATTAGATGCAAATTTTGCAGATGTGGAACAAAATATGTTGTTGAAATCGCTAGTGAATGCTTCACAGTGAATGGAGATATGCTAAACCTTAGTTTAGTCTTACTTAAAAAAAAAAAATAATAATAATTTTTTTATCATGACCTTGGGGGTGGGCGTCTCTTTTCTGTTTAAATGACATTGAGTGTTTGCTCTTGTCCACTTGGGGGTGCTCTTAAGCTGGTGAAAGAATTACACTGTAGAAGTAGATTTGTGGGACTTGTTTATTTTTCGCTCAGAGACGCATTTAGTCTAAACTCAGATGTACGATGGCCTTGAAGCGAGCACAGAAAGACATTGTTTGGTTATTGCTATCCTAACTATCTTAACAGAGTTGCCCGGAGGACTTCCGTGTTATCAACGCATCGAAAAGCATTTCCCTGATTAATAAGGAGAGTCTAAACAGTTGGAGGCTGAAGCTCCTGGACAGCACCGACTCCAGCATCACCAAGTGAGTGCAGTTATCAGACCCGGTCCGACCTTCACAGCAGATGTGGCTTCAACACCTGTTTGGCTTTTTCATGCTCCAACAAACAGAGGCGTGTAAAGTGCAGCATCGCAGAGTCACCGCAGGTCACGGTGCTGTAGATCTTCATCCGTTTATGATTTTATGATCAGGGCGTGGTCGGTATTTTTGCCCTGTTGTTTTCCGTTTATCTTGTGTATCTTATGTAGTACGGCGTTTTTGCTCCGTAGTAAAAGCGCATGTGCTTTTTACTATGCCAGTGAGCAGTCCAGTTTGTTTTCAGCAGGGATACTACACTTATAGGTGATCATTAACTTTGACGTCTTCGCTCGTCCCTGATTGTAAACTCTGAGCCGAGACGGTTTAGTTTTAAGACTTCGATACAAAATACTGCAACCGAGTAGGGGGAAAAAAAAACAAGCGTTACAATGAACATATATATATATATTTTTTTTAATCATGTCATGTAACATTTGGACAAGATGTATCAAGCTATTTAGTTTATCGGAGTTTTTGTCCACCAAGAGAACGAAATAACGTGGCCTTCTGAGAAAACGCTACAGGTCCGAAGTAGTGTTTTTTATAAGAAGAGAAAATGGAAAGATGGATTTATAAATGCATTAATCTTTCCAGCCTGTCGTTCTCTTGAGAATGAAGTACTTTAACCTTTGGCCCAAAGACTTTTTTTAACTGACTTTACAAACGACCAACAGCAGATCTTTTCCCATAACTGTCCTGGAATTGTCACGGAACATTGAAACTGGAAACTGACCGTCCCAAATATTCCATTTCTTTTGTTTACATTACTGTATAGCATTCTTTGTTTCATTTCTTGTGCTGCTATAATATAAGCATTCATCTGCTTTTAGATTATCCTGACTACATATTTCACATGACTATGACTAACCAAGCACGAGCATTGTTACAGTAAGAGTATCACGTAACACAGACAGCAATAAGAAAAGTTTCATTTTCTTTCAACCGATGCAGTTCTACTCGAAGTAGGGATTAACAGTTCGTTAATATAACAATTATTACTAGCAGTTACAATGTGTCTAATGTCTGTTATACAGATTAATATGCAGCTACTGACACGAATAAACAATACTAGCCCAATCACGGAAGATTTGGCAACCTAATTCAGCCACCGTGTCACTTAACACATCCCGACGTGATCAAACTGAATCGTGTACTTTTTAAAATGTACACCGTATTTTTGTTCGTGTTTCTTACTTCATCATTAAAAAAAAAAATTTGACCGCACGCACATTGACATCCGCGTCGGGTCTTTTTAAAAATCGCATTTTTGTGGCCGATAACAACTATTGGGGCAGTTTTCTCCGCTCAGCTTACTGTTGCCATGGGAATCAGAGGAGAGCATAACCTTTGAATCTCCACAGATGGCTGACATGTTGATCCACCAAACACAGATTAGAATTAGTCACTTTTATTTATATAAAAAAGAAACTTTTTAAATATTTTTTTTATTTATTTAAAAGTCCCACCTTTTATTACTGCAATCAAACATTTTGTCACCTGTTATTTTATATATTTTACAGGCATTAAATGTAAACACGTGCAACATTATAGTTAGAAAAGCATGCAAAAACAAATTTTACATATTGCTCTATTTTTATACACGCTGTATTTACAGCGTACACAAGAGTGCAAAGAACCAATCAGATTGTAGCTTCATGAGGCTTGTGGCCAGAAAAGTGACCGGTATAAAAACCTTGACACCAAACCATGTCTACAATCAGTTCACATGATTCTGATGGTATTTGCTGTAAAATAAAAAATCAAAAAGTAAAATTAAAAAGGATGTTGATACAAATTACATATCGATTACTGTCAACGAATACAAATAACAAAATAGTATTCATCCATAAATACATTTTACATAATACAAATAAATGTATTCTAAATCATGCCGTTCCTAGACTGTATACAGTTGTATATATTTATAAATGTGCCTCACGCGTTTTGTCTATTTGACTCTTTTATGAACTTATTTTGCTTTGCTGCTTCTTCTGCAGTGACATCATTCTACTGCTGTCCTCGACCGCATGTTGGAACGCCAGCTTCCTGGACCAGAGGTAAGACACAACGATTAATCCACACGTTTTTATATCCGCTTTTAAAGCTATACTACTTCCAGAAATGCTCATTTTGAAAGACAGTTAGTCGGCATGCTCATATATTAGAACCTTGAACTCCCCATGACCCTGCTCGTTAAATTTTAGCGGAGTTGGCACACGCTAACACTGGCAGCCATGGACATCACGTAAAAAAGGTTTCATTTCCCCACAATGCTCTGCCGTTTGAATCACTCTCCAAAAATGCTGATGTTCACAAACACACACATGATCACATGCACCTACACAATCTGTTTATTTCCTTCCATGTCCTGTAAAACACTAGGACATCGATTAGCATGATTCACAAGGAATGACCCTTGGACTCCTCACCATTATTATTTTGATTTGTATAAGGCTGTGCTCACTCGCTTTTGCTTCACATAATAATCTCTTAAAAAAAAAAAAAAATAAATAAAGCAGCTCGACCTTTGCAGTAGGGATTATTTGATTATGTAACACACAGCTGGTGTCATTTACGCTCGGATTGTGTCATTATGCCGGGGAGAAATGAGTCTCGTCTGATCATATTATTTTGAATACACGGCCGGTTAAAAGTTTGTGGACACGCGACTGAAATGTTTCTCGTGATGTTAAAAAGCTTTTGATCTGAAGGTGAGTCATTAAATGTGTGAAATTGGTGTCGTCTACAAAAATATAATCGTGTCGACGTATTCATTTCTTTCATTAGAAAACTAACATTTTGTTTACAAATAAATATATTTTTTTAACAGACAACTCGGAGCGAAATATTCCGAAAAGCAGCTGATAAAAATCCAGCTTCGGTGGGAACTCCTTTTAATACTGTTTAAAAAAACTTCTCCGGGAAATTCCTCAAAAAATCTGTCGAGAAAACGCCAATAATACATTTCTGGAAATTCTAGGCAAAAAGCGTGCCTAATTTGAAGATGCTAAAATATTAAATCATTTTAGTCTTTTTTTTTTTTAAATCACATCATTCCCATAGTTCCATTTGTGTTATTCCAGAGTTTTTTTTGTTTTTTTTTTACTTTATTCTTCTTATAAAATGTGGAGGAAAAAATAAATAATGTGTCTAACTTTTTGACTGGTAGTGTATGTGGTTAAAACAGTCCGCCTTGTGCAGTGTGGGCTTTAGACACGTGATGGTATGTGCTGCATCACAACACTGCATCAGTCTGAGCACTCATGGAATATCTGATCACATCACAATTAGTCCAAAATAATAAAACAGCCTTATTTATTATGGGTTTATATTTCATCTGAGTGCACATAATATAAATAGCAGTCTGACCTTGATGTTTTGCAAGTCATCATGGTGTATGTGCGTAATGGTTTAACTCTGGTGTTTATACTGAAAACATGATCTGAAAACATCATCCCGTCAGTGGATACAGATGGATAGATTCAGGCTCTAAGAGCCTTGAAATCCCAAGCTGACTGTTGCTTGTAGCTTTTGCAATGTGTCCTGAACTGTAGTTATTGGCTGCAACTTTCCAGTTCTGGTTAGCACTGATCGAGAATGCTGAAGGCTGGCTGTGAAGGAAAGTCTTCGGATTGGCCATACTGATTCAGCCAAATGCTGGAGACGAGAAACCGACACATGCACAGTATCTCATTTTTCAACTTCCACTCATCTAGTGTGGCTTTTAACAGCATGGCTGAACAGGCTGTCTAAATTAAAGCAGACTACATCAAGGCATCATTGTAAATTCAGAACGACAAGAAATTCAAAATTAGAAATTCAGAATGAAAGAATTCAGAACTGGACATTCAGAATAAACCAAGTCAGAGCCCAGAAATTCGGAATCATCAGAAATTCAGAACCTGACATTCAGAATAATTGGAAATTCAGAATAAGCAATGTCAGACACAAATTCTGAATAAAAAATAAAATGAATCAATAAAAATTATCTGTAATTTAGAACCGGATATTCAGAAGCATTGGGACTTCAGAATGTGTATAAATTCAGAACTGGACACTTAGAAGTTCAGAATGAACAGAAATTCAGAATAATAGGAAATTCAGAACAGACTAATTTAGGACCCACAATTCAGAATGATCAGAAATACAGAACAATCTAAAATTCAGAACGATCAGAATTTCAGAACCGGAAATTCGGAATGATTGTAACTTCAGAATGTGTATAAAAATTCAGAACTGGAAATTCAGGAGTTCAAAATGAACAGAAATTCAGAATAATGGGAAAGTCAGAACAAACAAATTCAGAAGCAATCAGAATTTCAGAACAATAAGATATTTACTACCAAAAATTCAGAATGAGCAGACATTCAGAATTGGCAGAAATCCAGAATGCTCGGAAATGCTGTACAAACTGAAATGGTATTTAGGTAGCTAAGCCTCGTTATCTGGCTGTGTCCCAAACCTCATGCTATTGCACTAAACAGTACATCAAAATAGCGCAGCACTACAGGAATTAAGATCGGTAGGTTGTAATATATATGACGTAGTATTTAGTACAGGAGTATGCTGTTTGGAACTGAGGGCTTTGTTTGTGATAATGGGCCTTCCAGTTTTCTTTCTTTGATGAAGCATACAGATTTCTGCCATTTCCTGGTGGGATAGTTTTATCTTGTGTGTGTCGGCCGTCAGGTGATGTGATTGGTACTACTTCTCTAACATTAACATGGTGTGACAGGGCCCACAAAGCTGGTTTAGGTAAGTTAGGATTGGTTTTTAGCAGGTTTCAAGGCCATGGTAACTTACATGGTAAGTACTACATGGCTATGCTGCTCCCGAACAGGTTTTATTCTGGGTAAGAGAACTCAAGCCCAGATTGGACCAATCAGCTGTAAGCAAAGTGATTTAAATCTGACGCATATAGTATAACCGTTTAGTGTTTGTAGCGATGACTTCGCGGTTTGTGGAGCATCCTGTGCAGCTCGGAGCGCGAATAATAAAAAGAGCACTCGGAAGGGAAATAACTTTTAGCGGACAGACACAATACTCCGGCATTCCCCGATGACCATCTATGTAAAATTTAGGATTTTTGGCAGGGTATAGTTTATCTACGCCGGCTTCTTGAGCCGCACATTAAAAATCGGACACGCCGAAGCCACACTCTACTGTCCCGCAAACTGTGTGTTGCTTTCTGGTCCTTTGCGAATGGTACATATATGCATGTGGTGGCATTATTCCTGTCCTGATGATATATTTTCGCAAATTGATATTTATTTAATAAAAAAACCTGACTTTTATATTAGATTAAATTAAGCGGAATGTAAGTTATAAGTCTGTTTATTCTCATTGTGAGCCTATAAAAGTAAACTTACACTTTTACACAATCAGCAAAGTTCCCCAGCTTGCGGCAGCCACAACGGTGTCGCTTTTTGCGGTTTAAATTCCTCATATTTTCTCATAATAATTTCTTTCTCTTCAGCCGGAAGTATGCACACCTGCCTTTCTCCATCTTGAACGCTTTTGGCTGTTTGCTGCAAACGTCTGGCTTTTACGTACTAGTGCACGCGGCGTAAACCTCGATTCAGGGTGACTGAGAAAATTGATAACCAGTGTCATGAAAGCCGTTAACCTTAATTCATCAGGGTGGGATTTGTTTGGGTTTGTCAACTCAAAACCTACTCTGAAACTCCGAGTTTATTCGGCTGGCTTCGTGAAACACGCCTCTGATTTAGCTCGGCTAAACTCCCCTGTTGGTACCTTCTGACCAATCAGAATCGAGAATTCAGCAGCACCATCATACAATGGTGCATAATGGCAATCACGAACGCATTTGAAAGACATCACGCAAGACTTTTATGGATGTTGAATGGAGTTATTGTGAATGTTTGTTTGTATTGAAATTTGGATTATATTATACTTCTTTTGCAGTGATGATGGTCATTTTAAAACCAACCCCAAAGTCCCCGGAATCGACCTCAACTCAGTCAGGCTGCTGTTCGAGCTGCTGATGAAGCCAGCCTACTCACGGCTGCTGGAGCAGGTACATAAGCATGTATATCCCCGTACCCATTCTACGTTACAATACATGCACAGCGAAACACAACTTCTGTATGTATGCTGCTATGAACAGCTTATGAACATGGTACAGCTTGATTTTATTTTTATGCTTGTAATATATTCAGCTGTAAGGACAAGATTTTGGAACGTTGTTCGTTTTTTCACTGCGTTTTTCCTCTAATACTCCCCAGCCGACTAGCCGGAGACAGGTTTTGGGAAAGCTTATTCGAGTCCCAAGGAGTTTTGAGGTTTTTTTCCTCCACTGTTTGAACAGATGAGTCATCATGGCTAAAAGCAGCCTATTAATAGCACATGGGGGTTTGTACCCGTCAACCAAACTTAACTCATTGTCCGCTTTGATGCATGGTGTGGAACACACTGGGTGTATGCTTGCACAGTAATGAGCAGACTTTTTTTTTCTTATTTTTTAGACCCGATAGATCACATTTTGTAATTTTATACAAGGCAGTATCAAATGGATTGGATGAAGAGGCATGCTGAAAGAAATAACTGCTGCTGACCCATCAGACTTTAGTCTTTTTTCTTCACGTAAACTCTAAACAAGTCTTTGTTTCCTTACATAATTGACTGGGATTGTAAAGGGCAAGCTTTTACGGTCCCTGTGAAGTCCTGTCTTGAAACACCCAGCATAACATAATTTCCACCGTAACAAGAAGTCTTGCCGGGACATATACAGTGGCTCTGCCCCTTTTACAAATTGTCACAACGCTTAACTTGGCTAAGACGTACTCGACAGTTAGTAGCGTGCGGTTTTATGATGTTTGGGGCGGGACACTTCAGATTGTAGAGAGCATTTGATTGGACAGAAAATGTTGAAAGTGCAGAATTATGTCATCAAAATCGTTCATCTGTATTGGTGGTAGAGAGCGAGACTGTAAAATTGAATTAAAATATCTTCTGAATGTGAATTTTGTTGTTTTGGAGCACATTAGCGCTTCGATAACCTTAGGGCTATAACACATTCATACTACAAGCCACGAAACTTTTAAACTTGATTTAAATACAACACTTTTATAAGATATGAATGTTATGCCGATAAGATTTAACAGCTCTTCAAAGTTGCCCATTTTAGTAGCACAGTATATGACCTGCGTGAAGTTGGCCCCCCACCAACGCAAAACGTCAGCAAAATATTCTCAATCATTTGTGCTTTGTTTGTGCCGTTAAAATTTTCGTTTGTGCTGCTTCGGTTCCGGAGATATTAAAATAATATATATAGGTCATTCTGGGGTCACCCAGCCCCCCTCTCATAACAACATATACAGAAACAAGTAAAAACACTTATCTTGGAGTTCGTGTTACATTTCACACATCCTGTGATCCACTGTGTCTCTTAAAAGTTGAAAACGCACAGTGGTTAGGTAACAATTACGTGAATGCGACTATTTAATGTGATTTGTCGTTTGGATTTTACCTTGTTACTTTACCTGTATTGTTAAAATAAAAAAGACAGTCGGCACAAATGATTTAGACCATTTCGGGGCAATTTGGAGCATGTGTGGGGCGGGTGACGTCACCTCATAGAACTTAATCCCTAATATATTAAAATCGAAAGCAGCACAAACGATTGAGACTATTTTGAATGAACTTGGAGCATGGTCAGGTGACCCCAGAATGACCTATAAATATTCTTTTAATATCTCCGGAACCGAAGCAGCATGAACGAAACTTTTATCAGCACAAACCAGCACAAACGAAGCACAAAGGATCAAGACTATTTTGGGTTAATTCGGAGCATGTGGGGGGGGCTGGGTGACCCCAGAATGACCTATAAATATTATTTTAATATTTCCGGAACCGAAGCAGCACAAACGAAAATTTTAAGGACACAAACCAGCACAAACGAAGCACAAACGATTGAGACTATTTTGAATGAACTTGGAGCATGTGGGGGGCTGCTAACGTCACTGCGCCATAATTAAATGTCTAATATTTTAACGAAAGCAGCACAAACGAAAATTTTAACGACACAAACCAGCGCAAACGAAGCACAAACGATTGAGACCATTTTGGGTTAATTTGGAGCATGTGGGAGGGCTGGGTGACCCCAGAATGACCTTTGAATATTCCTTTAATATCTCCGGAACCGAAGCAGCACAAACAAAAATTTTAACGGCACAAACCAGCACAAACGAAGCACAAACGATTGAGACTATTTTGCTGACGTTTTGCGTTGGTGGGGGGGGGGCAACTTCACGCAGGTCAGTATATGTGAGATACTGGCGTGATGGCGAAGAACTAACAAAAGCACAGAAGCATATAGGCCAGGTTCTGTACAGGAAACATGGCGACTTTTTTTTTTTTTTTTTTTTTTAATGAACGCAGAGGTAGAGCCCAGTCAGAAAGTACCAAGCTTTCACCGCTTGTAACCATATAGGCGTTCACATCCTAGATACAGCTCCGGATCGGTCTGAAGTTCGGAGGGCTTGTTTCTTATTACTCTCTTTAGCCAGTTTTAATAAGGGTTCTTATAGAGACCGGGACAGGATAACCGTACAAGGGAAGTTAGAATCCATCATGGTGGCACTCATTGATTTTCTCTGGGGGGGGGAAATGGTGGAGAACATACTGTAGGTGATAACAGGAACTTGGATGTCAAATGGATGTTCTGCAACATGAACTATAAACTGATTTTTTTTTTTTTTTTAAACAAACGCTAAATGTTCATTTAATAATTTTTTTAAATGTACGTGTTGGTAAATTGCTGTGGTGTAAGAGGAATGAAATACTTTAGAAAAAAAACTCAGGTTTTTTTTCAGATTGGCTGCTGGTGAACAAAAAAAGATCCCCAATATTGAGATTTCGAGAATAACATTAATAAAATGTAAAAAAATTAAAAGTTAGTATGTTAATCATCACCCAGCTTTACATATTTTTTTTTTAAATCATATTTTTTGTCGTACTCCCTCACAAGTCCACTGAGTGGGAAGTTGACTGTGTGTTTTCTAGACCACGAAGAGCTTCGAGAGTTTGCTGATCCCTCAGCTCCCATGCTCTCCTCCTGATGTAGAGGCCATGCGCATTTACCTGATCCTCTCTGAGTGTCCGGCTCTGCACGACTCCAAAAACTTCATCTCCCTCACCATCCCGCTCGCCATGGCCATCCTCCGGCTGGACGCAAACCCCAGCAAAGTGCTCGGTATGATCCCACAGGTGTCATTAGGGTTACGACCGAAACGAATATCGGCACATTTGACGTTCGGCTGAACGAGCGTCGCCGGATATTTCCATCAGATATATATTTCCCGGTTCTTGTTATCAAAGTCTCGTTCCATCGGCCGTGTCCGAGCACAACGAACTGTTCAGTAGGCCAAGCAGAGTGACCTGCATTGGGGTACGAAATTTGAGCTGGGTGTCTGATTTCTGCTGTGTCGGTAGCTAGGCCGAGGAAGCAGTTAAAGCAATTTCCATTCGGAAACGTCAGGTCACGTCAGAATGAAACGACTTCACGTGTCAAGGAAGAAAATACTTGATTTTGGTATTCAGAGTTTGGGCGTGTTTTCTAAAATGCGTTTAAACCACTTTAGCGCTTTCTTAAGACAATGGATGTAGTATGTAGTAAAATATCGCTTTTTATACACGAGATCATGTCTCTTTCATTACAGTAAATTAACTTTATCCTCTTTCCCAGTGTAGACAGACTGGAGATGAAACGGCGTGACCAAAACCATGGAAATAGTTCTTGCAAAGCATCCATCGTTTAAGAGTCCCCAGAGCAATGACTGCTAAATTTGGCAAAAAACCTATAAGGAAACATTTTATGTCTCTGAGATGTCCGTCTGGACAAGACTAAAATGATCAGACCACCCTTGAGTTCAGAAATGAGTCGTATTTTTAAGCATCAGAGAGAAAAAAGCATGGAGTTACAATATGTCGGCTCAGGGTTACTGATAAACTGAACGCTGCTAAAGACGCTCAAGTGAAAATATTTAAACCAGATATTTTTTTTTTTTCTCCTTTATCTGTAGATAACTGGTGGTCACTGCTGGATGGTGAGGTCTTCTGCAGGTTGGTAGAGATGTATAAGAGCATTGTGGTGTTCCTGCTCACCGGTGGCAAGGCCCTCCTTATTCCTGTGTTTCTGGAGAGCTACTTTAACGCTACGCTGAAACTGCTAGAGAAACTACACAAGGTAAACTCCTAAGGTTGTCTCTTCATATTATTTTGTGCTCACAATTTGGAAAATGAGGCATGATCTATATATAATCTTGAAAACACCTCAGAGGCTTCACTGGTTCTACTTAACATCTTTAAGAGCACCACAAATCGATCCCCTTTGACTGACCCCCATCAGACGCAGTATTGATGTATAGATATTTGCTGTCCAGTAGTGTGTGTGTGAGATAATACGCACCTCTTTTGTTTGATATTTGTCTCGCTCAGCTATTCTGAAGCGAAGCCCAGGTGCAGTTTCCTGCAGGGAATGTTGTTCTCGTGTATTTTTAGACACCTCATGTAGCCGCAACCGTTTCCAGAGCTGCTGCCTAATCGCAAGCTGTTCCACGTGTTTCCGCAGAAAGAGAGCTGTTCTTGGCCGGAAAAATATTCACTACCGAATCAGCGCTGATCTGCAACCAAGCTGCAGAGATTTCAAGGGCTTGGGGGGGTGCCATTATTTTATGACCGCAAATTGAACTTCTCATTTATGTTTAAAGTAAAACCAGAGGAGCGAGGAGGAAACTATATTGTTTTACTGTCGATTTGCGATGATGATCTAAAAGCCACTAAAACACACCTCTCTGAACATTGTCTGTGACTTTTTTTTTTAGACCACTGTGCGGTTGAATTCTCGAATCTGATTGGACAGAGCGTGTATAACTGTACTGTTTTGGGGGCAGTAACACGAACGATATGTCGTTCTAATACATCATTGGTTGTATAATGACTGGGAATTTTAATCTAAGACTAATAATAATAATAAACAGATTTTTAACAAAGAAAAACGTATTATTGTTGATGTTTTGTTAGCAGACCTTTATTGAGACTTTATGGAAGGATCTGCGGGTGTCGGTGCTTTGTAACGGTCACTGTGCCTTTTTATCGTTGCTAGCTATAACGTCCTATAAGTGCTAACAGGAAGTCTCGTGGACGTTCGACATCTTTAAACCCTTTTAAAACGAGCGATGTGTTTTTTGTTAATAATTTTAACGTTGTAATCATTGGCAAAGTGGACATTTCTGGTATCTCTGGTATCTAGAAATTTTCATATGCCTCCCCAGTATTGCGCCCTGACCTGCCTAAATAAAGCACAGGCAGGGGGGAAAAACCTCACCACTATTGGTGCTCTGTAAGATATTTAGTTTGTGAATGCTTCTTGTCTTGTAGGTGAACCAGAAAGCCCACCATGTGGAGTACAACCGCTTCTACATCCCCGACATCACCAGCCTGGTGGATATCCAGGAAGACTACCTCAAATGGTTCCTAAGCAAAGCCGAGATTGTGAGTCTTCCCTAGTGTCCCACCCCCCAACCCCCCGCTCATCCTCCTCTTCCTGTTATCTCTGCAGCTCCTGCTGGTGCTAGGCTGCTCAGATTAATGTTGCACCAGGATATTTATTAGCACAGAGTTGAAGGTTAGGTTACTCTTCTTTATTCCCTGTCCTCTAGTAAAGCATGTCCTCCTATTGCCAACCCCCTCGCACATTAAACAGTCTCATTAAACCATCTGAAGTGTTCTCGCTCACGTATCAGCACGATCGGATGCTGTGAAAGGGGTATCCTTTAATTAAACTAATATGACCATATAAGGTCGCGAAGGTCATGGAACAGTGTTAATTACGTCGTGTTAATGAATTCCGTTTCTTTATTTACTTTACAGAAAATGCGATCTCCTCCAGTACAGGTATGTTGATGTGCAGCTTTTCTGTAGGACAATTCGGAAGCGTTGAAAGTAATGAATCGCTAAAAGCGTTTTTTTATTTTCAGAATTCAGTTACGTTATGTGCCTATCCGTTCATATTGAACGCTCAAGCTAAGACAACCATGTTGCAGACAGACGCTGAGCTGCAGATGCAGGTAACAAACCCCGTGAAGCTATGTTTTTTGTTTGCATTTTTTTACAATTGAAGTCAAAGTGATTCAGCCTGATCGTTAACAGATAGCGTTTATTGCTTTTTAATGGAAAAAAATATATATGTTTTCTTAATCGTTTAAGATGGCAGTGAGTGGTGCCAACCTGCACAACGTGTTCATGCTGTTAACCCTGGAACCCTTGCTGGCACAAAACCCGTTTCTCGTCCTGCACGTGCGGAGGGATCACCTGGTCAGCGACGCGCTGCGTGAGCTCACCATCTATAACGATGTGGACTTGAAGAAGCCCCTAAAGGTGAGAAGACTTCCATATTATGAACTTAGTGAGTATCTAGGTTGTTGTGGTTATGCTAATAGATTCTAGATCCAGTTTTAGATGAGGTTCCAACCTCTCAAGCACTCAAAAGTGACAACAACGATCCATCACGACAATAATAACTGTTCGCGAAAGGCAATAGGCAGCAGAATGAACTTCATGAAATCCATTCTACATTAACTGAAATTCAGTACCTGACAACAGAACTATGTATATAAATTATTATTATTATTTTATTTTTTTTGCAATATTAATTTAAAATGTCACAGCGGAATTGGGACCTGACCTTATTGACTACACGGACTGCAGAGTCATAGTCAGAGATGCCTAGCAGGGGTGGACAAATCATTAATTCATCACCTAGCCTATTGGGCTAATGAAGGTTTCAATATGCCCACGCGGGCCCATGTTATTCTTACCTGGAAGTACAATTAACTATGCTAAGAAACAACAACAATGTAATTGAGCTCAAATTCTATTAAGAAGCTAATTGTGTGTGTTAATACAGTCAAATAAAATAAGCGAGGATTTGAATCCCTGTAAAGGCCGACCTCATGTGGGTGGGCATAGTCTTTATCCTCTCCTAATAATGTCATGGCTGATGTATGCAGCGTTAATGCATAAAATCATGCAGATACAGGTCAAGAGCGTCAGATATTGTTCACATCAAATCTCAGAATGGGGGGGAAAACATGATCTCTGTGACTTTAAGCATGGCATGGGCTCTTGGGATTTTCACACCCAACAGTCTGTAGAGTTTACACAGAATAGCGTGAAAAGCAAGAAAAACTTTTTTGTTACAACTCTTGACGAGTATCTGCATGATTTTATGCATTGTGCTGCTGCCTCCACATGATTGGCTGATTGGTTAACTGCATACTGTAAATGAACAGGTGTTCCTATTAAAATGGACAGAAAGTGTATATGACGGTTCTTGTGCTGCACTACACCACTGAACAATTTCGTGGGGTGTTGCATTTAAAGAAACATATGAAATATTTTCTTTTTCGAAAAAGTCAATCAAGAGTAGAGATCCCTCCCCCACCCCGTTTGCTGGCTTACACGGTCAACTAGCATTTAAACACGATGTGTGACGTGAAAACAAAGACACAAGCCAGTCTTTAGTAACATCTCGTACATGCAATGTGAGCAGAATTGAACTGTTTATCTTTATCCAAGTTCTTTGTTGAAGTAAGAAGAGCTGACCTGATCCCAACGGTTTTGTTTCGCGACTCCTCCTACAGGTGATTTTTGACGGAGAGGAGGCAGTGGATGCAGGAGGAGTCACTAAAGAGTTCTTCTTGCTGCTGCTGAAAGAGTTGATGGATCCAGTCTATGGCATGTTCACCCATTTCCCAGAATCCAACTTGCTCTGGTTTTCCGATAAAGTGAGTTGAACATGAAGTCCAGTTTCACTTGTGACGAAGGGTTATGTCTACAAAGTAAATCACCATAATGCGTGGGAATGCTGATGTTATGTTCTCCTCAAACCATGTGATGCAGTTATATAAAGTTTAGAGATCTTTGATATCTTAAGAATCTTTGCTTTATGATAGTGATGGAACTCTATTCTATGTACACTGGATATCAAATTGGCTGTGATTCGTTTTCCGATTGCTTGAGTTTGTTTTTCAAGGATAAAATAACAATAGTTTAATCACTATTGGACATTAAATAAGGAAACATATTCAGTAAATGTTTGGCTTTGCATTTAATGACTTGTTAACTGCTTGTTCTCAGTTTCTAATGGGTTCTAAATCAGTGGTTTATTAAAGGCTGGTGCACTTGGAGGGTAAATCAGTTAAACATGTAGATAAAATAAGTTAAGAGAAACTTATTAAGTTTGAGATCAAAGACTCTGTAAGACGACACGAGTGCTGCAAGCACCTCAGTAGAGTAATCTGATTTTTTTTTTAAATAAATAAAAATTAGAGTTGGATTCTCATTTTATAGACTCTAAGAAAATGAAGTCATATACCAGTCCCTCCAGGATTTTGTGATTTTCGCAGAAATTAACGCGAAATCAAGCACTCTTGGAGCTTGCGATTTTTCAAAAATTATCCCGGGTTTGAGCCAAGACTCATCATGTAACGCAATCTTAACACGTATTTGGTCAGAACCTTCGTCGATTAACGAGCGTCGAACATGAGTACAGCTAAAAGGTCTCATACCAGCAGACATCACTGTGAAATACCATGCGAAACAATTTCTTGTGATTGCGATTTCACCAACTCGGGTATAATTCCTATAGTGCCGATTAGTAGACTTAAGTGGGACACCACTACTGACCCAAAAGCACAAGAAAAGTCGGCTCACAATCATATAACTAAGCCTCAGACGTTTTGGGATTCTGTTCTGATGAACGATGAAACAAAACTGGAACTTTATTCGGCATGATGGATCAGCGGTAAGTCTGGAGGAAGGAGAATAAAGAACGAACACTCTGTCCACAATCACGCATGGTGGTGGCTCGGTGATGCTCTTGGGCTGCTTTGTATCCTCTGTCACTGGAAACCTGCAGCGTGTGGAAGGCAAGGTGGATTCATTGAAGTTTCAGGAAATCTAATTAGAAAACGTCATGCCGTCTGTGAAGAAGCTGAAACTTTGTCATTGGACCTTCCAACAGGACAATGATCCCAAGCATACCTCAAATTCCACCAAGGCTTGTTTGTAGAAGATGTCCTGGAAGATTCTACAGGGCAATCACAGTCACCTGATTTGAACCCCATAGAAAATCTCTGGTGGGATTTGAAGAAGGCGGTTGCAGCGCACAAACCCAAGAATATTACTGAACTGGAGGCCATTGCTCATGAGGAACTTGCTAAGATTCTCAGGAACGCTGCCAGAAGCTCTGCATATCGTTTGCAGCAAAAGCGTGCTCTACTAAGTACTAAAGATGCTTGCCATGAAGGGGTTGAATAATTTTGAAACTGGAGAAGTCATTTTGAGTTGAATTTGTGGAAACAAACATTCGTTGTGCTGAACTATTTCAGTTGCTCTTGTTTGAGCTGTCCATTGCAAACAGATGAAAGTCTGTAAATTTTGACAATAAACCTGATTTGCAATGGGGTTGAGTCATTTTGATTGCAACTGATATATTTGTTAAAAATTTTACAGATGAATTTTCTATAGCCTGGAGGGTGTCTGCTGTTACAGGTTGTTTTGCCTAGATGGAAAAAATTATTGTTGACGCAAAAAACATCATTAGTCGTCATCATTACAAACATCATTACAAAACATGGTGTGCAATTCTAAATGAACATCAGAGCAGGCTGTGAGGGATACATGTGTTCTTTCCAAGCTGACATTGGGTTACTTAAAAACAACCGTAAGCCACTATTTTGCAGTCTTGTAGCTGTTTTTTTTTTTGGATTGTCTTGCGCATAGGGGCAAAGGATCAAGGATAACCCCCCCACACACACACACACTTTTCTGAAAGCATCTAAGGTACAACTGGAGTTTTCATAACTGGTACAGACTTTGTTACTCTCAGGAGTCGATTCGATATTATAATCTACTGATCTCATTTGTTCATTTTTAGTATCAAGGTTTCAGTGGATCCGGAGCCTATAACAGAAACACTTGGCTCAAGGTGGAAAAACACCAGCACAGCAGTTTGCAAGGCACTATACACATTCACATTTACACTTGGGGCAATTTAGTTTAGCCAGTCCAATCTGTTGGGAGGAAACTGGAGAATTTGAAGGCCTTTGAGATGTGAGACAACAGTGCTACCCACTGTGCCACCTGCCATGTTATTGTTCTTTTTACATTTTTGTAGATTCTAAATAAAAGTATCATCAAAAGTATTTTTTTTCTAAATGCTAAAAGTTGCTATTGATATGGCGTTGCTATTGCTAAGTTGCTATTGATATTGCGTTGCTATTGCTAAGTTGCTATTGATATGGCGTTGCTATTGCTAAGTTGCTATTGATATGACGTTACTATTGCGTAGTTGCTATTGATATGGCGTCGCTATTGCCTAGTTGCTATTGATATGGCGTCGCTATTGCGTAGTTGCTATTGATATGGCGTCGCTATTGCCTAGTTGCTATTGATATGGCGTTGCTATTGCGTAGTTGCTATTGATATGGCGTCGCTATTGCGTAGTTGCTATTGATATGGCGTCGCTATTGCGTAGTTGCTATTGATATGGCGTTGCTATTGCCTAGTTGCTATTTATATGGCGTTGCTATTGCCTAGTTGCTATTGATATGGCGTTGCTATTGCGTAGTTGCTATTGATATGGCGTCGCTATTTCTAAGTTGCTATTGATATGGCGTTGCTATTGATATGACGTTGCTATTGCGTAGTTGCTATTGATATGGCGTTGCTATTGCGTAGTTGCTATTGATATGGCGTCGCTATTTCTAAGTTGCTATTGATATGGTATGATGTCATAGTGTGATTATTTTATATCCACACCTTCCATTTTGCAAATATTGTAATATGTTAACAAAAACCATATTTTCACAACTGTAGAATATAGCAAGGCACTATTTGCTCAGCGGGTAGGTTTAGTGTCCCTGGTTCATATTCTCCACATCTTTGCATGGGTTTCTTTCGGATTCTCCGATTTCCTCCCGCTGTCCGATTAAACATACTGGTAGAAGGATTGGAATGGACTCCGGATCCACCGCGACCCTAACCAGGGCTCACTGAAGAAGACGAATGAACTGCGCATTAGTAGTTAATCGAACACCCATTACATGGTCAAAATGAAAAACATGGGAAAAACAAAAGCTTGAAGTTGTTTTATTTATAAAACAAACAAACAACAAAAAAACCACAATGTATTGATTGTGTACTAAACTGTTTGTGCCGCAGTGTTTTGTTGAACATAACTGGTTCCACTTGATCGGCATCGTCTGTGGCCTGGCTATCTACAACTCCACCGTTGTTGACCTGCACTTCCCTCTCGTGCTCTACAAGAAGCTTCTAGATGTTCCTCCTGCGCTGGATGATCTGAAGGAGCTCTCCCCTACTGAGGGCAGGTACGCAAAAAACTGTCCTCTTGGTCCTAAATGAATTATCGCATAGCGTCTTTAGATTTGAATTTACAAGTCTAGAGTTCACCGCTTAGGTTTTTAGTGCGTTTTTATTTCACCAGAACAGCAACATGACTACAAAATACAGGCTACACAAAAGCCTACAAAACCCCACAGGTTGTAAACACCTGCGTAGATCCGAACGCGATAACGTCCTTAACCTTCTTTGTTGTGACGGAGACCTTTCGCTGTTCCTGGGTGAAACCAGAAGCGTTCACTTTAAACACGTTTGCCTTGTTTTCCAGCCCGCGCTCTTTCCATGCTGTTACGTAACCAGCAGTCGTTATGAAAGGTTCAATTAGCGCACAGCAGAAACCCTGGATCAAACAGAGGACATGGGCCGTTAGCCACTAATTATTTCTAAATGTCAGCAGAGAAATGTAGCAAACGATCTCCTCATTGCCACTGAGGAGCCAGAATCAGGAAACGCACAGGGTGGTGTTTATTTATGAAGATAGCTTGTTGTGTGTTTTAGCTTTTGAGCGCACGGCTCATATCCGAGCCATTTCTTTTATCGTATGCAATGTGGTATCATTTGTGTGAACTGGATGAACGATTAAGATAAGATGCTCTCAAAATACCTTTTATTGCCTGGTCAGATTTGTTTGTTGATGGCTGTGTATTTATTGATTAACTCAAGGTTAAGAATGTTTCAGAAAGACTCGAGGAGAGAGCTCTTTTGCTGCTGATTGACAGCACGAGTGCTTCTCTGCTGTTAACCGCTTAAGGGTCCCAGCTGTTGCTTCGAATTTTAAAGGCTTTACGTGCATCGTTTTTCGCTTATCGAAGCTCTAAAAACGGAGCGCGTTTCATACCGGCCGATGATGTGTAACGTGAAAACAGCGATGTGAGATGAGTAATGGAAAGCCTGTCGGCAGCACTCTTAATCTAGGTGCTGTGGGATTTCAAGCCTCAGTTGGTGTGGTTAATTTAGACTGAGGTTAATACAGATGGATGAAGAGTTAAATGTGAAGGAAAGAACATCCAGATCCGTCTCTTTAATGGGACACCGTTTCCATGTTCGTGTAGGTGGCTCGCGAGGACTTGTCCCGCTGCGTAAACACCGTCTGTATGAGGGAGCTCGATGTATAAAGCGAAGTGGCGTTTACACCTTGTGAAATGGTGTTTTTGTATTCAGACGGCTGTACTCATGGTTGAGAGTCTCACTGTAAATCTGTATTTACAGGAGTCTCCAGCAGCTGTTGGACTATGACGAGGATGACCTAGAGGATGCCTTCTGTCTCAACTTTGCTGTAAGATATTTATTTATTATTATTCCTGATGAACACATGAACAAGATGGTCCTGGGGTGGGCAGTATCATTAGTTCATTTTCTTTCTGCTGGTCCTGATCGAGTTTGTGGTGGCAACACCGCTGCCCACGATTGGCTAGTGTCACTGTGATTGACCGGAGAGAGAGTATAGCACCCCTCCCTCCCTGAGAGCACGGCCAATTTTGCTCTCTTGTTCTCCCAGCCATGGATAACACGGTAGCATCATCAGGATCCAACCAAAACGCCAACTGTTTCGGGGCCCTTAGTTCCAATGAAGGGAAGTTGTAATGCTACAGCACTGTTTGCTTCCAAGTATGTGGAAACAGTTGTAGAAGTCCTGCGTATGAGTGTGATGGCCAGGTGTACACAAACTTTGGTGTGTGTGTGTTAAACTCCAAAGTTCATACCTTGCAAAATCATGTACATTCGCAAAGATACATGCATCTCTTTACAGATTAGCCGAGAGTATTACGGGGTAACGGAGGTGAAGGAGCTCGTCCCTGGAGGAGAGAACAAAACCGTAGACAAGTCCAACAGGTGTGTTACTCGGGTCTAACATTTATTACATTTATTTTATTTTGGCGGGCGCCCCTATCTAGAGCAACTTGCGTGTATCTCATTCATACATCTGAGCATTTGAGGGTTAAGGGCCCAACAATGGCAGCTTGGGGTTGCTCCGGTTTGAACTCACGACCGTCTGAACAGTAGACCAACATCTTAATCACTGAGCTACCACTGTCCTAAAGCCAACAGGTTACTGTTCAGTCAGCGGAGTCTTTAAAGAGGTCGCTATGTTCCAGCTTGTGTCCCATATTTGACAGTGTGTGTGTGTCTGTCTGTGCGCGCGCATGTGCTCTACTGTCCTCTGGGACGATTCTCTGAGGATTTAGGCCCGGAACCTAATGAACTGTGTGTGTGTGTGTGTGTGTGTGTGTGTGTGTGTGTGTGTCTATATATGTAGTGTGTGTATATGTGGGTGTGTACGTGTGTATACAATATATATACACGCACACTTACATTTTATATATATATTATATATATATATATATATATACACACACCCACACTTACATTTTTTATGTATATATATAATAATATATATATTATATATACACACCCACACTTACATTATATATATATATATATATATATATATATATATATATATATATATATATATATATGTATGTATGTATGTATGTATGTGTATATATGTGGGTGGGTGGGTTGGATGTGGTAAACAACTTGAGACAGAATTTTGAGATTGTATAGGCTCTGCAGACGATGGGCTATACCAACAAAACACAAACAAACATTCACACACGCACTCAAACACACACTCCATTAGGCTTCGGGCCTAAACCCACAATGCAACGTCCCAGAGGACAGTAGAACATGCGCGGCACACACACACACACACACACACACACACACACACACACACACACACACTATTAGACATTCTGCCAAATTGAAATGGATCCTCTGGCAGGATCACAGAGCAGCCATTTTAACAGCAGACTCTCTGCAGCATTTCAGAACATGCAGCTCTGCAGCTCAGTCTTTTGTTTGTCTTTGTTTAGTTTTTTTTGCTTACACGGTACGGCTGAATCCTCAATGGCTTTCCATTCACTATATGTATGCACATTGCGTAGGCTATAGAACAGGTGTAGTGCACTATTTGCCCTCCCTTTTCTGCACAAGCCTGCGATTTTGTCCATTTTCTTAGGAATCAAACACTTGGTGGTGTGCTGCTGTAGGAAAATAAAAGGACAGGGTCGTGCGATGCAGCCTGAAGACGATTATTTTCCTGTAACAGTAGTTCTCGTGTTTGTTTTATTCCTCTTCCACCTGGACAATTTATTTTAAAAGGTCCCTTCATATGTTTGATCTGTTTATAGGTACGTTTTAATGTCGTGGAACATCAGTGAAAGAAGATGATGGATGGATAGATGTACTATATTGATCACTGGCTATAATAAATAGCTGTTATAATGTTAATGTGCCACCTGGGAACAGAAGAATGTGTGTGTGTGTGTGTATGTTTGTGTGTGTGTGTGTGTGTGCATGTTTGTGTGTGTGTGTTTAATCCCTTCTGGCAAGACGTACACACTTTGCTTAAAGTGTGAGGAAGGAGCGAGAGCAGCGTCTGCATCTCTTGCCTGAAGGCCGGCTGAGTCGGATATTTGTCCGAGAAATTAGGCAGGTGGCCAGACATTGTGTGTATCTGTGTAGGAGTAAACCTTGTTCTACGCGCACACACACACAGACACTATCATTCGCACCAGATGTAACTCTTCTACTGGAAGATTTGTTAGTGTTGATTGTGTGTGTTTGTGTGTGTGTGTTTCAGAGAGGAGTTTGTGCAGGCCTATCTGCACTACATGTTCACCGAGTCAGTGCGAGAGCTGTACTCTGCGTTTGCCAGCGGTTTCCTGAAGGTGTGTGGTGGCCGGATTCTCTCTCTGTTCCAGCCCTCTGAGCTCATGGCCATGGTGGTGGGCAACAGCAGCTACAACTGGGAGGAGCTAGAGAAGGTGGGAGAGTAGCAGCACACACACACACACACACACAGAGTGAAAGAGAGAGCGAGCAACACGTGCGTTAGTATAATTAAATCAGAAATATACATTAGAGAGAGATACAGGTAGATTAGAGAGACAGTAGAGTAGAGACAATTTGTATGATACAACACTGTAAAAATCTAAAACAATACAATTCTATTCTAGTTATAATTCTACTTAGACGAAAGAAAGATGGAGAGAAAAGGGAAATAAATAAAGGAAGAAATTGATTGAGAGAAAGGAAAGAAAAAAGAAAGGACAAAAGAAAAAGATGAAGAGAAAATGAAAGAAAGAATGTGAAACAAAAATGAAGAAGGAAGAAAGAAAGATGGACAAAGAAAAAAACAAAAATGGACAGAAAAGGAAAGAAGGAAGAAAGAATGATGGAAAAAAAATGAAGGAAGGAAAGATGGTAAGAGGTAAAGAGAGGAAATATGGAGAGGAAAGGAAAAAGATGGAGAGAAAAGAAAGAAAGAAAAAGAAAGCAGGAGAGAAAATTAAATAATTAGAAAGATGGAGAGAAAGAAAATGAAGGGAAAAAATAAATTGAGGGAAGGAAATGTATAAAATGAGAAGAGGGCGTGGTTGCAGAGAGGGCGGGGCAGCGTGGTCGCGGAGAGGGCGGGCAGCGTCGTCGGGGCAGTGTCGTCGTGGAGAGAGTGGGCTGTGCTTGTGTCGTGTTCTTCATCTCCACGTCCTCCTTTAATGTCTGCCGTCCCGCGTAAGATCCGACTCTGCATTTCAGTGGATTTGTGTTTATTATGTATTAGTCGTACAGAGTCTTTAACCAAGACGTCTCCGGGCGATGCTGCTGTTTGCTCAGAGTTAATATTTTCCCGGGTTTCCTTCCACAGAACTGGAGCAGTCAGCATGCTCATTGTTCACCATCTGGTCCATAAACGAGCTCCGTGTCTACGAGACATGAGCCGATGGTTACCGATGATGTGTAGTAGTTGTACAGGAGAATGGATGAGTGTTTAACCGTCAGCAACAGTTACACTTTTTAGCAATGTTTGCACCGTGTTACTGCTCGGCTAGCGAACGTTCTCCTCTCAGCAGCGTAGTACGGAAATCACCACGCATGTTTTCTTATTCTCTCAAGAAACCTGAAAGTTTCACCTGTGTCTCGACTGTTCAGAAATTCCAGACGATTTCAGCAGCGAGACAGATGAGGTGGTGCAAGAATGCGCAAGTGTACAAGTGCGGCTGCTGTGTAGTTATTTTGGTCTCGGGCAAAGAGCATTCTGGGTAATCGCTGTACTAGACTCCACACCTGCCTCTCTCTAGCTCTCTCACAGTGTTCGAACGTAGGAAGTGTCTTAAACACACACGTGAAAAACTCTTGCTCGCTGTAAAAAAATCTAAATAAATGAACAAATAAACAAAGCACTTACCCTGTGATTTTATATAATACCACATTTATTCATGATGTTTGTGCGCGGTTATGGTGAAATGCTTCATGCTGTTTTGCAGAACGCGAGCTACAAAGGCGAGTTCTCGGCCTCCCATCCTACGGTGCGGATGTTTTGGGACGTGTTCCACGAGTTTCCCTTGGAGAAAAAGAAACAGTTTTTATGTAAGTGTCTCGGTGCGCAGTGTTCTTACTCAAGCTGTAGCGTGTGGCTCAGCATTCAGACCCACGGCTGGAGAGGAGTGGCGAAACATTAAGAAAGCATCGAGGTAGTAGTGTAGAAGTGAAAAGCTGGCAGCTGTAGCAGCATGGGGGTCAGACGTTTGAGCTTTTCACAAACTGCTGATCTCCTGAGGTTTTCACGAACAATTATGGTGTGAAAAACAAAAACGAAACCTTCAGTGTCTGGTTTATGAGAGAGGGTAGAGGAGAATGGCCAGACTGGAGCTGACGGGAAGTCAAATAACCGCTCTGTACAACCACGGTGAGCAGAAAGGCATCTCGAAACGTCCGATCCTGAGGAAGACGGGGTAGAACAGCAGAAGACCACATCGGGTTCCGCTCCTGTCAGCTATGAAGGAATCAAAGTCCCCGAAACCGGCGAGGTTTTCCAGAAGACTGAAAAAGACGGTTTGCTTCTTCAGTTTAGATGAATCTGTACCCACTGTAGCCTGTTCTCATTATCCAGCACTATTTCTATTCTGATCACTTTTTTAAAAAAAATTTAAGACCAAAAGATTTGGGCAGTCTCACAAACTGAAGCACACAGACGTGGGGAGAATATTCCGGTGATGTTGTACAAGGCGCGTTCACATCGACGAGCAGGAGAGCAACAAAAAATGAACGACGTTTCTACAAATGTACAATGTATTTCCAAATGACCACGTAGGACACTTCGTAGGTGTCCGATTACTAACTGTAGCCCAAAGCAGACGGCTAGCTTCGGCTGGACACGTCCAAAAGAAGTACTTTCACAGGAAAAGGCGTTTGATTGCGAACCACCCACCGTGTTTACTCGCCAGAGTGCTCCAGACATTTCACCGTCTCGTTCAGACCTTGTTCCAACAAGAGAGCCCATTACACCGCACGCTTCAGTGTTCTATAGATTGCAGCCAGCGAAGTGTGTGTACACCGCCGGTCAAAAGTTTGTGGACACTCGCCTGAAAGGTTTCTCGTGATGTTAAAAAGCGTTTGATCTGAAGGTGTGTGATGAAGTGTTTGAAATCGGTGTCGTAGACAAAAATATAATCGTGTGAACATGTGCATTTCTTTCATTAGAAAACTAACCTTTTATTTATGTTCAACAGCCTCCGCTAACAGTAATCTCTCTTTCTCGGCGCAGTGTTCCTCACAGGCAGTGACCGGATCCCCATCCACGGCATGTCCAGCCTGCGCATCATCATCCAGTCCACGTCGGCGGACGAGCACTTCCTGCCCGTCGCTCACACCTGCTACAACCTGCTGGACCTGCCGTGCTACAGGAGCAGAGAGACGCTGCACTCGAGGCTCACGTGCGCCATCGAGCAGTACGAAGGCTTCAGCCTGGTGTGAGAACTCGGCTGCTCTTTCACACACTCGCACTTTCACCGAGGACGGAACGACGTCTGATCCCCCACGCAGAGTGGCTCTGGCAGTGTGAGTAGGAACGTATACAGACCCTGAACTCTGAACTCCGCTGAACTCTGAGTGGAAGAAATCTTTTATTCAATTTTATTTTTGGGGTGTTAGTGCGAGAATTCCTGCTGTGCACGTTGATATCCGGAGCGTTTTTTTGTTGTTGTTGCTTTCCTGCTCCTTTCCGAGTTCTGGGATCAGCGTCAAGATCGTGTACGTTTAGACGGGCGCTCTACGCCGAGACAGGAAATATTTTCGCTCGGTGGTTTGGAGTACCATTCAGATGCTTGTTTTTTTTTTTTTTTTTTTTTTTCCCCTTCTGTTTTTTGCTTCTGTGCTTGGTGGGAAAGAAAGAACTCGGGATAAATCCAGAAACAAGTCGCCTGAGCTTTTGACTGGAGATGTTCAGACCTGCTGCTGAAGTGACGGAGGACGGAACAAGCCATTATGCGGACGCGAGAACCTATTAATCCTCTCTGCTTATGCGTAACTCGACCAGTGAATTCATTTACAACTTTGCCTTTAATACGAGCCACTAGCGAGGAACGCCTACTGCTTTCGTTTATTCTCCCTTTCCTCACTTTCCCAGCGTGCATGCAAGTGTGACGTTCCAGAGTGAAAGCTGAGCCTGCTAATGACTGATTATCACCACAATAAATATGTATACGGTAAACCCAAAAATGTTCTTTATGGTTGGGGAAAGAAGGAAAAAAAAACAAACAAACAAGCTGAGGATTTGAAAGCCACAAACGACCGCAGTAACTGACGGATGATTATTATTATTTTTTTTTTCTTTTTCCATTCGAGGGAGGAGATAACTGGAGCAATAACTGTGTGTGTGTGTGTGTGTGTGTGTGTGTGTGTGTGTGTGTGTGTGTGTGTGTGTGTGTGGTTTCGATTTGAACGCTGGCCTATGCACAACCATGGATCTGTGGAATAAGCGGAGCAGAACGCTGGTCCTGTGCGTTTAACAAGTCCCGGACGGAGATTCCTGCTATAACGCTCCTGATTTAATCCCGACAGTTAAAGGTGGGGTCAGTGATTCTGTCAGTAATATTCTGCTTCCTTTTATATCAAATAAACCAGTCAGGACGAGGAGGCGTCTGTACTTCCATGCTGACCGTCTTTTTAAATGTTCTGCCGCTTGCACTATTGTTCAGGCATTTGAGCATAAGCAGCATGTGTTTGTGTGTGTGTGGTTTTTTTTTTTTTTTTTTTTTGGTCTTTTAAAAAAAAAAATCATTATCACTGATTGTACCTTTAATGTTGGCTTATATTCCGTACTTTTCATAAGTCATGTTGGGAAAATTCAGCCAGACTGAAAGTATTATACGTTCACTGGACATTATTAGTATTATTATTATTATTTTTTGCACTCTCAGGTCACAGTCTGCTCTACATAAGGGAAGGGGCGGCACTACCAGAGGACTTACGGCTTGAATCGAGCTATATAGCTAACACAAAAATTTGTCTCAAATGTACTGGATTTTAAAACGGGAGGTTCTACCAGTGGAACTATCCCGAGTTTGCCAATTGACTGGCGCCTCTGGGGGTCTACAAGGACGACGCTTAATCTAAATTCGACCGGCCAATTACAAATTAATTCCTATTTAACCCCTACATTAGCATTCCTGTTTTACTTCTATGGCAAAACACACACCGTTGTAGTTTAACAAGCATTAACACACTGCCTTGTCTACTGATTATAATAGCAAAAATAATGTTTAGTTTGTCAACTTTTTGTAAATACCAGACATGCTTCCTGAGGAACTTCCTGAGGGATAAATAGATTTAACATCACACAGATGCTGCTAGATAGTTCATGTTAATTAGCTGAACTATTATATTGTGCAATTAAAGCCAGAATTTTATTTTATGCTAAGGAGTCAGCTATCGGAATGTTTTTAAAAAAACAATAGCAAGTTTGTGATTTTGTTGTTCAAGTGAAGCTCCGCCCTCGTTACTGTAGGTCAGTGGCCACCGACCCTCTTCCTGAGGAATTTAGCTCCAAAAGTAATTCTTGCCCAGCTGACCATCTAATCATCGCCTCAGGACGTTGTCGGTTTTCGACAGGAGGCGTACAGCACCACCGTGGTGCTCTCTTGTATATAAATCTATTAGTTTGGGTAAAAAAAAAAAACATAATTCTGTCGTTATTGCATCGAAATCTGAGTTTCTTACCGTTCCGAGGACCGTGCAGGGACGAAGAATGGGACGTTTAAAAGGGATTTCCATTCCACAGCCACGACGCTCTGATGCTCTCAGTACTGGATCAGAATGATTTGGTGTGTAAAGTGACACGATGAAGCCATCGGATGATGATGATGGTGATGATGATGATGAAGAGGAAGAAGCTGCAGGATAGGAACACTGCACACCACGCTTTGGAGACTCGGGCTGTGTTCAGTGTTTCTTCTCGTCACGCTGTGTTCATTCATCCACACTGGAACAGCGCCAAGCCGTTCTGTCCTGTACCTTACTGTCAACTTCAGCAAACAAGGGCTTCTCAAGTGGCTGCTGCTGCATTATTTTAGTAAAGTATATTTACTTTTATACCTCTCTCAAATGGAATATATTGTTTTATCTATTTTTTTTTCTCCTTCCAGAGCATTTAAATTAAAATTAAAATTCCACCTCCCAAAGTGTCGTGTACTCTGTGCTGTTTTTTTATTTTTTATTTCTTCAGTCTCTCTCTCTCACTCACTCGCTCTCTCACTCACTCACTCTCTCACTAACACACACACCATGTGATTTCCTTTACTAATGACCTTTAAAGATTAGAGTGTTTAGTAGTGACAGGAAGTTTTCCAAATATGTCTGTTATAGGTCATGTATGTATGTTTCCAGAGGCTTTAATGAGTGTATGATTATGATTCATTGACACAGGACAAGCAATCTATGTATAAATCCCAGAGATGGGATTGTTTTGACCTACAAACTGGTTGTTTTGACCTACTGCGCATTATTAGGTCACATGACCTTAACATGTACGTAGGAGAAACGTGTGCTAGGAACTCAATAACATACAGTGGTGCTTAGAAATTTCTAAAAGTAGATCAAGAGAACCTAATTAAACAAACAAGACACAAATATTATACTTGGTCATTTATTTATTGAGGAAAATATTACATATCCAATTTATCATGTGTGAAGTGCAGAAGTATAGTGCCCTCCATTATAATTGGCACCCTTGGTAAATATGAGCAAAGATGCTGTGAAAAATCTTCTTTAACCTTTTGATCTTTTGTTTAAAGAAATCACAAAAATATTCTGCTCTCATAGATGTCAAACAATTGCAAACAAAACACAGGTTTATCAATACATATCTTTGTTAAATATAGGTGTGCACCCTTTTAGTCAATACTTTGTGCTACCTCCCTTTGCCAAGATAACAGCTCTGAGTCTTCTATAATGCCTGAGGTTGGAGAAAACATGGCAAGGGATCTGAGACCATTCCTCCATTACAGAATCTCTCCAGATCCTTCACATTTTGAGGTCCACACTGGTGGACTTTTCTCTGCAGTTCACCCCACATGTCCAGTTGACTGGAGCTTCTTAATTATTGCCCTGATGGTGGAAATGAGCATTTTCAATGCTTGTGCTCTTTTCTTATAGCCACTTCCCATTTTGTGAAGCTCAACAACCTTTTGCTGCACATCACAGCTATATTCCTTGGTCTCACCCATTTTCAAGAATGACTAAGGGAATTTGTCCTATGTGTTACCTCATATTTATACCCCTGTGAAACAGGAAGTCATCATTAAACAATTTCCTGTTCCTAGTCACCCAGGTGTACAAAAAAATGTTTGTAAAATATCAATGGAAATATACTTCAAATATATATTTTTCCCCTCTATAAATCCATAGGGGTGCCAATAATTCCTGCACACCTATATTTAACAAAGATTTTTATTTTTTGGATCAACAGGTTTGATTTAATTAATTGTTTCATTTGTTTGATCTCCATGAGAGCAGAATATTTTTGAAAAAACGAGTCTGAACATAAAGTTAAACAATAAAGACAATTTTTCACAGCCTTCTTTGCTCATAAACATATTTATATAGTATATATGTGATTGTGCCCTGCGATGGACTGGCACCCTGTCCAGGGTGTACCCTGCCTTGTGCCCGATGCTTCCTGGGATGGGCTCCAGGTTCCCCGCGACCCTGAAGCAGTTGAAGATAAGCGGTTGAAGATGGATGGATGGATGGATGGATCTATCAAAGTCTGACCTTCACAACACGTTTGTGGAAGCACGAACAAAGATTTCTGAGGACCTGAGAAAATCCGTTGCTGATGCTCATCAGACTGGAAAAGGTTCAATAAATGTCCAGAAGAACGCGCTAAAATTCCATCCACTCACAGATATATAATATTGGATAATTTTCCTCAATAAATAAATGACCAAGTATAATACTTTTGTCTCGTTTGTTTAATCGGGTTCTCTTTATCTATTTTTAGGACTTGTGTGAAAATCTGATGATGTTTTTTAGGACATATTTATGCAGAAATGTATACGATTCTAAACGGCTCACAAACCATTCTATGCTGCATTAGACAAAAACTCGTAACTCAGAATTCCCAACCTCAGACACCCCTTACTCAGAATTCCTGTTCGAGTTCAGTAAGTGACATCCAATCAAAATGGCTACTCACAGAATCAACAGTAAACAAAGTAGTTGTTATACTTTATATGCTAGTATTTGCTTTCGATAAATCGACGCACAGATATCTTTACCTGTTAAATGTACAACACTGACTGTACAGTTCATTAATTTGAGAACGGAAACTATACATCACTCACTACAGTTACTAGCTTGTTGCTAACAAAATACGAACATACAGGTGTGCTCGAATGAGTGGAAGCCACTTCTTTGGTAAGTCGAATGCAGCATTTGGTTACAAATCATCATCACTTCTCCGATGAGTCCTTTTTAAACATCATTTTATTTTTCTGTGTTTTAAACTTCACTTTGGTTTCAGCTAGAGATGATCGAAAAAAGAGTGAACACTTCCTGGATTGTCTTTATACTGAAGAAAAAGTGCAAACCGCGTTTCCCCGTTTTATAGAAGGTAAAATATGGTGTAATCTTTCCAGACAAGTGCACTTGAAGTCTGTAAAAAAAATAATAATAATAATAATTACTGATATGATTGATTGATTCAGACAGGAGGAAAATCCCAGAGATAATCCAGTACTAATTACGTACCAACACCCTGAACCCCCCCCTCCCCAACGTAAAGTACCGTTTGAAAAGGGCTCTTAACTACAGGGTGTCCCAGAATTCTGCATTCACAGGGGACAGTGTTTGCTAGCTGTTGCCACGTTGGTACCTTCGTCAGTGGATGTTCGTGGTCGTCCACGTCTCGGTTGGTCTGCAAAACTTTGTCTTTTTGAATTTGTTAATAAGTTTGGCGACAGTGTCGTGTGTGTGTGTGTGTGTGTGTGTGATGTGCTCGCCATGTTTCCTGTTAAAGCCCATCGCAACCTTTTGTCACAGCTTCCTGATCCAGCCATGAGAATGAGTTTTTTTTTTTGTCAAAAGTATTCTTAAAGGCTATCTGAAAAGAAAACATTTGGAAGACATTTTGCTCAAAAAAAAAGTGTTCAAGTATGGAGACTTTGGATTCCCTGTATATGATTCAAACCCCTTCAGATGATTCAGAATGCAGAAGCATACCTCGTCTTCAACCACATCACACCCATCTTCATTTCCTTCCACTGGCTTCCTGTATCTGCCCATATCAAATTCAAGGCCTTGATGCTCACGTACAAGATCTTGTCTGGAACAGCACCCTCCTACCTCAACTCTCTCCTGAAGGCCTACGTTCCCTCATGCAATCTGCGATCAATTGGCAATCGATGCTTAGTAGTTCCTACTCCGTGTGGTTCAAGGTCCCTTTCCAGAACATTCACACTAACTGCTCCTCAGTGGTGGAATGAACTTCCAACCTCAATCCGGACCACAGAATCTCTCACCATCTTCAAAAAACAGCTACAGACCCGCCTCTTCCGTGAGCACGTAACTAACCCCTAAAATGCCAACCCCACGTTATCTTACTCTGGCTCTTACACCTCTACTCTGTGCACTTTGCTTCTCTAGAACTCAATTTTCAATCTTGTAAGGTAGCACTACTTGTGGTGTTCTCCACTTGATATATCGCTTTGCTTGTATTTCCTCATTTGTAAGTTGCTAACTGAATAAATGTAACGTTAATGTATCGTGAAAATGGAAACCGTGAAAGGAGCTGTGCTTCAGACAAACTGCTCAGTCTCGGTTGGTACTTTGTCTCTGGAATATTCACAGGGGTAAAGTTTTTCAGAATCGTCATACTATGGGCAAGATGGTCCAACGAATTCTTCACATCACAACACTGCACAACAAACCAAGGGGGTGGGAAGAAACACACCACACCAGTGAGTTCAGTAAAAATAGGTTTTGCTTTAATTCATATATATATACAAAATACAAATAAATCATGTACTAAAATGTACACACCATTTTTCATTATTAACCAATCAGTGTTCACGTTCAGTAAAAACGAAGGTCACACTGCAAAATATCTGTTTTTAGAGAACAACAGGAGAGACTATCATGCTTATTTTTTTATTATTATTTTTTTTTTAACTCTGAATCTATATTATCCAAACCTATTCTGTTTCTCTCTCTTATATAGAACTATCGCTCTGCAATAAGAAATGGCAGCCAGGTTGCTGTGATGCTGTTGGCCCATGTCAATGTTATACAGTGACTTTACAATACAAGCTGGTTACAGCGGTCAATAACAAAACTAAAACACACGCACGCACACAAAATGTCAGCTTCGCTGGTTATCTCCGGAGGAGATATTGTGCGTCTTCGCCACATGACGTATGAATAGACTCAAAAGGAGAATGGTATGGACTGATTGTCGCTAAATAACCTGCTTTGGCTACACTGAGCAAATTACTACACAGAGAAAGCATGAACGAATACAATATAGTGTTGTTTTTTTTGTTTGTTTTTTTTAAATGCAACGTTGTTAACTGCTTCGGCGACACTCATACATATGTGAACAGAAATGTGTGAAATATGGCACCATACTGAATTATGATGAAATTCACAAACGTTAAAATGGCTTCTTGTTGTTTCCCTGAAGTTCCCATAATTGTCTTAACCTTCTCGCATTTTGTTGATTTCAGACACAGAATCCCTCTTGTGATTTAAGAAATAAAAATAAATCGATACCAGTCAAATGTCTTTGAACATCACTAGAACAAAATAAAATGTTGAGGGCATGCGAAAAATCACCTGAGTACTGAACACGGAGTCTGCGTTAAAAAAATAATTAGAGAACTACATAAATAACTAGTTGGGGGCAGGGTGGCTTAGTGTTTAGAATGTTTGCTTCACACCTCCGGAGGTTGGGGGTTTGAATCCTGCCACCGCCCTGTCTGTGCGTGCTTCAGGGGTTTCCTCCGGGTACTCCGGGTTCCTCCCATTCCAAAGACATGCATTGTAGACTGATTAGAGACTCTAATTTGTCAATAGTGTGTGTGTGTGTGTGTGTGTGTGTGTGTGTGTGTTCTTTTGCTCTGCGATGGGTTTGCACCCCGTTCAGGGTGTCCCCTGCATTGTGGCATGAGTTCCCTGGGATAGGCTCCAGGCTCCACACGACCCTGTGTAGGTAGGATAGGTATGGAAGATGGATGGATAAATAAGTAGCTTAAAACATTGTTTATCAGACCAAACGGTGCATACGAGAAATTTTTCAAAATGAGAAAATCGATATTTCAGGTCGGGAAAAAAATGTGAAAATTCTGAAAGGTTTCTAAATGGCAAAGGTGAAGTCACGGGGCAGCGTACCACACTCGGAGGAAAGTGCCACCCGCCCTCTTCCTCATTCACGAGCTCTCGCATGCTCACGATTGGTTGATTTCTCCGTGATCGACAGGGAGACAGTACCAACATCCCTCTCGTCCAGAAAACTCAGGCTCATGCTTTCCTGTTGCGCCACTAGGTTGTGAGTGCCAATATAATCCAAACATAAAAAGTGTCTCATCTATTTTTTTTTCTTTCTTTTTTTTTTCTTTCTTCTATCTAAATCTAAAACATAACCTCTAGATGTTTAAAAACGTTTGACTGGCAGTAATCATCCGCAAATCTAATATCATGTCATCAAAAATGAAGAGGTTCATTATCCTGTGAAAAGTTTCTAATCCTTTCTGATTAAACAGACGCTCTATTAAAAGGGTGAAGGGTTCGACTAATAAATACAACAGGTTATGTAATCAAATATATTACACATACTGTATAATTATAATACCACCATGAGTGTGAGAGACGTGAGATCTGTCAGCGGTTAACGTGGAAGTTTGGTTGATGAAAGCCGTAGCTGATTGGTTGATGGGTCGTGAGATCAGTCGTATCACTCTGAGCATGTGTGAATAGTGGTGGAGAAATCCATCAGAGTGGTGGTGGAGGAAGAGGAGGAGGAGCAGGAGGAAGGAGCGGCATCTTCAGCAGAATCTCTTCGCTACAGATGGCCACCCAATGTGCGACTTCGACAGGAGGGCTGTCAATGAGCTTATTTAGCTTTTAGCATGAGCAGAGACTGCTTGTCTTTGTGCTTTTATTTCCTCAACGCTGGATGCTAGATGAGCTTCGAGGAGTCTCTTTTGCTGATCAGGACTTCCAGCAGCTTCAGCTTGGCCTTGATGTGCTTGTACTCGTTGTATTCCACCGCCAAGGGCGAGCGATCTTCCTTCTGCACGTTTCTGTAGAACGAGAGCATCGTTATCTTTCTATGAACGGTTAAGGTATGGTCTCGGATGATCCTCTAACACCTGTTTTGTTCCTCTTTACCTGCCGTTTTGCCTGAAGAACTGGTCCTCGAATTCGCGCAGGGTCTTTCGGAGTCTTTTCTTTTCCTCTCGAGCTTCCTGGAGCTGCTCCACCAGTTCCTGTCTGCATTTTTGTGAAAGAAGGAGGACGTTCAGAAGCTCATTCAGTGCCACACAATCAATACTGCAAGCGTTTCTCTATGGACAAATGTAACTCTATTCAGTGAGCACGGTCCGTTCCGGACGTCCTCTATTCTTCCTTTTCTTTCACGCGATGTAAAGGTCAATACAAAAACATTTGTAAAGATGCTTTTTGTGCTCTATCTGGTGCAAGTTTTACAGAACAAATGTGGTTCTGTTTGAATCATCTCAATTTGCATCAATTTCTGAGACGTCAACTGACAACTTGTCTCGTCTCATCTCGTCTCGTCCTTCTGTGTGTGCGAACAAAGTGCAAATTGTATAGAGATCTATTCCAGTCATACACAGCCACTTGTTGTACGTCTATGTTGTACGTTATTTTTACCAATCCTGTTCTACAACCAACAGCTACAGAGCAAAGCGTTCGTACACTGTTCCTCACATCAACATGGAGAATTCAAGATAAAGTGCCATGTTTATTCACAGCATAACTGATGAATTCTTGAATCTGATTGGTCAGAAGGTGCTGACTTAGTTCTCCATAACAGCAGTTCTGACATTAATTACGGCTTCAAGGGTTAATGTTAATGCACTCATTTACTACAGTAACAAAGAATACAAGGGGTTTTATAGGAGAGTGGTTTCTTCGGAACATGACAAGCTGTTTTGTTTTTTTTTGTTTGTTTTTTTCCCCCGTCTCCAATTATTATTAATTTCATGGGGGACAAAAAAGCCTCTGTGCAGAACTTCACGGCTTTTTTTTTTTTTTGTGATTGTTGCAGCCAAGAATTATAGATTTTTGCTGCGGATTTAAAAAAAAAAAAAAAAAACATTTGCGATGCACCCTGCAGAGTTTTGTGGGTTTTTTATTTAAAAATTTTTTTGCAGAAAACTACTTGAATTGGTGAAATTGGAGCAGCACGAAGTTGGCAGTGATGTTTGTCAGTGATGTTTGTTGGTAAACAAAAGTTGAGGGTTCAAGCCCTGGTGCTGCCAATGTTGGGCCCTTGAGCAAGGTCCTTAAGCCTCTCTGCTCCAGGGGGCGCTGTATCATGGCTGACCCTGCGCTCTGACCCCAACGTCCTAACATGCTGACGTATGCGAAGAAAAGAATTTCCCTGTGCTGTAATGTATACGTGACCAATAAAGACTCGATCACTAAATGCGACCTTTCCGCTGTACTCGTGTTTGACGCACGTGAATCGGGGAGGGCTTTGTCTTGGCCCGAACCTGCGGAAAATCTGCGGTAATTTTGAAAAATTGCAAGCTCCTCCGAATATTGCAGAGCTTACTCGGTTTTGCATTCGATCGCAGAAGTGGTAACAGGAACTGACGTTCTGCAGACGTACCACAACGCTGAATGTAACTATAAACAGATAAAAAGTTTCGATTTAAATTATTGGCAAGTTGCTGTAGTAGAAGAGGAATCAAATAAAACGCTTCAGGACAATGCTGTTCTATTGAAATAATCGACTACGGGGTGGTCACTGTAACTCCACTTCACCCCACCCTGTCGTCAATCACGTTAATGTATTATTGCATCCCTTACTTATTTTCTTTTGTACTCATTAGCATGCGGCACTCACATGGTGGCAGAGTGCAGGTTGGACAGTCTCATGTCGGAGCTGTTCTTCGAAGGCGACAACTCGTCTACGGGCGAAATAAAACCGTCCACCTCCTCATCCAGGTGGTCCAGAAATCCCAGCATGCTCAGCTCCGGACGCACCGTCAGCTGCGCAAACTGCGTCCTGTTGTCGTTGTCTTCGTCCGAGCCGTCCTCTTCCTCCTGCACAGACGAGGTTTTACGCCAGGTTAGTTAAAAACAATGGTTAACTTGAGGATCTTCAGGTAAACGCCATGCAGGATGCACTCAATCAACGCTGTTAATTTAATCCGGTCGATTTGCGAGGGAAAGCAGAATATTACACTGACAGGTGCTCATCGTCCAAAGTGTGATCGAGATGTACTCATTTTGCACATTCACAAATCAACAGTGTTAAAGGAATACTCCAGAGGTTTTTTTTCTCTCTCTCTACCCAATCCTTATCCACTGCATTTGTAGCGTATGTGTCATTATCACGGACCGGAATTTCCTCTACTGAGAAAAGAAAAGAAGCTTGTTTACTCTAAATTTAGTTCGAATGACAGTCAAAGGGCAGATGTTGAATTCTGTGCAGAAAATGTGTAAAATATGTGGCTATAACGTAAAAATGACAAACTACAACTTTTTGTCAAATGACAATAAAAGTATGAAACAGATGAGAAAATGTCATCTTAGAAAAGCTTAGAAAAGGGAGTTTGATCCAGTGATTCACGGCTAGAGCAGCAGTAAAGTGTTTTTACATAAACTGCCTCAACAGCTGCCCCAAGACTTGCATTATGTGCGAGTGTACAGCTTTTCGGTTCAGGGGAAACGTGTCGGCTCTTGTCCGTGGTAGTCCCGCACACGCTACAGATGCAGTGGATGGAGATTAGGTTAAAACCACGATGGAGACCTCCTTTAAGCCTCTTTGTCCATTGAAGCTTGAAGTCAATATCACCGATTCTCACGGGACGTTTCTTCTTCATGTCACCGCACACCATGCACAAAAAAACACATCTGCGTGAGTTTAATCAGAGCTTCACAATCAGTGTGAGGGGAGGGGGAGTCAAAATCATCACATGGCACTCGAAAGCTACTGATTTGGCACGATTATGTGACCCGAATCAACAGGCTGTTAATTTGAAGGGCTTGAGGTTACAGTCAGAGCATTTCTGATTGGCAGCAGCTCTTCACCTTGCCGTGGTCGAAGAAGAGAGCGGGTTCCCCCTCGATAATGGGCTGCAGCTGAGGGCCTCGGCGCTTGCTGGACGGAGAACCCTGCTTGTGTAGGGTCATAAGGAAGGAACCACTCAGAACACTGACCTCAGATCAGCTTTTAAAAAAAAATTCAGCTTAACCCACTACACCAGCGTCTTAACACTGATCCTAGATCACCGAAAATCCTGTAAGTGTCGTTTCAGTACATATGTTCCTGTTGTAATATTTTCAGAGCTGCCAGTGCTGTGTGTCATGTTTTCAAATCTCTTTACTGCTCTGAGGCCATACAATTCTCTCCTGGCTGCTGAAATAAAATAAAAAATGAAAAAAAATTCCTGCTGTTGGATAGATGTGTAGATAAAAGAGTAAAAGGATTGTACTTACAATGACTGGGATAGTGGATGCTCTGCATAGGATCTGTTTGACAAGGCGATATCGATCGTACAGCGGCTTCATGAGCTGTCTTTCAGTCTTTGTGATCTTGAAAGAGGAAAACAGGAGTTAGTGTTGAACAGGCATGCGTTATTGCATTAAATAATAAGCGAGCCAATCACATTCCAGTATGCAAATAAAGTCTGTGCAACATGTTTAGGGTTAGGGGGTATTTCCTGTTTGTGTATTAATAGAAATTTTATTTCTTTTATGGTCTAGTGGGGGCTCAGGGGTTAAAGTTATAGCCTTATATCTTTATATCCTTATCTCTCATCGCGGGGTTGTATACTTTCTCGAATTGTACGTCACTTTGAAATAACCACGCGAGCAAAATAAGTGAATGTATATTGTTGATCTAGTCCACTAGGATTTTTATCCTGGATGTGAATGTCTGCCTGTAAAAACAGTGGAGAGAGAAATTGAGCTGTGTTTGACCTGGTTAATGAGCTCAAGCTCTGATGCAGATGACTGTAATTATGGCGCTGTGATTAACCTTGGTTCAATAACAAACAGCTTTTATCACAATACAATTCTCTTGGTGGCTTTTGAACGAGCCAGATGTGTTCAGCGTTCTGAAAGTCTGAATGGGAGTAGAAGTGGAGGAGACTGACTGGTTGTATTTTACATTGTACATGTTAATCTTGACATAGCAATGCAGGCATAACTCGAGCACAACCCTCGTATGGCTGTTCAGCAGGCTACACACACACACACACACACACACAACCTATTTTCACACATTATTCCCTTTCCCTCTCTGGCAATCTGGTGCACCATGAAAGTGAGTAATAAATAACCAGAAGGGAGGGTTTATGTGAGGTATCATTGGTGCTACCCTTACACACACACACACACACACCCACATACACTCACCGGTCTGCCATGGATGCCTTCATAATGCAGCAGCGCTTTCTGCAGAGCTACTTTCTCTGCACCGATCTGTTCTCTGGTCATGTCCTGTTTTGGAAACACAAGTATTTTGGTCACTAACCCGAATTATTTACTCAAATCTGACACGCATATCTAACTCAACGGTTTGTGAACATGTCTGTACTGTACTACGTGTGAAAGCTGCATCTTTTCACCTTTGCACTAATGATATGAAGATAACTTGTAGAAAGTAAGAGACGGTAAGGTGACCATATTCTGGTTTTCCCAAAAGAGGACACCTTTTTTTTTTTTTTAATAAAAAAAAAAAAAAGTGTAAATCATGTTTAAAACAGTCTTACTTACTATTAATGCAGATTTTATTACAGTGAATAAGACACTATTCGCGACATAAATATATAAATAAAATTGGTTTCACTCTGCTCACGAATGACATTTTTTCCCGACATTGTTTTGAATGTCTATAAAATATCAGCTGCCCTGAGTGAACCTTCTGCCATCATTTACACATTAGAGTGACCTTATTGAACTTATTGTGATGACATGAAATTTAAAAATGACCTTATATGGCCATGGGCATTGTTTCGATTCAGGATAGCTGGCGTTTGCTGAACTGTTTGACGCCATACACAACAGCACTTCACCTTCGAGCGTTCGCTGAGACTACGCTAATGGTTGAGAGGCAGGAATTTGGGCAGTAGTTGCTGCAAGCCTTTTATAATCGACTGACTGGTGTGCGAGAAGGCAGGAATTACAGAGAGGAGTTAAAGCAATGCAAACATGCAAACACATGATGCTTATTAGACCATAAGCACATCATAATGAAACTAAAGCTGAATCCCAGACATATTCTCAGATTTAGAAATCCCAGCCTGACTATATTTTAAGAACAAGTACAAGAACAAGAGGACGTATGGTCACCCTAAAGAAGGAACTAGCTACCAGTTTGCATTGAATGAATGATGACGATGTTATCCGTTCAATTAGGTCCGATTCTATGGGCCATCTCTCGCCACGCTTTCCGATCTTGGACTTTCCCTTTTAGCTGTTCTAGTACTATGCTAGTGTCCATTTGGATGGTTTCTACAGCGCGTTCTTTGCCAGCCTCGTCTTCTTGTACCACTGACCATTCCAAGCATCATTGCTTTCTCCATTGAATCTGATCGCGTCCCATGGCCAAAGGAAGTGAGCCGGAATCTGGAGATCTTACCCTCGAGCGACATTTCTGGCTTGATGTGCTCCAGAACATAAGAATATGTCTGTATTAAAACAGACATATATCTATGTCTAACAACAGCACCTTGCTGTTTGTGTTTGTTTCTTTTCAGCTATATGATGTTAACAAAATTAAGTCTGTTTTCGATACTGAACCATTTGAAATACTGTCTGAAGGGAGTGTGTGATGAGAACTAGACCTGAAGGCTCTGTGTCGGGTGCGTCGGGGTAGAGCGAAATTGTGGTTTGAGAATCATTTAAACGTAAAGGTTCCACGATGCTAAACTGGTATAGCATCCATTACTTGTGGAGGGGAAAGCAAACTCCAGTGTTGGAAATCATTATAGGTCTTTTTTCGTTAATTATTAGGCTTATGTGGTGCGTTTGCTATACAAGTCCCTGTGAATGAGTTGTTACTATAGAAACGATTGCATTAATATAAACCAGCCTGAACTACTCTCAGAGCTGCTGTTATAGAAAATTAAGCAGCGCCTTTGGACCAGTCTCTTGCCTTGATGTCCTCGGGCCGGCCGGTCTCTGTGCGTTTCTCCTGCAGTTTGTTCATCACCGTCTCCAGCGTGCTCTCCACAGGTGGTTTGGGTGTCTTGGCCTCGTTGCTTTTCTTCTCCAGCTGAGAGCCGAAACTCTTGGGAAGCGTGTTGCTGCGCTGCCTCGGCAAAGGAGCCAAATCTTCCTCTGACTTCAGCAAACTGTGCTCTGTGAAAGGTCAGAAGAAACGTTGAGGGGTTACTCGGGTTACTGTGATGATTTCTCTTTTAGATTAAATGCTTTTCCTTAAATACTTTTTACCACTTACATTTTTAACCCCAATGGCTTATTATCCAGTATCTACACGAAAGACAACGCTTAAGCTAATATTACACGTTTGCTGGCTGGACATCTACGATTCTTGGAGAGTTGTGTGGTTAACCTTAAAAAACAGCACTACAAAAGCATGACTAAGCGACTTCTTAAATTTCCAGCTAAGTAGCCAATGACTGACCTTTGAAACTGAGAGAGGTTTGTGTGTTTTGGTTTTTCCGTTTATTTAACAAATGCGTCATGGGTGTTGGATTATCCTGACTTATAAGATGCTAAGCATGCTAATTCTTCCTTCCTTCTTTGTACATGAAGTGTTACGTGCATACCTTTGAGGTCTTTGCGAAGCTTGGCCAGCTCATTCATCCACCTCAGGACCTCGGGGTTGGCCGCTTTGTCACTGTGCGACGGCTGGAGAGGGAAAACACAGCGCCCATTATTGTTGTCTCAGAAAACAGGAAACAGACTCACAAGGGGCCAATTTGAAAAAGCGGTTCTGGTATCCGTTTGGATTTTCCTGCTGCTGTATCGCAAACCTTTGGAAAGTTTTTTTTTTTTTTTTTACTAACCCTGTATTTGCGTTCATCCTCAAACTTTTCCTCAAACTTGCGGATCTTTTTCTTGAGGCTGTGGATCTTTTTAGAGAGCTGCGTCGACGTGAGCTCCTCACATTCGTTCTCGCACGAGCCGAGCGAAGAACTCCGCCGCCGGCTGAACACAAAATATAATAGAAACATTATCAGACCCCTGAAACATCGTCCTCAGTTGTTTTAAACGTAACAGAATGCTAACAAAACAATCTCACCACAACCGAGGAATCTCCATCACAGACTGTTACAATCCTAATCAGAAAACTCTTAAATTGATACCGATTTCCCACTGACATGTCCACCAATTTACATGGCAAACTGTTAAATAATCACGATAATGTGGGAGTTGGTTAATGAAGACATAAAAATAATAACAATTTTAAAGGATAGCTCCTATTTATTTAGTTGGAACTGACAGTAAAATGGACTTCCTCCTACGACCACTGATTCACAGTCACTATTTTGTTTAATATATATTATGTTAATGGCCGAAACAAATTGACTAAAGCCTTGATTGTCACTGGGTCTTGGATTCAGACTGGAAATTGGTGGCTCAATGGTTAAAGGATTGGGCTACTTATTGGTCGGTTGTGAGCTCAAATCCCACTATTGCCGAGCTGCCATTGTTGGATTTATGAGCAAGACCCTTAACCCTCCACTGCTCAGTTGTATCCTGTCATAGTTTCAAGTCTCTTTGGATAAAAACTTCAGCCAAATGAACAACATGCAAATGTAAAATGCAGACTTTGGTGCTTCACCCAGTCTGATTTCACTGACTAGGTTTACATGGACAGCAGTAATCTAATTATTGACCTTTTCTGACTAAGACAATATTCTGATTAAGGTGTTTACATGAGTTGCGTTTAGAATATTCCTTTCGTGTTCAGGTTTTAAGTGTTATAGAACATAGAGCGATTAACAGCACACGTCATTACGTCCCCACGCCACGCCGTCTGACATCCCTCCAGAATTTCACGTATTGACATACAGTTGGTATTCGTTATGGTACCGTATACAGTTTTGGTGATTTTATTTTACATTTTACGAACACTTCAAGTGCAGTTAATTATCTGTCATGCTATACGTGCAAATAGATGACTGCATGATGCCATGGACTGCGTCCCAAACCGTGTACTTACCTACTATATATATAGTAGCTCAGATACATGTATTTCACCTACAATACAGCAGGTAGGAACACGGTTTCATACGCAGACGTGCTCTCTTGTTTGCCGTAAAACGGTTGAGCACTGCCTTTTGTGTACGTGTCCTGTCGCAAAATGCGGTGAAAACTCTCACACGACGTTAATAATGTGATTAAGGCATTAATACACGTCGATAATGCGAATAAAACAGGAGTACTCCACACGTCTTAATTCGATTTGTGTTTACTTCAGGTATGACTTTAATCGGATAATTAAATATGCTGTTTACGTGCTAGTTTCGTACTCAGAGTATCGTCTTAATCGGGTTCATATCAGATTATTGTTGTCTCCACTGCGAAAGAGTCAAAGTGTTAAACAGTATATAATACATGCATTATTATTTCTCTAGTTCTCGAATGATTTTAATTCCAGGTTTGCTCTCACCTGATGAAAGAGTGTGTGTTGGGCGGTGAGGGAGGGACCTCGGTGTCATCCAGGTACTGCTGCGATTTCCCGTAGGCGTAGAAGCGTGGTGAGAGCATGGGATCCGAGTCTTCCTCCAGCAGCTGACGGATCATTTTGCCCCCGGTGTGGGGTGAGAGGTGAGCTTCTTCACTGTCCATGTTGTCTCTGTACGCTGGCACTGGTTCTATCAACAACACACGTACATACGTATTTTTACATGTGTGTGTGTGTGTGTATATATATATATATATATATATATATATATATATATATATATATATATATATAAATAAACATAAACACATCCAGACCAAGCAGCCAAACTGGAAAAACACAAACACACAGAATATGGTGTTCATGCTGAACATGTTCATGACCTTTAGAACATCATGGTTCTAACAAATAAACTTTACAGGTTTCTCTAACCTTCTGGGCGTTGACACGGTCCACAAACGAAAATATGGGGTTACTGGGAGAAATTCTAATCTAAGGCTTGTTAAGTTGTCCTTTAGACTGAGGAATAAATCTTAACTCAAACATATGAAGAAAAAAAAAAGCAGTGTAGAGCTGTTGCCAAGAAACAAGCAGCGACAATGCCAAGACTGCAGCAAAGGACGCAAGGTCATTTAAGAGCATACATGCATAAAACAAACACCCACGCGTGTCAGGGTGTGCATCATGCTTCAATGCTTAAGTGTTATTTTAAGAGTATTATTCCGACGGATTCTTTGTTTTTATCTCCACAGGTATAGTAACTGCTGTCATTCTCGCTCTGAGAGCTAACGTGTGAGATACACTATTCATTTGTTTGATGGTTATTGTAGTGTAGATTGATGCATCTAAACATGTCACACTTTCCCTGACAAGCTCATAAAGCGAACCAACCACCATATTCCATTATTAGATTAAATGTCACTTAAAGGTCCAAATCATTCTGTCAGGACCATATCTTTTTTTGTTTGTTTGTTTTTGTGTTTTTTTTAATGAGTTTTCATCAATTTTTAAAAATTTATTTATTATTATTATTTTCGCACTCATGAATAACTAAAGTGTAAGAGTGTGTGGAGAGAGTAAAAGGACGATGAAGTGATAACAGCCCCGAGTGACGCAATCAGACCTGTTGAGGGATTCGTATGTGAGGTGAAAATGAGGACTCGGATGTTTGGGCTTTATATCGTGGCACTTATGGTCACAGCAGGTCGCCGAAACAAACAGCGTTGGCGCTGGTTACACTAGGACAAAGGTTGATCCCTCTCCCTCACTAACATGTCCATTTCTGCAGGCTCATCTGCTGTCTGTACAGCCTCTCTCCAGGGGAGATCCTCTATAAATTGCTGCTCACATGTGCTCCTGGGTTGTTGTTTTGTTGTTTTTCCCCATTAAGGCAAGACTTCAAAGACAAAAAGGCGAGAATAAGGATAAGGATTACCTTTTTATCGCAGGGCATTGTCTTGCAGTATTTTTTCTTTAATCATGGACTAGTGTTTAAAATGGGCTCATCCGTTATAGGAACATGACAAACACATTTCTATGCAGAAAAAAAAAAGATCTTTGAAATGATGAAAGATTGTGAGTACTTTTTAAACTCCAACAATGTTTGTTTAAAATAAGCCACAATTGGTGGTGAAGTAGCTGGTGTTTTCCCACCTCACATCTCCTCGGTTTGATACGGCGCTTGGGTTAATGTGTTAGCAGAGTTTCTGCATCCCCTAACACCTATACCACCCCCCCCCCTTCCGTGTCCTTGTGAGTTTCTGTCGGGTTCTCTAGTCCTTCCACCTCCCACAAACATGCTGGGTGTGGATTGTCTAATCTACACTGTGTGCGTGCATGAATGGTAGCCCTGAAATGGACTGGCTTATCATTCAGGGCGTATTCCCATCACACACACAGTGTTTCTGGGATAGACTCCGGATTCACTACGACTCTGACCAGGATCCTCGTTACTGAAGATTATTTCCATCCATTTCACCAAAACTATAAAGGCGCTAGTCTTCTCTAACTTGACGTTTTCCAAACATTTTGTGGTACCCATGTGCCACAAAGCTATGGCTGTAACACAAATTCCTCCCTCTGAAAAAGTAGTTCCCCCTCCAGTTCTGCCTCTGGATAGATTATTATGGGGTGGCTGTGGATCAGGTGGTAGAGCGAGTTGTCCACTAATCGTAGGGTTGGTGGTTCGATTCCTGGCTCACGTGACTCCACATGCCGAAGTGTCCTTGGGCAAGACACTGAACCCCAAGTTGCTCCCGATGGCAAGCTTGCGCCTTGCATGGCAGCTCTGCTATCGTTGGTGTGTCAGTGTGTGTGTGTGAATGAGAACCAGTGTAGCTTTGTAGAACCTTGGGTAGAAGTCTCTGTGCAGGGCTTTGCATGAGCATTTCTTGACGCCCACACAACCACCCGTAGGCTTCTATTGTGAAATAGTTTCAAGAACAGGTTTGTTCCCTGCTCAGTACAATCATGTGGAGAATCTTGTCTCACACACACACTATAGCTGTAGTAGATTGAAATTAAACTGAAAAGCATTGGAGTATTCCTTTAAAATGCAGATGATGTCACCCCCCCCAAACAAACAAACAAACAAACAAAAAAAACCACACAGTACAACCATGCCTAACCTTCAGTGGCATCTCTGGATGAGAATATGAGTGTGCCCTCTATCTGTAAAAACTGTCCTTCTGTACACAGCACCATTATGCGGTTTGGTAAAAGCTCAAAAAATGGGAAAAGGGTAAAAGTGACTCAATCTGGCAACTCTTATAGTCGGGTCAGCTCTGGGTAGCAGTGAGGAGACAGGAACTATGTCTGTACTGGGGTGAAGACGGAGAGACACTGCAGAATATTACCACTGTTCGGGCGAGACAAGGTCTTGGCAGAAAGGGTGTGTGTGTGTGTGTGTGTGTGTGTGTGGGTGTGTGTGTGTGTGCGTGCGCGTGCATGTGTGCATGTGCAGGTTTGTGCACATCTGTAACTGGCAGCAATGTAAGAAATCAGTTTACGTAGAGGAAGAAAGGCATGTGTGTGTGTGAACATTTACACTGTAGAAATAGGCGCGCTTGATTTCTCCATATTTCACCCGGTTTAATCTGTTTCCACAGTGATAATAAAATCAGGAAGGCACTCAGTGCTCTCTCCCCCACACAAACTTCAATCTCTATGAAAATCTGTGTGTGTGTCTGTGTGTGTGTCCTTCACAGCAAGAGAGAGAGACAGAGATGCATTCTTGTGTATTGCCCATAAAATCTGTGTGTGTCCTTGAGAGAGAGAGAGAGAGCGAGAGAGAGTGAGAGAGAGAGAGATGTATTATTGTGTATTGCCCATAAATATGATATAATCCACAATATTAAAGCTTCTTCTTTGCTTTAAGGTTTGGTTCTATGACTATATTATATCATTATTAATTATGTCACAGTAAATGGATATCTTCAAGATTGTCGTGATATTTTTGTCACATTGTCCAATTTGTTTATGGGATTATTTTTTATTATTCCTATTATTCTTGCCTGCTGTGCACAAAATGACTGGTATGTTGTATCTAATAGACAAGACAAAATGAATTCAAAACCAGATCCACAACTGAGAACGTAAGGAGATGTTTAGGCTACACATGCACAAAAATCCAACGATACTATGGAGGATGAAATTTTCTGTTCTTTTCTAATTCAGTCACATTAAATGTCCATGAGGTTTGAAATGCAGGATTATACAAACTCCAGATCTCAGAAACGGCTCTAATTGCTCTAATTCATCCCAGCACTTTTACACAAAACTGTTGAAACTCCATGCAAAACAAAACCTTTCATTTAGAAAAGAAGTCACCGTACCGTATTGTATTCCCATGAAATAAAAACTTGACCAAAGCAATGTAATCTGATCACTCAAACACAACAGTAGCTTTGCAGCTGCCACCCATGTGCTGCAGGAGCAAAACATGCAGAGGAGGAAGGAAAAAAAAAAGGAGAAGGAAAGAGACAGACACAAAAACAGAGAGACTGACCTCCCCAGTTGCTGTCCTCCATTAGAGCGGATAGGTCCAGTCGAGGAACGTCCTCGCAGCCGTCTGAAGGCTCCGGGCCGTTGATGGCCTCCTGGATCTTCATGGCAGGCGTCTAGCAATGGAAAAGGAATGAGAGATCAATGTAAAATACAGCAGAGCAGGAGCTGGGCGCTCCTTAAGTTCAGTGGAGTGCTGCCTCCTTGTAGTCCAGCCTATGAGGCAGGGTGGGGAGGGGGGGCGGGGCTTAAACACCAAAGCCCTGCCTGCTGATCTGTCCTTAGCAGAAAAACATCCTCCCATCTGCCTCACACACACAAACACACACACACTCTCTCTCTCTCTCTCTCACACACACACACACACACACACACACTCCCTGTTGAGCCTCCCTACACTTGTTTGTCTCAGTAGCTGGAAAAGGCGGGAGAGAAGTGAAGAGGGGAGGAGAGGAAAAAGGAGAAGGGAGGAGGAGCGGGATAAAAAGAACACACTGAGCACGCAAGGCACGCAATCACACTGACAGGAACTTCTGCTATTGCATACATGACCACAAAACAATAGAGGATTCCCTTTCTTTTTCTTTTCTGTCAGACTTTATTCCATCACTCCCTCGTTCATTTTCTCCCTCATTCTAAATGCTCTTGTGTTCTGCTTTTGACTTGAGCTCGAACGTAGGCAGTGCATGATGGACATGTCTGTCCTTCTTAACCAGACGCACGTGCGCACACACACACACACACACACACACACACACGACACGGATACACACTCCTACACACCCAGACTTCCAGGGTTAAGGCGTGGGACTGGTTATTTTCAGAGCAGATCCTGGCTGTGCAGTAAGGATGTGGAATGCTTCTCCTCCCTCTTTCCCGCTCTGCATAACTGACTGCATGACAACAAGCTCCTCTAAGAGCTCCATTACCATTAGCCCTCAGACTGCGGCTGCTATTACTGATACGGCATCGTATAAACCCCACGCACTCACCCTGATGGACTTTTAACAGCTGATAAGCTGATCTAGTGCTACGAAACACATCGCTGTTTAAGGCAACATAATGCCTTTTGGATGTTTATTTTTTTCAACCTACTCTATCAAGAGTAATCATTTCATCATGGTAATTTATATTGTTGCAAAGCCAAACAAAACAACAACAAAAACAACAAAAAAATATATAAACATTTGGATTTTTACAGTTCTCAAATGACTAGAACATTTCCTGCTGGAAAAAAATAAAACCCCAGAAACAATCAAAGAAATTCTAATGGTTTTCACTCCAAATACCTTTACAAACTATCTGCTGTTAACCATTAAAACCATTACCATCATTGGTCCTGATATAATAGTATCCGCTAGACACAACATTCCAGCAATATAAAGAAACCGATTACCAGTAGAGACCCACAGGGACCATTACATTTTCCATTAAAACCAATTATTGTTTCTTCTGCCACATAGGGCTAAAGCAGGCCCAATTCAAATCAACTTTAAGAGCGTTTTCACATTGAACCTGCTCCTTGACCCGAGATATGTTCCCGAAAACAGATCTATTTCACTTACAGTAAGTTCTCCACTTCCAGGGCTGGGCATCAGAGAATTACTGTAGCCTATATCCACACGATTCTGTAAGTAACGCAGTATTTTCAACTTTGTGGTGTGAGTAGCGGATAAATCACGTGTCAACCTGCAAAAGGAATTCCTCTCTGTCAGAACGAGCCCAGAATTGATCTTTGTCCCCGTTGTAACCTTTGAACCCGGTCACATTTATATTGTTCAACCTATCACATCATGACAGAATTGATATACATTGTACGACTTAACACTCAAATAGTGCTCAGTTGACGGATGCTGTAAGTGCAACACTGAATACACAGGGCAGGATGGATACTATACTGTACATTAGCTACAGGACAACAAGACAACTGGAAATCAAAATGGCCGCTAATTCAAATACTATGTAATCGTACAGAGATCCAGTTGTGCCCAAAATTTTACACACCCCTTGCAGAATCTGCTAAATCTTAATACTGTTAACAAAATGAGATTGATCATAAACATCCCGTTTTTTTTTTGTTTTTTTTTTGTCCTGAATAAGCTATTTCACATAACAGATACATACAGTCCACAAGACAAGATAATAGTTGAATTTATTCAAAATTACCCTGTCCAAAGTTTACATACGCTCGATTATTAATACTGAGTATCGTTACCTGGATGATTATCAACTGTGTTTATGTTTTGTGAGAGTTGTTCACGAGTCTCTTGTTTGTCCTGAGCAGTTAAACTGCCCACTGTTCTTCAGAAAAATCCTCCAGGTCCTGCAAAATTTTTTACTTTTCCAGCATCTTCTGCATATTTGAGCCCTTTCCAACAGTGACTATATGATGTTGAGATCCATCTTTACACACTGAGGACGACCGAGGGACTCATACACAACTATTACAAAAGGTGCAAACATTCACTGATGCTCAAGAAGGCAACACGGTAGATTAAGAGCCAGGGGGTGTAAACTTTTGAACGGGATAATTTTTATAAATTCAGCTATTATCTTGTCTTGTGGACTGTTTGTAAACATCTGTTATGCGAAATAGCTTATTCAGGACAGTTATAAATAAACAACTACATGGGATTTTTATGATCTGTCTTATTTTGTTAACTGTATTAAGATTTAGCAGATTCTGCAAGGGGTATGCAAACTTTTGAGCACAACTGTACATGAAGTACATAAAATTCTCATGTCAGTCATAAAACACCTTGCTTCACTTGTTTTCCCCTGAACCAGAGCTCACAGAGCTTCTAAATATGTATGACCTTCTGACTTGGCTGTACTGCGACCTCCGGGTTCTAAATATCTACATACCTACCATATCTAAAGTGTCTGACTAACAAAGACAGCTTGAACCTGACCTACACTCCTGGTCAAAATTTTGTTAACGCTTGACTGAAATGTTTCTCATGATCTTAAAAACCTTTTGATCTGTAGGTGTGTGATTAAATGTTTGAAATCGGTGTTGTAGACAAAAATCTAATCGTGTTCATTTCTTTCATTAGAAAACTAACATTTTATTTACAAAAAAATATATATTTTTTTAAAAACGGACGACTCTGAGCGAAATATTTCTGAAAAGCAACCGATAAGTGTCCAGCGTCGGTGTGAACTCCTTTAATACTGTTTGAAAAGCATCTCTGTGAAATTCCTCAAGAAATCGGTCGAGAAAATGCCAAGAATACATTTCTGAAAATTCTAGGCAAAAAGAGTGTCTACTTTAAAGATGCTAAAATACTAAATTATTCTGATTTTATTTTGAATCTTTTTTTTTCAAAATCACAACATGATTCCCATAGTTCCATTTGTGTTACTCCAGAGTTTTGATGACTTTATTCTTCTTCTAAAATGTGGGTGGGGGGAAATAAAAATACAGAATGAGAGTGTCTAAACTTTTGGTCGGTAGTGTATGTAATAAACAAATGCAAGCAATTTACTAGGAAGCAGCACCAACTGTCTGTTACCTCCCCCATTATAAATTAAGCTTACTGACGGAAAGAAAAGCGACTTTATCTCACTCAAACATCAGAGAACCATGTCGCTTAAACATCCATATATATATATATATATATATATATATATATATATATATATATATATATATATATATATATATATATATATATATATATATATACTGTGTATATAGATAGATAGATAGATAGATAGATAGATAGATAGATAGATAGATAGATAGATACAGTGGTGTGAAAAAGTGTTTGCCCCCTTCCTCATTTCCTGTTCCTTTGCATGTTTGTCACACTTAAGTGTTTCGGAACATCACACCAATTTAAACAATAGTCAAGGACAACACAAGTAAACACAAAATGCAATTTGTAAATGAAGGTGTTTATTATTAAAGATGAAAAAAAATCCAAACCATCATGGCCCTGTGTGAAAAAGTGTTTGCCCCCCTTGTTAAAACATACTACAACTGTGGTTGTCCACACCTGAGTTCAATTTCTCTAGCCACACCCAGGCCTGATTATTGCCACACCTGTTCACAATCAAGGCATCACTTAAATAGGAGCTGCTTGACACAGTAAGGTCCACCAGAAGATCCTTAAAAGCTACACATCATGCCGAGACCCAAAGAAATTCAGGAACAATTGAGAAAGAAAGTAATTGAGATCTATCAGTCTGAAAAGGGTTATAAAGCCATTTCCAAAGCTTTGGGAATCCAGCGAACCACAGTGAGAGCCATTATCCACAAATGGCAAAGACATGGAACAGTGGTGAACCTTCCCAGGAGTGGCCGGTCACCCAAAATTACCCCAAGAGCTCAGCGACGACTCATCCAAGAGGTCACAAAAGACCCCACAACAACGTCCAAAGAACTGCAGGCCTCACTTGCCTCAGTTAAGGTCAGCGTTCATGCCTCCACCATCAGGAAAAGACTGGGCAAAAATGGCCTGCATGGCAGAGTTCCAAGGAGAAAACCACTGCTGAGCAAAAAGAACATCAAAGCTCGTCTCAATTTCTCCACAACACATCTTGATGATCCCCAAGACTTTTGGGACAACGTTCTGTGGACCGATGAGACAAAAGTGGAACTCTTTGGAAGGTGTGTGTCCAAGTATATCTGGCGTAGAAGGAACACTGCATGTCATAAAAAGAACATTATACCAACAGTAAAATATGGTGGTGGTAGTGTGATGGTCTGGGGCTGTTTTGCTGCTTCAGGACCTGGAAGACTTGCCGTGATAAAAGGAACTATGAATTCTGCTGTCTACCAAGAGATCCTGAAGGAGAATGTCCGACCATCTGTTCGTGTACTCAAGCTGAAACGAACTTGGGTTCTGCAGCAGGACAATGATCCTAAACACACCAGCAAGTCCACCACCGAATGGCTGAAGAAAAACAAAATGAAGACTTTGGAGTGGCCTAGCCAAAGTCCTGACCTGAATCCTATTGAGATGTTGTGGTATGACCTTTAAAAGGCCGTTCATGCTCGAAAACCCTCTAATGTAACTGAATTAGGACAATTCTGCAAAGATGAGTGGGCCAAAATTCCTCCAGGACGCTGTAAAAGCCTCATGGCACGTTATCGCAAACGCTTGGTTGCAGTTGTTGCTGCTAAGGGTGGCCCAACCAGTTATTAGGTTTAGGGGGCAATCACTTTTTCACACAGGGCCATGATGGTTTGGATTTTTTTTCACCTTTAATAATAAACACCTTCATTTACAAATTGCATTTTGTGTTTACTTGTGTTGTCCTTGACTATTGTCTAAATTGGTTTGATGTTCCGAAACACTTAAGTGTGACAAACATGCAAAGGAACAGGAAATGAGGAAGGGGGCAAACACTTTTTTCACACCACTGTATGTGTGTGAGTGTGTGTGTGTGTGTGTGTGTGTGTATCTGTGGCTTCTATGGTTAAAGTTAATTTTGAGCATAGTGACAATTATTCTTGCAAATATCTATTAAACATTTCCCATCATTTCAAACATAACAATTACAGCTTAATAATCAGTATAGTGTAGTCTACCTTTTTAACCTGCAGAATGTCTTCACCCAAATCTCGGCACACATAATTCTTGTTTAAAAAAAACCTACCTTTTCTTTTTGGCCTATGTCTAGCTGTAAGAGGTGTGGTGTATACTGACGCAGTGGTATGCATTTTCTGTATTGTTAATTTATTTAATATTTTACTGGATGTAATTTTGTATTTGATCTAACTTTTTATTATTATTATTATTATTATTATTATTATTATTGTTATTATTATTATTATTATTATCAATTCCTTTCATCATTTTATTAATCTTGAGTGGTTTTATTTAAGCTTTTGTACAACACCTTGGTCAACAATTGACCAAAAAATTTAAAATTTATATGTTTCTGTAAAGCTGCATTGGGACAATGTCCGTTGTTAAAAGCACTAGGTAACTAAAACTGAATGTATGAATGAATTGACTATGATTATTCACATTGCCTTAGAAAAATCACTTGGAGTCTGAGGAAATCAAGGACTGAGTAGTATTCAAAGTTCCATCTCGTACTGACTGGAATTCACACATGAAGTGATTACACTACAGCACATCTGTCTCACTATTACAGACAGTTATGTGATGGTGTTACCTACAGCTTGAAGCTGAAACTTCAATGAAAACAAATCCGACTTGGTAAAGAATTGGGTGTTTGTTTTTTTGTTTTTTTTCAAACCCTGGCATGAACATAGTAAACGCAATTGAGTCTGGACCAAAGAGATGTGCTTTTGGTCTGCTTCCAAGTGAACTCCAGTGCATGGAGAAAGCATTTCCTCTCTCAATTGACCCGAGTGCAGGAAGTAAATCAAACCTGACACGTATTTTAGGTTGCAGCATTGTTTCTAGAGGTGTTGAGCTGCATTTGGGGGAGGGGGGCAGTGGTGGCTTAGCGGTTAAGGCTCTGGGTTTCTGATCAGAAGCTCAGGGTTTATAGCCCCAACGATGCCAAGCTGCCACTGTTGGGCCCTTGATCAAGGCCCTTAACTCTCTCTGCTCCAGGGGTGCCATGTCATGCCTGACCCTGTGCTCTGACCCCAACTTCCTGACATGGTGGGGTATGCAAGGAAAATAATTTTCACTGTGCTGTGACCATTAAAGACTCATTTATTATTATCCGTATAAAACCCATAAAGCAGGATATTCTGAATGGAAAATAACAGACAATGTCACATCAGCTCGGAATTTCTACTCATAAACCTGTGGCATTAAATCAATATGACAGTAAATAAAGTTGACCCTAGGTTATGCTGTATATAATTGCTTAATCAACACACAGACACATTCACTTGTTAAATCTAGAACACTGACTATACAGTTTGCTGAATCGAGGAGGTAAATATACATCACAGCGCACAATTACCTGGTGGAACAACATGGTTTGTTTCACTTTGCAGCTCAAACGCATGTAGGTCAGTTCTGACTCGCAGCATAAAACTAAACCACGATGCACAAACTGAGCCACAGGACAGAGCTGCAGCTCCGCCATGAGTTCTGTATATTTGAACCGATGAAGAAAAAGAGGAAAAACGTTGCATGTGACAAAAAACACAACATGTTTTAAATTATTTATCCCTTTTAAACTAGCCTCTGTTCCTGGTGCTTGGGTGATTTTTGTGATTTCTACGTGGGTTTTTTCGTCACCGTATTCCTGTATACAAATGAATAAAGGAGCGTTACGAGGACATTCGTGTGTCTAATCGTCACTCATAACCTTTTCTAACCCATAATGTAAACAGCACTAAGTAGTCTGATCTGAGAACTGTCCTAATGGGTGTGTCTGGTCCTAATATTCTAATGAGCATGCTTGATAGATATCCTTCGGCCCTTGACTATCATCCTATCGTGCTGCTACGTGACTTGTTCGGCATTATAACCAAACCGTATGAGTAGGGAGATCTGGGACTGTGCAAAATCTTGCAAGCTACAGAATGATCACAGACTTGGAGAAAACTGAAGGGCCTGTTCAAACGGTGAACGCATGGTGGAACAAGCAACATCAGGATTGTGTTTGGTCACGTTACCCATGAGTAGCCCCGCCCACTTATCAGAAAGCCAGTGGCAAAATTCTGGTATTTAGATATTGGAAAATCAGAAATTACTCGTACGTCGTGGGTTTAGAACCACTGGCATGTTAAGACTGATTGAGGTACAGACTGTTCTACCTGCATCCTGATATCGACCGTAATAAGAGCCTGAATGTGATCTGGCAGCAGTATGGATGCTGAAACAGACACACAAGTGAATCACGCTCCATGGAGAGCGAGAAATGTGCAAACGCCATCTGCTGCTGCTGCTGCTGAACCTCGTCAGAGCTCCAGCAACAGAGCTCCAGCAACGGAAAATTCCTGTTTGCATTCCTGTTATTGTGTACCTTAACATGCCACTTGGTTCTTATTAAAATACATGTTCGCACATACGTTTGTTTTTGTGACATTACATATATTCCACAGAGGGACTGAATTCTCAACGTTGGATACTGATTCACTTTTTATACCAGCAACTCTATCGGTAGTTTCGGCTGCAATTCAAATCACAGGTTTATAGTAATGCACTAGTTTTAATATATTATCATTTTGCAACTTAAGACTGGAACTTGTAGAACAGATTCTCCACATAATCCATGACCAATAATAAAATAAATAAAATAAAATGTGATCTTGTTTAACAAAGAATCAATATAATCATTGATATGGTGAAGTTTTATGGAAGGAGCCTCCAGTGTCAGCTCTTTGAAAGAGTCAGTTTTAGTTTTCCAGCATGAGAAATCTTCAGGATAGACGACTTTACACTTTTCCATTTCTCTGACATCCATCCATGAATAGCTTATCCTGCACAGGTCATGGGGGAGCCTGGAGCCTTTCCCCGGAACTCGGGGAACAAGGCGGGGAACACCCTGAACAGGGTGCCAACCCATCGCATGGACAATGCAAACCAGCCTACAATACAAGTCTTTGGACTGATGGAGGGAACCAGACTACTTGAAGGAAACCCCCAAAACACAGGGTAAACAGGGAGGAGGTGGGATTCAAACCCTCAACCCCCAACCCTGGAGGTTCAAGGCCACTGTGCCCTTTCCCTGTAACAGTTCCCTGTGCCCTTTCCACTGTGACAAGTGCTTTTTTTTGCATCTTATTAAAAAAAAAAAGAGACAGAGAGGCTGTTGAGATTTTACTTATGTTACAGTACAGTTTAATTTAAGAGAGTGATGTAGCCAATTCAGAGATGGAGATTATTAGGGGGCCATGATAGAGAAGGGGCAATGGGGGAATTTCGCCGGGACATTCGGGTTACACCCCTACTCTTTTACGAGAAGTGTCCTGGGATTGTTAATGATCACAGAGAGTCATGACCTCGGTTTTTTAACGTCTCATCCAAAAGACAGTGCTGTTTTTACAGTATAGTGTCCCCATCACTACACTGGGGCATTAAGCCCTACACAGACTACAGGGTGAGCGCAACCTGCTGGTCTCACTAATGCCAGCAGCAATATTAGTTTTCTCCAAGAGGTCTCGCATCCAGGTTCTGGCCAGTCTCAACCCTGCTTAGCTTCAATGGGAAACCAGGCAAGAACTGCAGGTAGATATGGCTCTGGCCATGTTCCAACTGTTCCACAAGATTACATGCAACTATAAACTGATAAAAAAGTATCACATGGGATTCTTTAATCAATAACAAAATCTATCATTGTCAGATTGTCGTATAAAAAAATAAAACGCTTACTTGCATGCTGTAGGAAAATAATCAACTCCTGGGTTGATAATAGAAACTACATTGTGCCGGGCCTCAACACACCACCTTTTTGTTGATTATTTTCCTATAACAGCACACCCTAAGTGTTTTATTCCTTACATATCTAATAGGAATTTTCTAGCTCTAACCTTAAGCTCAGTAAAAAAAAAATGGTTTTATTCTTTCAGTTTTAGGAGGTTACACCCTTTTTTTGTGGTTTTCCTACATAATCAGGACATTTTGGTCCTGACAATTCAGAAAGACACACACACGCACACATGAATAAATCACATCAAAGCTAGCAGTACACAAACATCTGTTGGTAGGCAGTAAAATGCCTCGTTCTAACCAGAAGCAGTTCTCATATCTATTTTCTTAATTCCCACCAAAATGTTGAGTCATGACGTAAACATGGTGAAAGAGCAGGTCAGTCTCATAAAATATTTTTATCCGGCACATAAAACGAGACAACTTGAGCCAAGTGTACAGCATTTACTACCATAATCCATTACGACATCGACTTCCCCCTGATAATGCTTCTTAAATCAGAGTTTATGCCACCTGAACTATTTCTTGATTAGAAGATTCCGGATGAAAGGTTTTAACTGATGGGATTTCTTTCAGGATATCTGGGTTGTGGCCTGATCAATCAATCCAGACGGGCATCATTCTTATGTAAATATTCGAGTATGAAAGATTCAGCCTTTAATCAGTCTCCAGTGCTGGTTGTTTTTAGTAATGGGAAGCGTGTGAGAGTTAATTCGATCAGTCCACATTCTTTACATGATGCTTAATAGAAAACAACAAACAGTGCAAGATCAAATCAGCAGTAAACAGAACTCACTTAATCACAGCTCGTACGGGCGAGGCTGATTTCTGAATGACGCAATGATGTGATTTTATCTGAAAGTGTGTGACTGTGCTGTGGTTCTTCATCCTAGTTACATAATCACAAGTAACCCAGTTCAGTCCGAGTCTCCCACGAGGATGACTGCCCTAATAACTGCCTAAAGCTTCAGAGAGTGGGATCTTAGACATGTGTACACACACACACACACACACACACACACACACTGTGTTTCTAGTGCTTGAGCACTGATCAATAAAGCATAAAAACTGTCAGTAGATGAGCCTTCACACCCCATTACAGTGATGAATTTGCGTGTGTTAGAGCCCACATTCTGCACTCGCATATCGAGAGATGATCAGACAACATCCAATCTAGACCACTATTTCGATTTGATGTACACATGGTCACCGACTCCACATCTTATAAGTGCTAGCAAACAGTTAGTTTCATCTTTTTTTTAGTCAGCCCCACGTATTAGATTTCACATAACGTTAGCATGAGCCTAAAGCCTGAGTTTTAAACTGTATGTCATGCATTGTGGCCTTCTCATGACGAGGAGTGGAGCATTCAATTCTGTGCATACTCGCACTTGTTTAATTCACTGCAGTTTCATTTGTATAGCACTTTTAACATTGTCACAAAGCCACTTTACAGAAATATAGAAATTCAGGATATAAATGTTAACTTTAAAAAATTTACCGCTGTTTAATAAATAAAACTTGCAGATGTCTGTAAATAGGATAAACGTTTATTACCATTGCATACAATCAAGTACAAGGTTAGTTAATCAAATGGGATTTTCACTCCTTCGCTCAGTGACAGGATTAGCACAGTTACAGTACAAGTGAAAATATCTTATATAGGGTGAGATTGATTTAGAAATTCCTATTACAAGACTTTCACACTTCAAATGTTCTTCTTATATTGGCAAATATTTTTGCTTCTTTCTAAAATAAATAAATGCAAAATTTAGCAAAGTTATTTGCCAATGGAATAATACTAATTCAAGCGTAAAATAGGTAAAAATATCTAGAAATTCATCCATCCATCTTCTACCACTTACTACTTTTCAGGGTCACGGGGAACCTGGAGCCTATCCCAGGGAGCATCAGGCACAAGGCAGGGTACACACTGGACAGGGTGCCAGTCTATTGCAGGGCACAATCACACACACAGTCACACACATGTCCACTACGGCCTACCATGCATGTCTTTGGACTGGGGGAGGAAACTGGAGTACCCTGAGGAAACCCCCACAGCACGGGGAGAACATGCAAACTCCACACACACGCACACAGGGTCACGGTGAGAATCGAACCCCAGACCCTGGAGGTGTGAGGTGAACGTGCTAACCACTAAGCCACCGTGCGCCCTTATATCTAGAAATAGGTTTAATATAATTCCTCTTATATTTTGTTTGTTGTAATATTAGATCAATTTGACTGTATTCAAGTTCATTTTACTTACCAAGATGTCAGTGTTGAGTACAAACTGAAATATCATCCATGTGTTGTTCACATGGATGATACCATGTTAGACCATGTTAGAACATGTTACCATGTTAGATACCAGGACCATGTCAGGCAAAATTAAAATGAAAAAAAAAATTACATTTTATTTTAAATAGCTCTGTGTAGATGCACTGCTACTGTGGTCTGGTGTGAAAAAGGCGTAAGAGGAGCTCCAATATTTAATGCAAGCAAATGAAATTTAAACAGCAACAATCTGACAGTCTGACAGTTTTAATGATTATTAAATGTTCCATAAACCAAGCTTCTATCCAGTAGAACTATATTTTTACATTATAATACATTTCGTATCAGTTCATTAACAAATTTCAGTTCATCTACAGATATCTAAAGTAAACTTAGCAAAAAATTCCAACATTGGATTTTAGTAGCAATACACCTAAGGTTTTTAAGAAACTATTTAAACAAACAATAAATAAATAAATGCTGGACACCATGCGGGTCACTTTAATTCCTTCCATGGAAACCTGTTTCTCAGAAACCATCCAATGTCCTTTCTAAACAAGAAACAGTTAAGTGCCATAAACCCTGTGTGCTGATTTAAAACGCATTGTTAGCATGGGGTGCAGTCAGAATTTTTTTTTTTTTTTTTTTTTATAGCTCAGCCTTCTGATTAAGCCTTTGGTGCAAAACCCAAAATACATTTCCTGAAAATCACTCGCATTATAAATTCATTCAACCCTGGAACACTGCCACAGTGGCCATAAACGGCATGAGTTTGAAAATCAGCAAAAGTACATTATTAGTAGAATATGGGTAAGTATGTATGTGTGTATGTATATCTATCTATCTAGCCATCTCTCTCTCTCTCTCTCTCTCTCTCTCTCTCTCTCTCTCTCTCTCTACATATATACAGATATAGATGGATGGATATATAGATAGATAGATAGCTACTGTTCTCTACTGAATAAAACACATTACAGCAAAATGTCATATTCTATAGAACGAATATTGAAGAAAGCACAGTGCTAAGAGTCTAAGAAAGAAAACCTTTAATGGCCCTTGAGGATTTTTCAGCTGCCTCTAGGGGAAATCTTAAACCCTACAGTGGAGTCTTCCAAGGGCACTTAATTATCCAACGAATCCATAAAGAACCCTTTAAGAACCATATATATATATATATATATATATATATATATATATATATATATATATATGATAATGCATGTATCATTTATTTAAAAAAAAAGGTCATTAAATTTGTTTTAAATTTGCACCCTGACATTTTTAGGAAACACCGTTTCTGCTCTTAAATGCTTTCAAAGCTACTTGTGGACTTAGCAGATCTTTATCTTTGTATATTACGAGCAAAATGAAATCCACGCCCTCACTACTCCTAATGAAATATTCACATACTAATTCAATGAATGAAAGTGTCGGCGTTAAACTCAGACGTTCAGAATAGTGGACGATAAATAGTACGTATAGATCAACGACGTTAATATACACCGTGTGTGTAAAAATCGGTGTAAAAACCATATGATAAGTGTGTTGATGGGATTTTTTCATTATGCTAATGTCGAGTGTGTACATGGTTCTGGAGCCAGCATTTGAGTTTGGTCGCAGAAAGATCAAAATGTTTGGTATTGCGCAACACGTTGAGGGTGTGTGTAAGAGGAAGGTCACAATTACCTAAAAGTCATGGACGCAACTGAGAACCAGTGAAATAAAGAAAAAAACACATCGGGGGGTGTGCCGTTATAGGAACGTAATCAATAACAGGTTGGTGTGATGAGACCCGGTGTGAAGCGTAGTGTTTTATTCCTCTTGCACTACTACAGATTGCCAATAAATTCAATTTTTAAAATGTATTAAAGAACGACTCGTCATACTTTTTTTTTTTTACGTTAAATATACACTTCACGTAAACGTTTTCTTTGTTAAATCAATTGTTTCGAGGGGGAGAAAATCTGTTGATATAAAAATACAAATGTAATAGATTAGTGGTGATATGTCTCGAACATGTGCTTAGATGAATCTAATTATGCTCAGATTAGAGTCTTTAATATTTGTACTGTCGCTGTCAGTATGTACAGCACTGTACTGTGTGTGTTATTTACATGTGTGGCAAATCATATGCAAAGTTGAGACGCTGTATTCTAACCACTGGAATGTAGCCTGGTATCAGGTTGCAAATGGCATGCACAGTATCTGTATGTGTCCGTGTGTACATATGCGTGAGGTTAGACGGGAGCTAGTTTACAAGGTGGCAATAAATTAGTTTAAAGGTGCGGTTTGTATTGTTTAAAATTGTTCAAATTGTTGTTTAAAAGATATTATAGAAAAATTGCAGATTGCAGTATGACCATGCGATGGATCTACTTTGGATGAAAAATTTCCAGAGATGGAAATTAGCTCCGCCCCCACCTGCTTTTCATGACAGAGGGGTTCACCGTATGTGTGATTTCAGTTTCCTGTATTGCTTAATGTTTACTGTATTGTGTATAGTCTACTGTCTGTTGTGTGTATTTATCAGTATTTGCACTGTCTGACTGTTACGTATCCTCTTGTCTGATCCATTAACTGCAGCACCGTGATTCTGTGGGAACTATATTTTATTTTTAACGTTACATCTACATGTGAAGAGACAATTGTACTTAACTACTATTCTTTGACCAGATCTGGATGAGCAACTAACATGATGGCAGCAGTTATCTTTTTAATGCTTAACTGTTAATGATTCACAATCGACAGCTGATGTATAAAAGTCATTATGTTTTGTGTCACAGTGGTGCTTCATGTCACTGCTTTTGACCTGACTCTGACTGTGAACTGATGAGATACATACATTCATTTGGAATTTGAACAAACAGAAGAATAAACGTATACTTCAGCCAATTTGTCTTTAAAAATTTGTTCTTGTCATCAACGTTTTTTTTTTGTACAAGGCGTGTCGTCACGTCACTTCCTCAGCACAGAGAGAGTAAAAGAAAAGAGAGTGAAAAATCTCCACTTTCTTGACCAATAGTCTTTAGACCTGTAGCTGGTTTCTGATCCAATAAGCTGCCTTTAGCTAAACAGTTGATGTAAATGCATGTGACCGGATGTTTTTGACTACAGTATGTTTTTCACTTCAGTCCATTAAAATACTTTACTGGGTCTGCATCCATATACTTAGTGAGAGGGTGAAGGGAAAATGATAAAAGAAGAAGAAGAAGAAGAAGCAGAAGAAATTAGGAGAAGAAGTAGAAGAAGGAGAAGAAGAAAATAAGGAGAAGTAGTAGAAGAAGACGACAAGGAGAAAAAGAAGAAGAAAAGAAGGAGAAGAAGTAGAAGAAGAGAAGGAGAAGAAGAAAAGAAGAGAAGAAGAAGGGGAAGAGAAGGAGTAGAAGAAGGGGAAGAGGAGAAGAGAAGGAGAATAAGAAGAAGAATAAACAGAAAGAGGAGGAGAAGGAGGAGAAGAAGAAGGGTCAAGTGCAATTGGCCTTAACGACATGTCAAAGTTGTAGAAATGACAAAATCACAAAAGAATCCGGTTTTTTTCAGGTAAAAAATAATAATTGAGAAAACAAGATGAAGAAATGTGCTCATTCTCGTTCATTTCCTAAGAGAGAATTCTTTTATTAAAACAATTCAAGCCGCCTAATCAGAGTAAATGGCATGTTTTCATCAACCTCCTTGGTGCAGCTGCTCTGTCACAGTGCCACAGTAGACCGGCTCGGTCATGGCTGTGATGCTGGTGTGAGAGAGTGCCAGCTGGCTGGACAATAATGCTACGAGGAGGAGGTGATGGCAGAAAACAGGCCACTTCACTTGGGTACGGAGTGTTTGTCCAAGAAGCAGCAATGTGAGAGTTCAGTGTGTGTGAGAGCTGACGGAATCACATGGGTTGTGGTGTGGGACCACTGTGAGGGGTCGGCCGCACCAGGATGTTCCCACACTCGCAACCAGTCAGAAAGCTCCATCTGACTACAGGGACATTTTAGCATAATAAATAAAAAATAGTTGTGTTTATACACAGGACTGTCCGAAAGCATCTGATTTGGTTTAAGTGCAAACTTTGTTATAGATTTTTATCTTATGATTTCTGCGTTTTTGAGTCAGTACAAAAAGATTTCCTAACATTAGTTTTGCACCATAAAATCAAATGTTTGTCATTAAAGAAAGCAGTGTATTACGTAAGAGACACTTTTCAGACAAAAAAAATGAATTATGCTGCTGGATTTCGCTGCAGAAACGCACTTGCCAGCCACTTTAATAGAAACACCTGCACATTCGTGGAGTTATTTAATCAGCCAATCATGTAGCAGCGCAATGCATGAAATCATACAGATACAGGTGCAGAGCTTCGGGTAATATTCAAGAATAATGTAGATAATCTATAATCTATAACAAAGTTTGTACTAATGCACAGAACTACTATATATTATATATATAATATGGATGGATGGATGGATGGATGGATAGATAGATAGATGGATAGATGGATAGATGCATTCTGAACCATAGCTCATTTACATTAAACTATGTGTCTGTTATGAGATATGAGAAATATGCGCAAACCAAAACCAAGTCTCCATCTATGAACGTGGTCATTAACAATTAGTCTGATGGCATCATATGTATATCCTACAAAGACACCAAGACAATCTAAGGAGGGACAAAAAAGATAAACAAAGTGCACGGACTTACCTTGGGATGAGCCGAGTCGTTTGTTTTCCATGCTTCCCTGGAACAATTTAAAAAAAAAAAAAAGGGCATCATTTTAAAGATCCATTCGTAGTTGTGGTAGAAGAGAAAGTATTTCGAAAGCAAACAGGAAGCTCCTTGAAGTTACTCTCCTGCAAATTCACTCCAGTCTCAGCAGCTCCCCAGCTGATCTGATACGACACGGTGAACTTTTACCTGTCACTTTGATTTACAGGCTAAGTGATCACTTTAAGCCAAAGCAGATTAAAACTGATTAAAAAAAACACTGCATCCCCTGCCTTAGGAGTCCCCAAAAGTGTTACATAAATAAATACTTCACTGCATTGAAGTGGTAAAAACATATTTCAAAAAGAAAACAACAAATGAACCGCAGTCTTGATTTAAAATCTAAATAAATGATCAGATTTTGTTATATTAAAAAAATGAAATACGCAGATAAACATGCGTGGGTATATTTTCAAAAACAGTCCAATTAAATCCAATCAGTCATCTTATTAAATTACTAGCAGTAGTATAAATATTTTATAATATTAATACCTGTTATGTGTAGGCTCCACACTATCTGCCATGTTTCTGTCATGTGATTTGGGTGAGCTGTGATGCTGAAATAAAAAAAAGAAAGAAGAAGAATTAATAAATAAAGAACAAATCTCTAATAACTAATGCTCGCTAGTTGTAATTTTACAGATTTTCTGATTTTAAGTCATCACAGCTAACAGATATGCCATTTTCTCAGAGTCAATAATAACGTAGCTGTAATTAGGTCGATTTGCTTTGCCCAATGATTATTAAAAACTGTTCGGTAGTAAGCTGGTCGACATCCTGTAGGACGGGTGGAATACTGACTGCCTCGCAACACTCAGAAGGCAATATTGAGCTCATGTGTGAATATTAAGGAATAAAACCCAATTGGGCGTGTAGTTATAAGAAAATAATCCATGCTGCGGTGGTGTAATGTGGTCTGATACGAAGCGGAGGATTATTTTCCTATAACAGCATGGTCTGGAGTATGTTGTACCGCTTGTACCACAGTGATTGGCCAAAAATTGCAATGTTTCATTTATTAATGAACGACACGTCACATATTTTAATACGGTCTATAGATCGATTCAATGTTGTGGAACGTTCACAAGACAAGTTAGTTCCTATTATCACTTATATTACAGCAATGATAAACAGTTGTTCCTTCTCAGCACGTCTATCATGGGCTCATTGAAACTGGACTGTTGCACCACACGGCCTTTTTCCAGTCTTCGACTGTCCAGTGTGGGTGAGTCTGTGCCCATGATGGTCTCAGATTCCTATTCCTGGCTGACAGGAGTGGAACCTGATGCCGTCTTCTGCTGTTGTAGCCCATCCACCTCGAGATTTGATGTACTGTGCATTCTGAGATGCTTTTCTGCTCACCACGGTTGTAAAGAGTGATTATTTGAGTCACTATAGGATGTTTTTTTTGGACACTATTCTGTATAAACTCTAGAGACGTGTGTGTGTGTGTGTGTGTGTGTGTGTGTGTGTGTGTGTAAATATCCAAGGAGATTCGCAGTTTCTCAAATACTCAAACCAGACCATTTAGTACCAACAACCATGCCATGGTCAGTCACAGAGATCAGACTTTTTCCCTATTTTGATGTTTAATGTGAATATTACCTGAACCTCTACACCTGTATCCTTATGATTTCATGCATTGATCTGCTGCCACATGACTGGCTGATTGCACGAATATGCAGGTGTACAGGTGTTCCTTTTAAAGTGGCTGGTGAGTGTATTAGTATTCAAGTACATGTGAACGATGTGTTACTAGAGAAATGATACCATATTAGAACAAGTGCATTACTATCAAACAGTGATAGTAAATGAATCAACAGTTTCTGACCAATCAAATTTGAGAATTCAACAGTGATAACTCACAAAACAGACTGAAGCAGTTGTGGTGATTCTCTGCTGTAGTTTTCCCTTTGGGGTGTCTCTAATGGCAGCTGATGCATGTAATGGCTGATCAGTACAAGGATCTGAACATACCAGCCTATAAACATGTCAACAAGACCTCTTTGCTTCAGCAGTCCCTTGCTCCACATAAAAGCTTGTGGTAATTGAAGCCTTATTAGGCTGTCTGCAATTTCGCTCGAACGTTCCGCAGGAAAGCCTGCCCTGCGTCTGGTACAATTAGGGCTTATTAGCCTGTCTGTTTTGTTCCCCCATCGTTTTCTAGAACATACCACATCTCTACCCATGATCTCTCTTGCTATACTGCCATCAATTACTCGGCTTGAGTCCCTGCCTCTCTGTGGAATGGAGAGATGGTTTCTGAGAAAATAGATTTGCTGTGGGACTATTCAAAAACAAGGTTTGAACTAAGAATGATAACGGAGTGTGCAGGAGGAGTGGCGGAGAGCAGTACTCACACTGAGTGAGCCTTTGTTATGAGACAGCTCGGTGAGGGTAGGGCTCTGTTTGGGTTTCCTGGACCTGGAGTCCTCATCAGCAGCAGACGCCAGCCTCCTCTCACTCTCCTCGGTGGTGCTGATGCTAACGCTAGCGCTGCTGTTCAGCCCACGAGACGGGATGTTCTCCTTATCAATGCCATTCCTGAGAAAGAAACACAGCCTGCTTTCAAAAAAACTGTGGAAAATATACAGTAAGCATGTTCGACTGAACTTTCTCCTCTCGTACTATGGCATGCAAGTCACCCTAATGTAACTTATAAGACAGAGCATATTTGTCTGCACCTTCTCCTATGTCTGGATCAGTCGGCATGACTGAGCAGAACAGTTTTGCTTCTGACCTTGAGTTTACAGTCTATTCCTGGCAGAGTCCCTTTATCGACTGGAGCAATGCTGTGAATCCAGAGAGACAGCGGGAGAGCAAAGTCCCTTCTCCAAGCCAAACAACCTCAGAGGACCAGGGATATTCTATTTATTTTTTTAATTTCTAATCTAATCTCTATCCACTTATCCTGTAGCAAGTGTTATTCCCACAAACAAGTATTTCAACATGTTTCCCTGGACTGAGACCAGACTCCAAACCCCCCATATATATATTGGCTCAGGGACATGTAGGGCTGAAAATGTCCTCGTAACGCTCCTTTATTCATTTGTATACAGGAATACGGTGACGAAAAAACCCACGTAGAAATCACAAAAATCACCCAAGCACCAGGAACAGAGGCTAGTTTAAAAGGGATAAATAATTTAAAACATGTTGTGTTTTTTGTCACATGCAACGTTTTTCCTCTTTTTCTTCATCGGTTCAAATATCCAGAACTCATGGCGGAGCTGCAGCTCTGTCCTGTGGCTCAGTTTGTGCATCGTGGTTTAGTTTTATGCTGTGAGTCAGAACTGACCTACATGCGTTTGAGCTGCAAAGTGAAACAAACCATGTTGTTCCACCAGGTAATTGTGCGCTGTGATGTATATTTACCTCCTCGATTCAGCAAACTGTATAGTCAGTGTTCTAGATTTAACAAGTGAATGTGTCTGTGTGTTGATTAAGCAATTATATACAGCATAACCTAGGGTCAACTTTATTTACTGTCATGTTGATTTAATGCCACAGGTTTATGAGTAGAAATTCCGAGCTGATGTGACATTGTCTGTTATTTTCCATTCAGAATATCCTGCTTTATGGGTTTTATACGGATAATAATAAATGAGTCTTTAATTGTCACAGCACAGTGAAAATTATTTTCCTTGCATACCCCACTATGTCAGGAAGTTGGGGTCAGAGCACAGGGTCAGGCATTACATGGCACCCCTGGAGCAGAGAGAGTTAAGGGTCTTGATCAAGGGCCCAACAGTGGCAGCTTGGCATCGTTGGGGCTTGAAACCCTGACCTTCTGAAACCCAGAGCCTTAACCGCTAAGCCACCACTGCCCCCCTCCCCCAAACGCAGCTCAACACCTCTAGAAACAATGCTGCAACCTAAAATACGTGTCAGGTTTAATTTACTTCCTGCACTCGGGTCAATTGAGAGAGGAAATGCTTTCTCCATGCACTGGAGTTCACTTGGAAGCAGACCAAAAGCACATCTCTTTGGTCCAGACTCGATTGCGTTTACTATGTTCATGCCAGGGTTTGAAAAAAAAACAAAAAACCAAACACCCAATTCTTTACCGAGTCGGATTTGTTTTCATTGAAGTTTCAGCTTCAAGCTGTAGGTAACACCATCACATAACTGTCTGTAATAGTGAGACAGATGTGCTGTAGTGTAATCACATGTGTGAATTCCAGTCAGTACGAGATGGAACTTTGAATACTACTCAGTCCTTGATTTCCTCAGACTCCAAGTGATTTTTCTAAGGCAATGTGAATAATCATAGTCAATTCATTCATACATTCAGTTTTAGTTACCTAGTGCTTTTAACAACGGACATTGTCCCAATGCAGCTTTAGTAATAATAATAATAATAATAATAATAATAATAATAATAATAATAATAATAATAATAATAAAAAGATAGATCAAATACAAAATTACATCCAGTAAAATATTAAATAAATTAACAATACAGAAAATGCATACCACTGCGTCAGTATACACCACACCTCTTACAGCTAGACATAGGCCAAAAAGAAAAGGTAGTTTTTTTTTTAAACAAGAATTATGTGTGCCGAGATTTGGGTGAAGACATTCTACAGGTTAAAAAGGTAGACTACACTATACTGATTATTAAGCTGTAATTGTTATGTTTGAAATGATGGGAAATGTTTAATAGATATGTGCAAGAATAATTGTCACTATACTCAAAATTAACTTTAACCATAGAAGCCCAGAGATACACACACACACACACACACACACACACACACAAACACATACACACATATATATATATATATATATATATATATATATATATATATATATATATATATATATATATATATATATATATATATATATATATATATATATATATATATATATATATATATATATATCCATCCATCCATCTTCTACCACTTACTCCTTCTTCAGGGTCACGGGGAACCTGGAGCCTATCCCAAGGAGCATGGGGCACAAGGCGGGGTACACCCTGGACAGGGTGCCAATCCATCACAGGGCACAATCACATACACATTCACACACCCATTCATACACTACGGACACTTTGGATATGTCAATTAGCCTACCATGATGTATACAATATACTATGATATAATATATTATATCATAAAGCAACTGCCAAATCAGACCTGACCACCGCAACAAGACAACGTTGTTGTTGTTGTTGTTGTTGTCATTGTGTGTGTTCACCAAAGTCATGTGATGTGAAACTGACTGGCCTCGTAAATCTGACTAGTTTAAATAATAATAGAACATCCACTACAACATCTCTAAGAAATTTGAGTTGAGCAATCTGGTGAAACCTGGTTATAACCATTTCATCATTTGAAGAAATAACATTGGATTTCTTCAGTACATTATTAGCTACTGCTACTTAATGATATTGAATTCGTAACACTAACATAATGTTATATCAGCTATACTGTAGAGGACAAACAAATGTTGCTTAGGTGTGTGCCAGATCCACATTGTCATTTTCTATGAATGTGGATTAGTATTTTGCCCCACTTTAGATTGCCACCGCAAAGTCATTGGGTCTAACCTGGCCACTGACATTGTAAAGTGTATGGTTATGCTCCTAGGTCTCTTACCTGCCCCTCTCGAGGTTCGCCTCCAGCTCTTTTTGATGTCGCCTTCTCTGACGAGCCGTGGTTGCGGGAAACGAAGCTTGACCTGCTGCCCGTAAACTCTGATCTGGCTGCATGTGAGCATCAAAGAGGTGCTGCTCTACCGCTGAGCGGATCGTCTTCTCCAGATAACTGCACAAGGAGACGAACAGACTGGGATGAAGACATCGCCATCTCTCATCATAGCAAGAGTATGAAGCTCATTTCCTCTATGCAGATGTTTATTGCAATGAGTCACTTACAACAATGATGGATTGAGGGTGAAGGTATTATCAAGGGAGTCTGCCATTAATATTAAATCAGTGTATGACCACTTACTGTGTTAAGTCAGGCCTGCAATGACCAGGAGAGAGCTGGGAGCTGGATTAGAGAGGAGACAAAACAGCATGTATTAGACAATGAAATAAGTGCCTTATTCCTATTCCTAGTGCCTATTCAGATAAATGCCAAGAAGTTATATGATGTTGTAAAGCAGGTGCGTGTCTAGCCGGTGCACTTGCACAGGGACACCAGTGGCAAATTTCTTACTCTGTGGAACTGTGGAATCATGGATAATCGCACTACCCATCGGTTAAAGTTGTCCATTGAACCACTCTAATTAATTTCTTTCAAGTTTCAGAAGTAGACACTAAAAGCTGCCTAAATATTATCACTCTGAGGCTCACGATACAGGTGGGACACCACTGTGTGGCTTATTCTTTTCTCCGAACTGTAAACATATGAATAATGACACTGTCCAACAGTTATACAATAGTTATTACGCCATTTACCAACTCTAGCTCATTCCTTATGACTTTTAGACAAACACTGGAACCCAAATAAATGTACGTCATGGTTAGATTTTACTTTTCTATTGCATGCATTATAGCTTTATATTCAACTGAAAGTTCTTCCTTATGAAATACTGCGCTATTTTGTGCTATAAAGGTAAACCATCTTCCCCAGTTTGTATACATCTGAGATATCTGGGGGAGAAAGGTATTATATCCAGAGTAGGATATGTCTATTTTGATCAGGTAGAAATTCATCCATTCATTCATGGTATTTGGCAGACACCATTATCCAGAGTGACTTACATTTGTCTCATTAATACATCTGAGCAATTGAGGTTTAAGGGCTTTGCTCAAGGGCCCAACAACAACAACAACAGCTTGGCGGTGCTGGGGTTTGAACTCAAGAGCAGTAGACCAACACCTTAACCACTGAGCTACCACTGCCCAAATTGTCAAGCTTGTTGTCATGGTATCACTTTAACTGTTTCTAACAGTATCCAAATGGATTAAAAACATAAAACCGGGGTCCAAAACAGAAGCCACATTAAATTGGTAAACTATCATAATTAGGTTAGCAAAAGTTAAGGCCTTGATACTTTCAATACATCTGATTATTTAGCTAACAGCTACGGTTTATGATATATTGAATCATCTTGTTGTGGCATATTTAAATGGCACTACTGCTTAAAATGTCACTCACTCCTTTTTCGGGACTAATACTAGCGGGTATAGACAGTGTTAGGGGTGGGCGATATTATAAAAATATCACATAATGATTCACTACATTTCTATGATACAATTTATCACCATATCTACATTATATAATCAATTGTTCAGCCCTATTACTCCCATAAAATGACTACCAGGCTACTGAAATTATTAGTACTGTGACAGTATGCATGTGCAAAGGTTTTATTTGGAAAGACAACATGCATAGGGCCCAAAAGTAAAGCTTGCACCGGGTACCATTCCTCCACTTCCTTTCACACACAGAGCAGCGTGTAAGGTTTGATACTTGAACTGTCACTCGTCCAAGTGAACCCAATGATTCTTCCTGGGGCGTAGGTCCATTTGGGGATTCGCGACATGGAACACACTACCGTTTTTTTTAGAGGATTGACTCAACCACTGTCTAAACGAGCAGATGCAATGTTCATAAACAAGTTGAATCATCATCGTGTTGGATTGTTGAATGCCAAAGTTGATTTTTTATGATACAGATTTTTGCCTTCCTGGGGCAGCTACACTATTTGCCTTAACGATATATTAGAGAGGACCTGGTGGTGCTGACTTGGCTTTAATTTCACGTATACTTTTAAAGAACCTTTCATAAGTGTCTTTAGAAATCCACATGGACCCAAATGAAACCTATACATTCAAAACACAGGTGTTTTGCCGTCAAACCTAACGTTCTGTGCTGAAGGAAGCGTAATAAGAAGAGCAATAATTACATATACGGACATCTTTGTGGAATTCAAAATGACTGGAATTAAGGCGAAGAATCTAATGACGCCATCTGTGGTTGTCCATAAACACGTCAGTTTGCACTGACCAGAAGTGCTTCGTGGCAAATGATTTATGGAAGAGAAACAAGTGATTACAACAGATGATAGAGATTACAACAACTCGCCAAGACGTGGCCAAAAATAAACATACCAGCCCAGTTAAACCAGCCAAACGTGGTCAGGGCTCATCCAAGCAGATCTGTCTTCATAGACATTTCATAGACGGGCTTGTTTTGCTCTCAATCCAAAAGCAAGGAAAGCGTGCACAATGCAGTGCAGAAGCTTTCTGAATGAGTCAGGTATATCTCTTCTAAGGAAAATACACCTGGAATTCACTGGGAGAGTTCAGGTTTTAAAATTCTGTAAAAGACACTTTGAGAGGAAAGGATACTATATTATATTCCTGGGGCAGCAATATAACTTAATAACCATATCGCTGGACTGCAGTCTGCTCTAGTAGTTTTAGGCAACATTTAGACTGAATGCAATTAAAATTTCTGGAATAAACAATTCACTTAAATGAGAAAGAAGATAAAAAAAACTCGCTTCCAATAGTAGTGGATAGTCTGAAAAAACAGGAAAAATGAAGAACAAAATTGGGGTTATTTGCTCCCTGATTTAAGACATACTACTGAATACTTAATGGCTCCTGGCAGCTCGCAAAGAAGACACTGACTACAAACAAGAGAGATGAAAAATAGATAACCGATTTATACAGGAATATTCTACAAAAAACGCTGGGGAAACCTGGTGAGCTCAATGTCACAATCAAGGCCTGATTTTATTACATTAATGTGCTTTCAAGGAATTTGTTTCTGTATCAGTGAATATAAATGTGGAAATGACGAGCAGTTATGATGCTTATAAAAGCAATCACAGTGTAATTTCTTAAGTACATTCGTACATGAATAATTGATGATGCAATGAGTAAGTAAATGTACATACAAAAGAAATAATGAAAAGAAAGAAACGTGAATATTTACTCAGATATACAGTATTGCCAGGGACTATAAATGTGAAAATAATCAGTTATTTTATTAAAGGTCCATCCATCCATCTTCTACCACTTACTCCTTCTTCAGGGTCACGGGGCCTGGAGCCTATCCCAGGGAGCATCGGACACAAGGCAGGGTACATCAGTCCAGTCCATCGCAGGGCACACTCACATACCCATTCATACGCTACTGACATGTTGGATATGCCAATCAGCCAACCTTTGGACTGGGGGAGGAAACCAGAGTACCCAGTGGAAACCCCTGCAGCACGGGGAGAACATGCAAACTCCGCACACACAGGGCCATGGCAGGAATCAAACCCTGGACCCTGGAGGTGTGAGGCGAACGTGCTAACCATTAAGCCACCATGCGCCCTTTACTAGTAGACAAAAGTGATAACACTGGTGTTAACACAGCTGTAACACAGAAATGAGGGAGCATGGTGAGAATGGTTGTAGGAGCAAGGTTGGTTAGCATATTTGTCTCACACCTGCAGGGTTGGTGGTTCGAATCCTGCCTCCACCCACTCTGTGCAGAGTTTGCGTGCTCTCCCTGTGCTTCGGGAGTTTCCTCCCACGGTCCAATGACTTGCGTTGTAGGCTGATTGGCATTTCCAAAGTGTCTGTAATGTGTGTGTGATTGGGCTCTGCGATGGAGTGTCCCCCGAGTTCCCTGTTATAGACTCCAGGCTCCCCCATGAGCCTATAGGATAAGCGGTATAGAAAATGGATGGATGCATTTGGTCAAAATGGGGTCAAGTTAAATACTGTAAAATTAAAAAATCTAAGAAATATGTCAGAGTGAACTGAGAAATGTTGTGAATTTTTATTTGATTTAATTTTATTTGGAAAAATGTAGATGTAACTAGAAAAGTCAGATCTGGATCACTGCACTTTTAGCACCACGACACGTGTTTGTGTTTCTGCTGAAACAAAACAAGAAAAGACCAATCTCAGCTTCCAGTGGCCCTGTGTTATAGTAAATGCTTTACCAAACAAGTGGACGATGAAGTCCTTAAATATGAAATATTAGGGATTTTATGGAACACCAGTCAAAATGTATTTTTATTTAATTGCCAAAAGTGGGTTTATATAAACATGTTATATTGTGAATATCCCAAAGCACAGGGTGAGTCGACAGACTTTTGTCTTATTACCATGTTTGTCATTCATCTTAATTAGATGGCCCTTTTCAAAAGCACACATCCTTCATGAGGCTTTATGAGAAATGATTTCATGAAACGAGGTATTTACCTTGTAATGTGTTTAAAACAACCATGAGCATTTTGTTTTTCTGAACAGCTTGTACCCCGGGGATGCGGCAGCTCACACTGTACTCAAGTCCACAGTGATGAGTGATTATCTTCTGTTTTGTCTGGTCTAAATTTAAACTATGACGATAGTTACAATAATTATGCTCAAGCAGATGCCAGTTAACCAGTCAACCTTTACAGACACTTCAACATGTTTCAAGAAATTACTCCTTTATCCCAAATGGTGATGTTGCATCATAAAAAAATAAACCGTGACACATCACTTATGTCGCTTTGCAGAATCACCCCATTTATTGTAAACTTAGCTCAATCAAACCAAGGTATGAGATAACATGTGTCTGGTATCAGATAAAATAAACAAGGAAGCAACAAATGTTTAAATGAATGTAGACCATGCCCTCTAACTAGGGGTCCAGTGGCCACTCACAAAAGTCAGACCTGCTTTGATAATCTAAGTGTGTGTGTCTGCAGATATCAGTGAAGGCTGTTGTGGTCAAGGTCTATGAACCCCCGCTATGATACTGTAGTCTGTAGACACAACGTCTGTTCACTCATGTCTAAACCAAAGAGCTATGAATAGAGCACCGGGAAATGTACTGAGATTACAACTACTTCTACTTTTACGTTGTGTTCAGGTAAGGATATATAAGGGTATGGAAGAAAGTGTGATCAGTGTGAGTGAGTCAGCAATGGATTAATCACCGTAAAATCTCTAGTGTGGAATTAACACCCAGAGTGTACATTTGTGTCCAGTGGACTTTTATAAACATTGAAGGGTGAAAATTCAACCCTCTGGGTTTTAAATAAACACTGGGGATTTTGCTATATTTATATATATATATATATATATATATATATATATATATATATATATATATATATATATATATATATATATATATATATATATCACAATAAATTCAATTCAACAACACTTTTAACCATTTATAGGTACATTAAATGTTGTGAAAGGCCCAAATTACAAGTTAGCTACTGTTATCACTTACAGAATAACGGCTAAAAACAATTATATTTCATATTACAAAGACATCAAAAAGAGTACAGTCCTCTGTCCTGAAGACTTTCCCATGGAGGAAAACTGTGTGCTCATTACAAAGTGTTGACGCTGGAGACTCCTTCCATAAATCATAAACAAAAAGACTTATCAAAATATCACCTTAGATTATTTGGCATGACTGTAGTACAAGTCCCTCTGAATGAGTTGTTACTATAGCAACAATAACATATTAGAACAAGCACAAAAACTTGCTGCAATCAAATCACAATTTTTTATTTTTATTTTTTCAAATGAAGTGACAACAAAATTTGAAAGTATTAAAATATGTGGACCAAACATGTTTTAATGTTACTGAGAGGCATTTCTTTTGGACCAAACATGTTTTAATGTTACTGAGAGGCATTTTTTTTAAACAACTATAAAGTACTCCTAATTTAATTCTTATTGTTAATGAATTATCAACTCAATTTAAGTAAATAAATAACCTATTAACCTATTGTAAAAGGTCCAAGCCTAAATAGTGAAACAGGGCACAGCATGGAATAGCTCAGTACTTATCAAATATAGCTTGTATGTGATTGGTTAATAAGGGAAACATGATAAGGCTTTTGCTGAGCCAGCGAGCGAGATAAACAAACCACCTGCAAACTAAACACTCTCAGGGACAGTTTACAAACTGAAGCAGCACAGTGAGCGTTTGGCTGATGTAATGCTACGTTGCTGTTAGCCTGTTGGTCTCAAGCTAAAACAGAATGCCATGCACCCTTGGGAAAGGCATATGATATGTAGTCTTTAGGACTAGAGTGGTGGTGTCAGGCTCCAGTCTTGGTGTCTGCCTTATTTAATATCTCTTATGAAACGCATCAGATGTATTTTATGAGTCTGACATCACTGATGCATGTGGTAACCCACTAAAACGGCTTGTTTAGAGTGGTGTAGTATCATTAATGCTAACGATAGCAGAATGACATTACACCCAATAATTTTTTCCCCTTTACGTTTCTCCATTAGTAAATTGTACGGCATCTACCAATTTGGGAAGCATGAGCGTGCTACTTACGTTCACATCTACTGAGACACATGCAGCTAGCTACATCACTCATAAGATATCTGAGTCCACTGGAAGCAGAGAGTCAGCCACCCCATTTGTATACATGAGCTAAACGATGTATGCTAGACAGAGGAATGTCTTCCTTCCCTCCCAGTCAGCAGGACTAAATGGCTGTATCATCGTTACCATTTGATATGGAGAACACTTGTAGTGCTTTGTCACTGGGCAGTGTAGTACTGCTTGGTATGGATACAACTCTGAACCCATGAAAATACAAGGACTCTAGTTGATGCCAGGGTCGACAGAAATTTCTAAAAATAACAGTGATGTTGGTCGAGCTTCAAGGTCGGATTTACTTTGACCTCATTTGGTTTAACGTGAAGAAATATACCGTAGCCGACCAAACAAAACATAACTTGACATTTGTCCATTGTACTCCGTGTGAATGTTACTAAACACTGCTGAAAATAGACACTGTTGGAAAAGTAATTCTAGATGGTTAAGGCCCAAACCACATAGACTATTATTCTAAATACTATTAGTATTATTGTAAATAGTAATACAATATGTCCCTGTTCAGTATGCTGACTACCCTGTGAAGAAGTATAGAAGAATTTATTTGATCAGACTATGATTTAAATCTGATTATTATGTTATCCCTCAGGTCCAATCAGAAGTTAAAATAATCAGAGTGATAAGAAATGTTTTAATCCATCACAGGCCCAATAAAGACTTTTAAATGTATTTCAGTCATGAAGAGAGAGTGAGCTAATGTTAAATCAGCATTTAAACATAATTATGTTGTAATAGCATATGGAATATTTTATTAATCAGAAAATAATAAGGGAATATTCATGTAGGTAAATGTAAAATGCTAAATGTGCACTTATATAGCACTTTTATCCAGAGCGCTTTACAATGTGTCTCATTCACCCATTCACACACACACCCCAATGGTAGCGGAGCTGCCATGCAAGGCGCTAGCTTGCCATTGGGAGCAACTTGGGGTTCAGTGTCTTGCCCAAGGACACTTCGGCACATGGAGTCTCCTGGGCCGGGAATCGAACCACCAACCCTACGATTAGTGGACAACCCGCTCTACCACCTGCGCCACAGCCGCCCCTCCAGGAGGTGAAAGTAGGACAAACTGATCTAACTCCAGCTTATGGGAAATCACTGAGCACAATACTCAATACTAATTAATATCTTTTGGAGCTTGGAATTTGTCATTCCTTGGCGTGACTATTATCGCCAAGCTTTATGAGTGGGATGTCATTTAAATTGCAGAAGTTGGAAAAATGCAGGATATGCACGTACCGATAAGGTCACCTGTGATAGAGAAGATGCACCAATGTTGAGTGTCTTTGTTTTGGAGGGGTATAAAATAATGTGTCAAGATAGGGTCTGGGAGTCGCTTTGCAAACCGATTTGGTTCTTCTTACTATTGTAGTAAAAGTCTAATTTCTTTTTGCCATCAAAAACATTGAGACTCAGTTTTTACATCCGAAAGCTAACCGAATTCAGCTCAGAGACGCATCAAATGAAGTTTTATTGGCATTTTAACATACACTGCTATAGACAAATTTAGATAAAGTCCTTCTAGTAAAGTCTGTCCACTCTGCTGCCTTTTTGGTGACACTTCATCTTGAGTTTTTTTCAGTCACACAAGACCGGAAATGGACTGACATGGATTTGAAATGGTTGACAAAAAATGTGTCTATAACTTACGCAATTGCTTCAGTGCATCCTGCTAAAGTGCATTCCTCCAAAACTAATAGGGCAATACAGTAGGGGAAGGACTGAGCGCATCAACATTGTTTTCAGTAAATATATCTCCAATGAGGCTATTCACATGAAATTTTCACCAGACATCAGCATTAACTCAAGAAATCCACACATATAAAGAAATCCAAACATTTACATCCTTAAATGAAGTTATGTGTAAAAGTTGAATTACACAGTCAATCACCTGACTTGAATCCAATTGAACAAGATTTAAAGACAACATGTTTAGAAGAATGGCCCAAAATCCCACCTGAATACTGCAGCCCATTCATTTCTTCATACAGGAAGCGTCTTGAAGCTGTCGTTACAAACAAAGCTTCTCAACTAAGTATTAAATAAATTCCACTTTATTACACATAACTTTATTTATGGACGTTAATGTTTGGATTTCTTTATACTTGTGGATTTCCTGAGTTCATACTGATGTCTGGTGAAAATTTCATGAGGATAGTCTCATTGGAAATATATTTAGTGAAAAAAATGTTGACGTGTTCAATACTTATTTCCCCCGCTGTATTTTCTCATCTACCAGTGTACGAATGTGATCTACATTTCCCAGTAACGATTTAATCAACAATGCAATTGGCTCTTTGTACTGGCTGTGTGTGATTTACGTATCACAGGTGCTGTGATGAACATATAGTTTTCACATAGTTATTTATTTATTTGTTTATTTATTTTTGCTTGATTGTTTGTTTTTAACCATCACAGATCCAGATTTGCATTTAAAAGTACTCACTTTAAATAGTCAAAATCTGCTGAACTCAAAACAAGAATCTTTGGACATCATGAGCAAATGTGTTGTTCCTCTTAATATGTAAACAAATGAAAAAGGTCCAGCCTAATGGGCCTGCTAATCCAGTTTGACAATGTAGTTACCAATTAGACATAATTACGCAAATCCACCTGTCAGCACTGGGCCATGCCACAACAAGCCCGGAAACAAAACAATAACTAAACAGCTACAGCTGGGAAAACCTGATGCATTCAACTACTATTACTGTACACTAGGTAAAGAGAGGTTAAGCAGAAATCCACTACACTGGAAAACCCAATAGTGAGGGAACTTGGACATTAGCTGATGGGAAATATCTGTGAAACAGTGTTGACCCTCTTACCCCTACATTCCCACAGTATTATGCCCCATAACCTATATTCCCCAGAGAAACAGCACGCCAACCCTGAGTTCCTGGGCCAAAATCAACATTTTAATTTGAACATTTTTAGGCCTTGAAATAACTTATAATAATGTATTTGTGTAATATTACTTTGAAAATGAAGCAGTTCAGTGTTTTTACTAAACTTAGACCACAATTCTTCACTAGAGAAATTATGAAAAAATGCTTGCTAAGATCCTTCTACTCATTTAGAAGTACCATACGAGCATCAGTGTGGTCAATGCCTTTGAATAAATTAAAGTAAATAATAAATAAGTAAATAAATAAATGCATTTTAGCGCCAAAAGTCAAGTTTCTGCTGATAATCAGACCAGCACATAGTGTTTTCACGAATGCACAAAAACTGTCAGGTTATGACTCCAAACCCCTGCAGTGTCAGTCGCACTGGTTGATGCTGAAGATGAAGATGGATCAGGGTCTGAATCAGGAGAGTTTGCGTCACTATCAGTTTCGGTTTCAACATCGCCTGAACTATCACTGCTGTCACTATCTAGAATCCTCGCTCTCGCCTGTGTAACTGTGTATGTTTTCTTTTTTTCACCCCACTGTTTTAGATGTACCTGTGTTCACTGTAGGTGTAACTTTAGCTGGAACACGATTAGCTCTTCACTTTGGTTTGGTTTTGGTTTGATTTTTAGTTCACTTCTACTATTACACCAATATTCACGCTTGGATCAGCTTCATCGTAATGACGGCGTAATAACGTAATGGCGTCATGATGTCATCAACCTTCCGGGTCAAAAAATAATAATTAAATAAGTAAGGAATCATAGCAGAGTAATGCCGGTATACCGGACATACGGGGATAACGTTTACACTGTAAAGCCGCTATATCGGCCTTACGGGGATTTGGCATAGACGACCAAGCCGGTTTTTCGTCCTTACAGGAATAGATCAAAGACGGGCAAGCCGGTTTTTCTGCCTTACGAGGTAAGAGGGTTAAGTCTGTTAAGAGTTAATCTGAACATACGGAAACATGCTGAACACTGCACTGTATTTTTAAACAAAATTATGCACGAGTGTTTTGGGATTTTAAAGTTTTGCTTCCTTAATTTAATATAATTGTAATTGCGTGGGTCATATGTTCATAGACCACAATTCATTTCCCCCAAATCATTTGATAAATCATTCCGTTATGTTTATGAGACAACTTCACAAATTTTCATTTATTGTTCATACACATAATGATATTAAAAGGAAACCTAGGGATGCACTAATACAACCATAGGTCTCTGTATTGTCTCAAAATTGAACAAGTGGACCGGAACTGGCCTGGATAATACACAGCGATTAGACAAAATCAGCACATATTTTATGAATGCAAATGATGTTGTCAGACATGACACAGATCACAAACATGAATACAGGACATTTTGCATTTCGATGCTGGACCTGTACCGATTTTCTCTGGCCAGCCCTTTCGAAGTGGAAACACAAATGAGAGTGTGAGATTAGACTCAGAAATCCAGCCTCATTGGTGGAAAAAGGCTGTTAGATTCTCTGTGAAACATTTTAATCTGGCTTCATCATTAATGCGCAGCAGGTCTGGATAATGGCAAATGGCGCACTTATATAGCGCTTTTATCCAAAGCGTTTTACACTGGTTCTCATTCACACACACACACTCACACCAATGGTAGCAGAACTGCCATGTAACTGAGCCACAGCCACCGACAATGTATACAATGTAAAATTTTATATGACCTTTTTACAATGGATACAATGTAAAATGTTATATGACCAATAACAATACATAAAAGCCAAAAGAACTCACTGAAGTACTAATCGGATGAGATAAGATCTCCAGATAAGTGACATTGACCAATTCACACCTGAATAAACCATCGGCGTAAACACCAATAGAAGTGAAGCGGTTACACCCAAAGTTCCACGTGTACTACGTGCATCTCATATTAATGGAAATGGATTGCCCTGATGTTTTTTTATATAAGTATCTGTTGTAAGGCTCATGGCTGCACAGGTTACGTTTGATCATTAATAGGTCAATGTACATTGTAGTTGTGCTAGGAACTCAATAACTTAACAATAAGTAGAGCTTCTCAGACAATTAAGGAATACAACACAAGCAAGAGTAATAGCTGTAATGAATATCATATATTCAGTACGTCAGCATGATGGCGAGTAGGATATTGCTTTTATGCAACAGTTCTGTAAACAAGAAATTCATTTTGAGTAACTGGCATTTCAGACACAGTGTGGCTGAATATTTTGTTTATTTTTTGCTCCTTAAATGAAAACTATTCCCAAAGCTGTATAGAGTACAGACTGACCGGCAGCCTGTATTAAGTGTAGGAACAGTTTCAATGTAATGAATTTGAATTGATAGAAGTGGAATTTTATTCAATTTAATTCAACTCAATTTTTTATTTGTATAGCGCTTTTAACAATGGACATTGTCTCAAAGCAGTTTTACAGAAATATATAAACACAGGATACAGATTTTAAGTGTGTGAATTTATCCCTGTTGAGCGAGCCGGTGGTGAAGGTGGTGAGGAAAAACTCCCTAAGATGATATGAGAGGAAACCTTGAGAGGAACCAGACTCAGAAGGAAACCCGTCCTCATCTGGGTAACAACGGAGAGTGTGAAAGTAAAAGAAAGTTCATTATGGTTTTTATATGAAGTTTGTTTTGCTGAACTAGTCCACTGTTCACTAAAGGAGACCTGAGTGCAAAACTGTATGTCTTAATTGCAGTCCTAAGACCATCACAGCAACCGTAGTCCCAGCAACCACAGCGAGAATGTCCATGTGGAATTGAGGTTCAAAACCATTTCCATGGTATTTCAAGCGGTACCATCCTAATCAATCTCCAGGCTGTAGCCTCCTATTCATGAGAGCTCCATCCAGATGTAGGGCATCAGGATGAATCAGGCAGGTATGTTGATCTCAAACAGATAATTTTATGTCGGGGATACAGACAAGCAGTGTGAGTACAGACTCTGAAGGATTTGATTTTGGATACTAAAATATGGTCTCAGAGTCAGAGGTCCACTCTGTAAAATCCTTCTTTCTTGTTATGTTTGTTGTTCAAGGGTCATTGGTTCCATGGGGACTGTCAGGAGCATGATTTTTTTTATTTTTATTTATTTATTTAAAACTACACAGTATAAATACACTCACAGGGTAAATCGGAGGTCTGTGTAAATAGGGCAGTGTTTATAGCTCTGAGGATGCAGAGTTAGTGTTGCATGAAATGTAAGGGATGAGTCCTAATAGCAGGCTTCCTTTTTTCACGGCTACTGTTTTCCTCTATTAACCTCAAGCCTGGACAGGAGCTTTTATTCATGAACACACTCTGGTTTATTGGTTTATTCTCTGCCCCCGTCTTTGTTTGTGTCTGTTTATTTAATATATATGCTTGTCTTATTAAGGTTGGATCTGGAAGCAGGAAGGCACCTAAAATGTTAGTGAACAATTGTGTATATTGCACCTATTTTTCCAGTAGTAACGTTTTAATAAATGTGATTATTAAAAGAAAAAATTGACATTTACAACTGACAAATTTATCAAAGAAATTATATAAGCACAATTCTATAAGCACAGTAATATATGCGCTTATTACTTTTAGTCTTTAAACATATATGTCAGGAGAGGGATATAAAAGAATTTCCAAAACATTAGATGTACTATGGAACACCGTGAAGGCCATCATCAACAAGTGGAGAATATGAAGCACGACGGTGACATCACCAAGAACAGGACGACCCTCCAAAAATTACAAAAGGACCAGACAAAAACTTACCAGGGAGACTTCCAAGAGACATACAGACAAACATTAAAGGAGTTACTTTCTATAATTATGGTTTGGTGCAACAGCAAAAAAAAGCACATCACCATAAGCACCATACCGATGATGCAGCTGTCACAAACAGGGGAAGAAACACGTAGATCAACTGAACAGGATTTTTTATTCACAGAACGAAAGATATATTTGCGATAATCAAGCAGGTCAGTAAATGGCATAAGCAGTCTTTTTGGTAGTCGTCAGCAGGTGAGTGAATGACACAAACTGTTTAATATGGCTAATCACACTTAACTGAAGAATCTTTTACTTTTTTCTAGGATGAAGCGTGGAGAGCACAGAAGAACCGTGGACTGATGGATGGAGGGATTTGGATGACGATGAAGGTGAGGAGCAACCATGAAGGAAGTCAGGTAAGTATACTGTTATGCTGAGACTGACTAGACCAGACAACAGGTAAGTGAAAGCTGAGTGCTTTTGAAGGGTTCTTGATTGGGATGTGAAAGATGTGGCAGGTTAATACTCAAGTGATTGTGAACAGGTATGCTTTAGAGCTGCTTTTCTTCAGCCAGAACTGGGGCTTTTATCAAGGTGGAGGGAATCATGAATAGCTACAAATTCCAGTCGATTTTAGTGCAAAAGCTTCTGGTGTCTGCTAGTAAGCTGAAGATGAAAAGGAATTTCAATTTTGTCACAAAAATGACCCAAAGCTTATATTCAAATCAACAAAGGAACGGCTTAAACAGAAGAAGATCTATGTTTTTGAATGACCTATTCAGAGCCCAGTCCTCAATCCAACTGAAAATCTGTGAGTGACCTGAAGCGGGTTGTGCACAGGAGATGTCCTTACAGTTAGAAGGCTCTAGAATGTTTTTGCAAGAAAGAGCAAGAAAATATTGCCAAGTCAAGATGTGCCACGCTGACAGATTCTTACCCCAAAAAGACTGAGTGGTGTAAATCAAAAGGTGCTTCAACAAAGTATTAGTTTAGGGGTGTGTACACATATGCAACCAGATTATTCTAACTTTTTTATTTTTCCTATTCTTCCCTAAGATGTTTGATTGTTTTTCACTTCATTTTTCTACTTTGTAATTGCACATTGAGGGTGGAGAACGTTCTGACCTGATTTTACTTAGTTTCCTGCCATTTTAATGGACTGGTGGGGGGACGGGGGTGGGGGGACGGGTGGGGGGACGGGGGAGGGGAGGATGTGGGGAACGGAGGGTGAAATGCACTGTAATTTGAGTTGTCATCACGATTAAAAAAAAAAAAAGAAGATGCTGCCCCTCGCTTCACCCTGCCTTCACTGGTCCAGAATTACAGACCGGTCTTTGCCGGTCTTTGCAAATACATGAAATAGTTTGAGATTAGGTACCAGCACCCAGTGATGTGTCCAGATATGGGTTTGCAAAGGGGCACAAGAGCTCACTAATGTGTGGCACCATTAAATTACACATAGCACCAAGTAGCATTTCTAAAATATCTGAATTCTTTTTTTCCATTGGTGTAGAAGGAATAGCTGTATTGGATTTATAAATAGTTCCTAATACTATATGGATTTGGTCAAACCACCTACAGAGCCACATTGATAAGTTAGATATGGTTCATCACATCAACAATAAACCCATCATCTGGCCATCTTTGTGCTCTCGCCCTGACCAGCATGGGCACTTTCTTGGTGGGAAAGTGCAATCCGTCAGCATTAAAAGACAGAGCATACAGTTGACAGCTAACAATTTATATCCTGGTTCCTATTTCCCATTTGGAAAATGGGTTAACAGCTGTTAAGTTCACATCCTTTTCCCTCAATTCATACTGTATTCCTGTAAAGACCACTTTGCTTTACTGTGAGGTTGCATTAACCTGTTGCGCTCTGATGTACACGTGAAACAGCAGGGACGACTCTAGCATGTATACATGTGCTGACTCCATTCTACCTTTCTCCTGGATTAATGCTTTCATGGTTTTTTTTCCTTAAAAAGGATAAAGAGAGAGAGAGAGAGAGAGAAGAGAGAGAGAGACCGAGACAGCAGCAGCCTACCTCACATAGAAAGGAGATATTGGTCTTTCATCCTCCTGAGAGCTGAAAAGAAAGAGAAGAGAGACAAAAACAGGATTTAGGACCCTGTAGCAGCGTAACACAGACCAAGCGTGTGGCAGCACATTGGTGAAAGAATCTCAGAGTAGCTTTTGTAAGTAGAACAATAAGAGTGCCACAGCTCAGTGCCTTTGTGAGGCTTGCCTTGAGTAATTATCACACTCAGAGAGCGTCACGGCACAGCTACACACTGCAAGAGTGTGGGAAGCTCTGCCGAAAACACAGTAAGGATTACGCAGTAATAAAGATCTAACATTCGAATGTCTATACAGTGGTAATGTGGACGCTCGATTTACTTTGCTCTCATTCTTCAGTCATCCACTGATTGCGTATTCTTACACGTCACATGAACCGATTTATGTTTACTAAACAACGAGAAGCACGATATGCTGTCGGAGTAGCTACAAGTAGCTACGCTGTCATGCAAAGTTGATGATGGAAAGTATGCAATGGTTGTAACTGTGCAAGGAATAAGATTTAAAGCTCTGCAACATCACGGAACAATCTCCCAGATAACCTGAGGGCAACACAGACTTACTATTTTATCAAAGAAATTTAAAAAATTAATTTTAAAGTTACTTTTAACTCGTAAAAAGTAACTTTTTTTTTTTTTTTTACAATAGTACACCCTTCACTATTTTATGACCTAGCACTGCTGTCTTTTTAGTATTATTTTTTAAAACATATTCTCCCTTCGTTTTATAGTTTGAGATTTGCCTTCGAATGGAAAGTGCGGTATAAATAAAACGTATTATTTTTTCATCATGACACGGCCTCATTAAATTCCCTCAGATGATTCACTTTCTTCACTCAGAGAGGAACTTCGTTTAGATTGGCCGATTAGTTTCCTATATCCCGATTTACATGTGTACTTGAAGTTTTTTTATTTATTTATTTTTTTTTATTAGACTATATAAGCAGTAAATGTACAAGGCATTTAACAGCCTCTTAAACGACAACATGAACAGTTTGTGAAAACAGAAGCACACAAATAAAATAAAATAAAAATCAAGGTCATACGTCCATATTGTTAGATGGAGCTGTAATAAAATAATAAGAAGGAAGGCTGGAGCTGGAGTGTTATTGCCCTTATGATATGTGTCACACCTTCACGTAGGCAATTGTTTGTGTACGTGTGTGTGTGTGTGTGTGTGTGTGTGTGTGTGTGTGTGAGTGGGTGTGCTATTAAGATAAAAAATGCCTAACACGAACACTACGTGCACACATGTAGATGGGTGTTGTCCTCATAATATGTATTCATCCATGATTCCAACCCACATGCACAAATCCCTTTGTGAAATCTCTCAGGTATTAAGATGCCAGACATACTTTTGGGGGAATTGCACAACTTTTCAGCATTTACTCGAGTTCCTCAGTGGTGTTACAATCTGGTGATGGGATTAAACGAGTGTGTCTACTGCTGTGAATTACAAGCTGGAAATCCTGCTTACATACTACCATAGTGAGAGAACAATGGCATCTTTCAGCTAAATTCATGATTCTGATTGGATTCTGAGACCATTTTTTTGTATGTCTTATTAACTTCAAGAGAGAGGGTGAAGGAATGACTGTTGATAGATAAATAGATAGATAGATAGATAGATAGATAGATAGATAGATAGATAGATAGATAGATAGATAGATAGATAGATAGATAGATAGATAGATAGAGGGATGGACGGACGGACAGATAGATAGATAGATGTGGACATGTGGTTTTAGGAAAATCATCACATTTGCAATGGTAACAGTAATCCCGCTTATTCAATACAATACAGTGTTAACGTTTGTTGATAAGATATTCCTTTTACTTCTCTATCCTGCATTGCAGTATAAGGGCTTGTCATGACTAAGCTTCCTGTTTAGCACCTCTCCTGCCTGAGTAGACACTTAAACCAAGCCAGAAAACATCAGTGCACTTTTCTCTTTACATGTAATATCTGCAGGAGCCTTGTCCTGAACTAGTAAAACCCTGGCTGTGTGTCATCATGTTAAACTTGATCTGTCCCACCAATATAGTTTGGTGACACACCACAGGCAGTATCTCAAACATCCAGCTGGTCTTTTCATTTGTTTTTCATTCGTTCAGTCTTCCTATACATCATACCATAAGCACCTGCATCGGTCTCGCCCAAAGAACATTCCCATGACCTAGTTCTCACAGACACCAGATCAGTTATCCCCCCAGTCCTACCCTGACTTTTCACAGTGTTGCTTAGTTAAGCGTTTTCCCTGCATGAACACACTTGAGTCAGCATTCAAAACACTCGATGATTAGTCATTGAGTGGAATTACGTGTACAGCAGGCAAGAAAACAAAATACTGAGAAAGAGACTGAAAGATAGAAAAACTCATTTATTTATTTATTTTTAAAAGATTTGTTGAGAAACGCCATTTTCCCACAGTTCTCAGTGATGTAGATGTGGGTCAGTAGATAGCAGAGTTGCTAGAGGATGTTTTCAAAGGTTCAGTTTATTTCGTTAAAGTGTTGGTTTAAATTTTTTATTTAGTTTGGTTGGTTTACGGTCAATAATAATCACCAATGGGGTGTTGTGATGTGGCCCAATGCAAAGCATAGAGTTACTCTTACCATCATTGTGCCCTAACAAGACGTCCCAAAATGTTTTATTCCTCTTATACAACAGCAATTTGATATTTCCAATATTTCCATTTAAAAAAATAAAAATAAAATTATGACAGATCATACTTTTTTTTTTTCAATATTTTTATAGATAAGTTTAATGTTGTGGAACATCCACGAAACACATTGGTTCCTGTTATCACTTCCATTATAGCAGCAGCTATAAACACTCATTCCCTCATCAGCCTTTATTTTTATCTCTCTTGGAGTAAATAAGACAGAAAACGCAGCTTATCATGTTACCAAGAAACAACAGAGTACAAACCCCTCCATCCTGAGGAAGTTTCCATGTCAGAAAACTTCAAGTTACATCATTACCTCTGACCGGAGACTCCTTCCAAAAATGGTCTCATCATAGAAAACTTAGAAACACAATATCGATATCTATATGAAGTGTATATATTTGAATTATATTATGAATGTATCATATTTTAAATATCGTACCCTCAATACAAATCTAAACTAGTCATATCATGCAGATTTGATGTAAATTAGGCCAAAGATGAAGCATTCAGGATTTTGATGGAAAATTATATTCACATTGATGGCATTTGGCAAACGCCCTTATCCAGAGCGACTTACATTTATCTCATTTATACAACTGAGCAGTTGAGAGTTAAGGGCCTTGCTCGAGGGCTCAACAGTGGGAGCTTGGCAGTGCTGGGGTTTGAACTCCTGACCTTCTGATCAGAGCCTTTAACCATTCAGCCACCACTGCCATTAGAGGAAAAGTCCCTGGGTAAGTGGCTACTAAAGAAACGATGACAAAATAAAACAAGCACATTAATATGAATGTTTGTGCTGTTACCAAAAACTACTTTCATCAACACTTTCTGACCAATCAGAATCGAGAATTCAACAGATATGTACAGTGAGGGAAAAAAGTATTTGATCCCCACTGACAAAGAAATGATCAGTCTATAATTTTAGTGGTAGATTTATTTGAACAGTGAGAGACAGAATAACAACAAAAGAATCCAGAAAAACGCATGTCATAAAATGTTATAAATTGATTTGCATTTTAAGGAGAAATAAGTATTTGACCCCCTCTCAATCAGAAAGATTTCTAGATTTCTTAGGAGCACACTCTTAAAGGGAGTGCTCCTAATTTCAGCTTGTTACCTGTATAAAAGACACCTGTCCACAGAAGCAATCAATCAATCAGATTCCACCATGGCCAAGACCAAAGAGCTCTCCAAGGATGTCAGGGACAAGATTGTAGACCAACACAAGTCTGGACTGGGCTACAAGACCATTGCCAAGCAGCTTGGTGAGAAGGTGACAACAGTTGGTGCGATTATTCACAAATGGAAGAAACACAAAAGAACTGTCAATCTCCCTCGGCCTGGGGCTCCATGAAAGATCTCACCTCGTGGAGTTGCAATGATCACGAGAACAGTGAGGAATCAGCCCAGAACTACACGGGAGGATCTTCTCAATGATCTCAAGGCAGCTGGGACCATAGTCACAAGAAAACAATTGGTACCACACTACGCTGTGAAGGACTGAAATCCTGCAGCACCCGCAAGGTCCCCCTGCTCAAGAAAGCACATATACATGCCCATCTGAAGTTTGCCAATGAACATCTGAATGATTCAGAGGACAACTGGGTGAAAGTGTTGTGGTCAGATGAGACCAAAATGGAGCTCTTTGGCATCAACTTAACTTGCCGTGTTAGGAGGCATTCCTCCTCCTCCAATGACCCCAAGAACACCATCCCCAAGGTCAACCATGGAGGTGGAAACTTTATGCTTTGGGGGTGTTTTTCTGATAAGGGGACAGGACAATTTCACCGCATCAAAGGGATGATGGACGGGGCCATGTACTGTCAAATCTTGAGTGAGGACCTCCTTCCCTCAGCCAGGGTATTGAAAATGGGTCGTGGATGGGTATTCCAGCATGACAATGACCCAAAACACACGACCAAGGCAACAAAGGAGTGGCTCAAGAAGAAGCACATTAAGGTCCTGGAGTGGCCTAGCCAGTCTCCAGACCTTAATCCCATAGAAAATCTGTGGAAGGAGCTGAAGGTTCGAGTTGCCAAACGTCAGCCTCGAAACCTTAATGACTTGGAGAAGATCTGCAAAGAGGAGTGGGACAAAATCCCTCCTGAAACCTGGTGGCCAACTACAAGAAATGTTCGACCTCTGTGATTGCCAACAAGGGTTTTGCCACCAAGTACTAAGTACTGCATGTTTTGCAGAAGGGGCAAATACATATTTCTCTCATTAAAATGCAAATCAATTTAGAACATTTTTGACATGCGTTTTTCTGGATTCTTTTGTTGTTGTTCTGTCTCTCACTGTTCAAATAAATCTACCATTAAAATTATAGACTGATCATTTCTTTGTCAGTGGGCAAACGTAGAAAATCAGCAGGGGGTAAAATACTTTTTTCCCCTCACTGTAGTAGAAAACGTATTTAATATATTTAAAGGAAAGCAAGGTCATGTGCATTGATCTGCACGGGCTCTAAAAACAAATGCATTTTGTTTCGCAGGACGCTTTATTTTTCAGCGTATTTTGAGTGGGGGTGCAAATCAGGTAGACATTCAGTCTGTTCAACTGTGATTAAAGCCAGAAAGATGATAACTTCATTGTGGCAATCCAAGAGGTTCGTCCCTTTCATGTCAAGAAAATGCACAGTTCACCTTGATGTCTTCATCTCAGACATAATCAAAACAAACTGAATTAAAAGAAGGTTGAGGGGGGAAAAAAAATCGCTCCTCACCAAACAAGGAAGATGTGAAAGCGCTGTCAGTTGCACAATGGTTACATCATCTCAATACACAGCAACCCAGTGATTTATCAGCGTGATACACTGTCTTCCTCTCATGTCAGTGGCTTACTGTGGTCTCAATAATCTTATACCACAGAGATGTTTTATTTAAACCATGTCTATCCATTGGTAGTGTTGGTAATATGTATTTATGCAAAAAGTAAATAATGTTTTCAGGAAGCTGAATAATTCAAATCACTTATTCTCTCACGTACGAGAGCGATTTAGTGAAAGATCTACAGATTAGGGGGGGGGGGGGGGGGGGGGGGGGGGGGGGGGGGGGGGGGGGAAAGGGTGTTGGGAAAGAGAAGGGGGGGGGGAAGGGGGAAGGGGGGGGGGGGGGAGGGAGGGGTTTGTTTTAATTAGAAAAGAACACTCGGTGTAGCATGGGAAAGATGTACAATAGGGTTCAGAGCTTGACACTTGGGTGGTAGTAGTAGTAGTAGTAGTAATAATAATAATAATAATAATAATAATAATAATAATAATTGTTATCCATTAATCCATCTTCTATACAGCTTATCCTACAGGGTCACAGGGAACCTGGAGCTTATCCTAGGAAGCGTGCGGCACAAGGTGGGGTACACCCTGGATGGGGTGCCAATCCATCGCAGAGCACAATCACATATACATTCACCCACTACGGACACTTTGTACATACCAATCAGCCTACCATGCATGTCTTTGGTCTGGGGGAGGAAACCGGAGTACCTGGAGGAAACCCCTGCAGCACCAGGAGAACTTGCAAACTCCACACACACAGGGCAGTGGCGCTAATCGAAAACCCCAACTATGGAGGTGACGAACATGCTAACCACTAAGCCATTGTGTTGCCTATTATTATTATTATAATTATTATTATTATTATTAGTAGTAGTAGTAGTAGTAGTAGTAGTATTGTAATAATAATAATAATGATAATAATGATAATAATAATGTATTGACTTGGACTTTTCTTGGTTTTGGGAAATGGTCTTGCTACAGTAAATGTGGTCTTGGTCTCGGCTGACAGTTTGTAAAAAACAGTTTTTGACAGTTTGTTTCTTGTTGCATATACACAGAGCAAATTGGCCTAATCACTGGCTTAATACTTGAATGAAGCTAAATAATAGAAGCAAAGGCTTGACCTCAAATAGGAAGAAAAAGAATAAAGTGAAGAAGAAGAAGATGATGAAGATGTTGATGATGAGGATGTTGATGATGAGTATGTCATTAGGACTAAAAGTACAAATATACTTAACTTCACCCTGCACACACACACAACTTCTACACAATCGGAACTGTTCACTCGCCTGCGTACCTTACGTACATCTGAAGGATTAAAAGTGGTGCCCACTAGATGGTACATCAGAGCCAAATCACGTCTGTTCATCTAGTTTCCAACTCGAACCGCACGTAATTGATGTCGGTGGTCTGCGTCTCAAATCAAAAACCCTCACCGCACATGTAAAATTATATATTACTAATTCAGTTAAGGACGCAGTATCATATGGTGCTGTTGCGCCTCCACGATTCTATGCCGGCATTGCACCGTGTGGTCGTGTTTGTTGCTGTGGACATGCACAAGCAACGCTCCAAATGACCGCAGTGGCCATCTTGTATGCATAGTTATAAGCAAGTACAAATCAGCCTTACAAATATTTGAGAGTATTGTGTGATTTCCTGAGTGCACTTGACATTACAGCTTATTTTCATTATCAGAAATCTGATCATTCAGTATCTGATGTCTAATCATTCAAAATATATATATATATATTCCTAGAATTCCTGTTATTAAACCTTTTCGTACAAACGTAAGTATGTGTAAATGACAACTGCACCAATGAGAGCTCAAAGCTGCAAACTGGCAAATCATAAACGAATACAAACAAAAAACTGAAATTATAACTCGCAACCAGTGCTAAACCTATAAAACATGAGTTGCAGGAACACCAAGCACGACGTGACCCAGGAAGTGGACAGGGAAGGAAAAAGACCTGGAATATATAGACACTGCAATGCTTTAAGGTCCTCATGTAATACAGTAGTGTTTAAAGCCATCAAAACAGCCATTACTCCACCCTACAGTGCAATTCCCAAACATTTTAGAACACTATCTGTACAGTATTGATGGTTTATCGGAAGAAATTCAGAGTAGGAATTTCACTATGTAGTGTACTCAGTGGGTTACTGATTAATAAAGGCTCTGGGTTACTGATCAGAAGGAGAGGAGTTCAAGCTGCCAAGCTTCCACTGTTGGGCCCTTGAGCAAGGCCCTTAACCCTCAGATACTCAGATGTATAAATGAGAATAATGTAAGTCGTTCCGGATAAGGGCGTCTGCCAAATGCCATGAATGTAATGTAGTGTAACTGAATGTTTTACTGTGCATATGATAGTAAATTCTTAATCTTGAATAACGCCATTTCAACAACATAACAAATATAGCATCATGGAAATAGATGTAACTTTTTTTTTAAACTATTTCTTAGCTTGTTTAATTATCTAAATTACTTGTAACTTACAGGTCTCCTCTCGATGTTGCACTTTGCACTGCTCATCTGTGACACTTTGAGTGCTGGGCTGAATTACGTGAGCGATAGGACAACAAGTTTCAGAACCAGAAATGACATCTCCCTTGCTTTTTTAGCATCTTGTTCTGCCACATTTCTTTTGCTTTAAGAAATGACTACAAAGTCAGCTGCATTTTTCACCATATCCAAGATGCACGAGCATGTGACTGATTACGCAAAGATGCTATGATTATTAGTCACCAGTTGGTCATCATAGAAATGAGCTGAATGCTTTGTTGGAAGGGAGGTTGGGGTGTGACACATACAGAACGATTGATCAGTAAAATGGTTATGTATTATGAATATTTTATTTCGTTTTCCATTTAATTCCCTTTTATTAACAGGGAAATAAAGCTGGGGAAGTGCCTAATCCAGGAAACCCTGTTCCTAATGTCACTCATCCCACACATTGAGGTGGTTTGGGAAAACCCATCAGATGACTGAATTCTAGCAAAAATTATGTTTTAGTTTTGATGGTTTTAGTCAAAATAGGCTTTTTTATCTGCCTATAACCATTTATCTTTCTAAATCAATACTGTATATTTCTCCAAAATGGTGTGTAAATGTTTTATTTACATTTTATCCGTACCTAATGTCAAAGTTTCATGTGAATGTTTTTTTTTTGTTGTTGTTTTTTCTGGGCTGCCACACGTTTAATACTACAATATACTGAGATCTGTGATCAGAAATATGATCTGTGCTCTTTATTTGCTTAGTGTACAACCTCAATTTATGAAACTGCAGCAAATAAATGATTGCTTTCGCAGCCATTGAATCAGAACGGTATCAGATTACTAAACAATATATGCTATTCTACCACTTACCAGTGCTCAGAATAATAAATAGTAAAATTCAGTTTAAAAATAAATCTTATTATGATCAGGATTAAGATGAACAGCTATGACACAGAGTTAAACCGTTTTATTTGACACACTTATATAAAACTCATGCACATGTAACGTCGCCAGTCCTTCAAGTAACCAACATGCCGTTTGTTTCATTGTCTCGGTTCGGAAGACGACTTATCTCTGTGGCTAACTCTAATGCTCCCATGCTAGCAGTAGCAGCACACACAGCACGACATCACAGTGCATAGCTGTTGTGCTGCTATTCCAGAAGACACCTGATCTCCACAGCTGATCAGCTTTCAGCTGCTTATAATATGTATGCCTGCCATCTGGGTGTTTATAGCATGCTTTTAACTATGCAATGATAGCAAAACAGCAAGTGGATGCTCAGCGAAGCTAAGGAAGGAGGCAAAACAGCACCATACAGTTCATTTGTAATCATCTAGCCCTTTGTGTTTTTCTGAGAACAGCTTCTTGAAAATACTCGGGGGGGCGGGCATGCTGTCCAAAAAGAGGACATGATCCAGAATTAGCAATAACAGTCATCTTGTAGACGGAATATTTTTACACTATATTGAAGAACTGTTACTTTACAGCACCCAAATTTAATTTCTCGTCACTGCGTTTATAGGCCTGCCATTAACTAGAAAAGAACTTTGTCCAATAATAAATACTTCTGCTGTGCCATAATCACTGCACTAAAGATAATAAAAATCTAATTCTAGAAACAGGCAAAGACAAAACACCAGCTGGTGACAGAATCAACTAGTCATCTTTCAGTTTTAAACCAGCTAGTCATCTTTCAGTTTTAAATCACTATAAAAATTTTTAAATCCAACAACAAACTATTAGTGAGCCTTTAGGTCGACAATCGTGTTCGGTACTTTTAGAACCACAAGGGTGAGGTGTGCTTGGAACTGGATTTGGTTATGAAGGTGGACTCTTGATACATGTTGCCTATCCATACAAATAAAGAGTCTGATCATGATCATGTTTACTTTGATTACATGATTTCTGTTTCCAACAGCAGCTATATGATGTGGAGATCCCTCTTTTCACACCGAGGACAACTGAGGGACTCGTACATGACTATTAAAAAGGTGCAAACATTCACTGATGCTTACAAAGGCAACACGATACTTTACAAGCCAGGGGGTGTAAACTTTTGAACAGGATGATCGGTGTAAACTGTTGGTATTTTTTCTTCTGGCGTCTGAAGGGCAGTATTAAATGAGGTATGCACTGCTGGAAGCGTGATCTCAGGAGTATGTCTTCTCTCACTAATCTAAGGTATTAGTTACAGTATGTATAGTGCAGACACTGATAAGTAATAATACGACTAGCACACACTCACCTGCTCACGTTGTCCATGCTCCCAATGGGGCTGAGTTTAGGAGGGTTCAGATCCATGCTTTCATCCTGGAGTTGAGATTCGGCTCTGTGAACTGGAGACTGGGATAAATGTCTGGAGAAGGGAAGACCTGTTGAAGGAACGGGCTGGGGTACTGATTTCAGTGCTGCTTCACCTGTCACCCTCTTCACCAGAGAGAGAGAGAGAGAGAGAGAGAGACATGCATGAGCTCAAACACTCACTAAAGCTGATTTTACACTGTGCCTTAACATTAACATTAGGCTGGTGCTTGTTTTTGTGCAAGCCACCCACTCCAGGATTCCTGAACTAGATGAACATGCTAGAAAGAAGAAGCGGAAGCAGCAGATACCTTGTGCTCTTCTCTCTTACCCTATGAAATGAAATGCACCATAATCCTGAAGCAGTTGAATAGAAAAGTCTCGAGAGACTTCGGCTGTCAACCTTGGCTGTCCTCATTGTCTTCCAGTGAATGGGGCTTAGCTAAAGTCAAAAACACTGATACTTACTGACGATAATAGTGATGCTAGCTTCCACGCAACTCCTTCTGTCTAACTACACTTACTACACTAACTAGTTTTTAGAAACTGGAATGGACGTGAACAGTAATATGTTAATCCCACGCTCACTTAGTACTCACTACTAGTACTCAATTTTACTCAGATCTTACTAAGATTACCACTACAGTGGTCGGCCTATGGAAATGTGTCATCATTAATACAGTTCAGGTTAGTTTAGAGGTGACTGAACCTGATCTCATAAAATCCGTGGACGATGCAGTTTGTATCATTTCATAAAAATGACACCATAAGAAAATGCACAAACATAAACTCCGCCCCCTACTATAACCGCTTAACCATAACCGTCGCTGAAACTTTTGATTCTGTTGCAAATTTCACAAGCACCAGATCATGTTTGGTGACTCGAGGTTTTTGTGAAACTGAATTTAATATATTATTATGAAACAACAGACTTGTAGATACCAGACAGTTGCACAACTAGTAATAAGTAAAACCAGGAAGTTCTTCTTTGGCACATTGTTTGGACGTGAGATATGATAACATTCATGCTAACTGGGTAAAGGTTTGCAATTCTATATTGTTTAACTAAAAATAGATATGTCCAATAGTTGTTTTGAGGCATTGTGTGACGTGATTTTGTCTGATCATTGTCTCATTTTGCGGTATTCAGGCTTAAACACCGCAAAAACACAACGATGAACAAAACCGCCAACGGACTGCATTCCATCTCATGCTCACCAGCACAACTCAAAAAAGAAGTATTTTAAGTGTCATTAAAGCTGCTGTAAGTAACTTTTCAGTTTAAAAAAAAATCTCTGACTAACCAGATGTTACATACTGCTGCTTTAAGTGCTTTACGTAACTGTAGGTAGGGCTTTGTGCGTTGTGTTTGTGTGCCATTGATGCATTACTCAAGTCCTGGACTTTGACTATTTAGTAACCTGATTTAGACTTGAGACTTGGCTTGGACGTTATCAGCGTGAGACACTAGATCACTGTTGGAATGTATCTGAAATATTTTCCGATCCAATCAGCTGAAGTATCTTATTCCATGTGTTAAGTGACATGATTAAGATTTTGAACATTGCATCTCTAACATTTAACATGACTTGGCAACAGAAGTGAGACAGCTGGCTTGGGTACTAAGAGGAAGTCAGTATTAGTTCAGTGTCGAGTTTTGACTGATGCACAAAGCTCTGATATGAGCGTCATGTTGAAATTGATTGGCTATAACACTGATAATGGTGTAATATTTAAGGTCTTGTTCATTTCTTATGACTTATAATGGTTTATTCACTGCGTATTGTTTTTTTTTCAACGGGACACGTATTACTACGTAACTGGGGATTTGTTATGTAAACATGAATAATGATTGCATCATTAGCTGTTCTTTTAATAAATTAATAACTTAAACTCACATCTTCTTAGTCGTACTGTTCCCTGTTAGACCGTTCAGTTCCAGGTAGAGTCACATGACTGCAGTTTATGGCTTTAAGAGCTAATAAAAGCCGAATAAATCAACCACACTTTGTTTGCCCTCAATACTCTAAAGGAGAAGTGACCAAAAAGTGACGTGTTCTCATGATCACAACTAATAATGCAATTATAACTCATTTTCAGCTGACAGGTGTCCAGTTCTGCAGCAATACATGTCTTTAAGTATAAATTCTAATTCAGTGTCTAATTTGAGCTTTATTAAACATTGAACATTGCTTTAATTAAATCCTTCTGTACGTTCCTTAATATAAAGTGTTAAAATAATATCATACTGTATCACAGCATATGGATGTAAAGGGATATACAGTTGTTGTTTTTTTAATGCAAAGATGTACACAAAGCTTTGTGTACATCTTTGCATTAAAAAAACACTGGAATAACTGTATTATAAATAATCTGAACAATAAAAATGTATATTTATTTGTACAATAATCTCCATCCAGTATCAGTGCTATTCCAGTGGTTATTTTGTTTTGCTTTACAAGCAATTAACAAGCGTCGTCCTTTAAAATGTGGCCTACTGACACAAACACACACACACACACACACACACGCACACCTAAAATTAAGGGAAGTTGTAAAACTGTTAAGGGAGATTGTAAAACTCTCAGCCTCTACTTCCAGGTCCTAAGAAATCTAATAAAAAAAAAGGTGAGGTTCAACTTCTGTGAAGAAAAAAAAAATGTCTGATACAAACACAGTTCCTACGCTTGTCCCCATTTAGCCTTCAATATCTTCACCGTCGTTTGTATCAATAATAGTTGTGAAGCTTTACAGCATGGCCATGTATTACAAAGCATTACAGCCACTCTCAAGGTTAAGAAAATGTCAGTAGTATATAAATCCATAAAGCCATATAATATCTTTTCCTTGATAATGATGAAGCAGAAAAATTTTCGGGTAGCCTCGGAAACTTTTTACAGCCTTGGCTGGTTGTTGCGATTCACGCAACTGTGAACTCGACTTATGGAATAAACACAACAGGGCATGCTGTAATTGGAAAATAACCAACCTTCCATAAATGTTAAATAAACTTCTCCTCATGGAAAGCTACACCACATTAACAACGTCTTTCTTGGCAAAATAACTGCATTTTTTTTTTTTGTATCTGCATATTATTAGGTTTCGATTATGTAGATTGTCCACCATACAAGTTCTGGTGTGAGTTGAATGAAACCATATTAGAATGAGAACATTTGTATAAATTTTAATAACAGCCAATACTACTATCAGAAAATTAATCAACACCTTCGGACAAATCAGATTGTAGAATTCAGTGCCACGCAGACAAGGAAACATAATTCAGGACATTTTTAAGTGTATAGCTTCCTGTTGATGTAGTGTTTGATTGCTAGTGCTAACTGGAATCATTCGGAGGTGTGTCTGCATTGGGAATGGGGCTGGACAGATGGGACCAAGTCCAAATGCTAAATTATGACTGTAATGTGCGTGACAGGATGCAAATGTGCATAATCATCGTGTTTATTGTGGTCCATGGGATAAGTCATCATACAGGCAGGAAGCATCAGCCAAAGGATCATCCATATTCATAAAGGTAAAACAGGTCTGAGGACAAAAGCAAGAAACATGTCACAATAAAAGTGGGGATTTGTAACAATGACAATGCAGACATGTCAATACGTCAATGCAGTCCAACTATATATATATATATATATATATATATATATATATATATATATATATATGTATATAGATATATATGTGTATATATGTATATATATATTCGGCCCCCTTGAACTTTTCAACCTTTTGCCACATTTCAGGCTTCAAACATAAAGATATAAAATTTTTATTTTTTGTGAAGAATCACCAACAAGTGGGACACAATTGTGAAGTGGAACGAAATCTATTGGATATTTTAAACTTTTTTAGCAAATGAAAAGTTGTGCGTGCAAAATTATTCGGCCCCTTTACTTTCAGTGCAGCAAACTCACTCCTGAAGTTCAGCGAGGATCTCTGAATTATCCAATGTTGTCCTAAATGACTGATGGTGATAAATAGAATCCACCTGTGTGTAATCAAGTCTCTGTATAAATGCACCTGCTCTGTGATAGTCTCAGGGTTCTGTTGAAAGCGCAGAGAGCATCATGAAGACCAAGGAACACACCAGGCAGGTCCGTAATACTGTTGTGGAGAAGTTTAAAGCCGGATTTGGATACAAAAAGATTTCCCAAGCTTTAAACATCCCAAGGAGTACTGTGCAAGCGATCATTTTGAAATGGAAGGAGTATCAGACCACTGCAAATCTACCAAGACCTGGCCGTCCCTCTAAACTTTCACCTCAGACAAGGAGAAGACTGATCAGAGATGCAGCCAAGAGGCCCATGATCACTCTGGATGATCTGCAGAGAACTACAGCTGAGGTGGGAGAGTCTGTCCATAGGACAACAATCAGTCGTACACTGAACAAATCTGGCCTTTATGGAAGAGTGACAAGAAGAAAGCCATTTCTCAAAGATATCCATAAAAAGTCTCGTCTAAAGTTTGCCACAAGCCACCTGGGAGACACACCAATCATGTGGAAGAAGGTGCTCTGGTCAGATGAAACCAAAATCGAACTTTTTGCCCACAATGCAAAACGATATGTTTGGTGTAAAAGCAACACAGCTCATCACCCTCAACACACCATCCCCGCTGTCAAACATGGTGGTGGCAGAATCATGGTTTGGGCCTGCTTTTCTTCAGCAGGGACAGGGAAGATGGTTAAAATTGAGGGGAAGATGGATGCAGCCAAATACAGGACCATTCTGGATGAAAACCTGTTGGAGTCTGCAAAAGACCTGAAACTGGGACGGAGATTTATCTTCCAACAAGACAATGATCCCAAACATACAGCAAAATCTACAAAGGAATGGTTCACAAATAAACGTATCCAGGTGTTAGAATGGCCAAGTCAAAGTCCAGACTTGAATCCAATCGAGAATCTGTGGAAAGAGCTGAAAACTGCTGTTCACAAACGCTCACCATCCAACCTCACTGAGCTCGAGCTGTTTTGCAAGGAAGAATGGGCAAGAATTTCAGTCTCTCGATGCTCAAAACTGATAGAGACATACCCCAAGCGACTTGCAGCTGTAATCGCAGCAAAAGGTGGCTCTACAAAGTATTAACGCAAGGGGGCCGAATAATTTTGCACGCCCCACTTTTCATTTTTTTATTAGTTAAAAAAGTTTCAAAAATCCAATAGATTTCATTCCACTTCACAATTGTGTCCCACTTGTTTGTGATTCTTCACACAAAATAAAAATTTTATATCTTTATGTTTGAAGCCTGAAATGTGGCAAAAGGTTGAAAAGTTCAAGGGGGCCGAATACTTTCGCAAGGCACTGTATATATATATCAATGCATAGTCTGAACAGTGACTGAAGCGTTCAGACTGAGCTCAATTGGTAAGACGTTGGACTACCAACTGTAATATACACGAGTTCAAACCCCAGCACTGCCAAGCTGTCACTGTTGGGCCCTTGAACACAACCCTTTACCATCAACTGCTCAGATGATAAACGTAAGTTGCTCTGGATAAATCCTACTAACCGGGCGGCTATGGATCATGTAGTAGAGTGGATTTGTCCACTAATCATAGGGTTGGCAGTTTGATTCCCAGCCCACATGACTCCAAATACCGAAGTGTCCTTGGACAAGAACCCCAAGTTGCTCCCAGTGAGTTAGCGCTCTGCTACCATTGGTGTGTGAGTGTGTGTGAATGGGTGAATGAGAACCAGTGTTGTATAAAAGCGCTATATAAGTGAAGACCATTTACTAACCACACATACCTGTTCACAATAACAGACCACAGTAAATAAGGACTTCCAACCCACACTCGTGTATGTGCTCTGCAATTCTCTCCAGTCATTACCGAGTCTTTGTACGTGTTATAGTCTACCTGGTTGCAGATCTTGTTTGGTGCTTGTTAGAGTTCTGCCTTAGTCTTGCCTAGTTTATGTTGTTGCTCATTGCCTGACCGCTGCCTGTTTGTTTATCACACTGCTGCAATTAGTATTCTCCACAGTGTTAGCTGGACGGTTTTAACATTCATATTCTGCAATCAAACAACCTATGAGACTATGTCCAGAACAAAGAGTAGCTTATCATTCAGTCATCTTACTTCTTTCTTTTGTTAAGAAACTTAAAAATAAAATGTAACCTAAATAACCCAGTTCCACTTGTGCTACGTGCTGATTTGAATGATTTCACGGACCCCTTAAGCGAGCTCCTCAGCTGGAGCTGGTCTTACTTTTCACAACCATCTCGCCTTGCTTTTTTTCCCATCAGCATTTCCCAATCGATCCACTGCCCTGATTATGAGTTACTGCAATGATGTCCTGCGGGCGTTATCTAGGGCAGCTCAGCAAGATGAGCTCTACACCGCCAATCTAGGTAAACAGTTTTAGATTTCAAGCCCTGTATGAAAACACGCCGTACGCTGGTATCTTAGCAAGGTGGTCTAAGATGTTATGAAATAGCCGATTTCTCCTTTTTTCCGAAAACAGCATCAAAGTCATGTGAGCAGTCAGCAGGTGTCAGAGCCTGGGCAGAGCATTAAAGCAGGAATGATAAGCCTAACAGACTGATGGGAAGGGGTTTAACTAAAACTAGATAGCTTTCACTGAGCACTACAAAGAAACCATTTCAAAGTGCTTTAAATAGGCTCCTGCATTCACAAAATTTGGATGGAAAAATCAACGTGATTTGTATATCAAGCCGAGGCAAGAAAGAAAACGTTATTTCAGTATTCCTTCAGTTGTATAAATCCATACTTAAATAAATAAACCAAAATAAAACTACATTTCAGATTTTGTCCATCCATCCATTTTCTATACCGCTTATCCTTTTCAGGATCACGGGGAACCTGGAGCCTATCCCAAGGAGCATCGGGCACACGGTAGGGTACACCCTGGACAGGGTGCCAGTCCATCGCAGGGCACAATCACATACACACTCACACACCCATTCATACACTACGGACACTTTAGACACGCCAATCAGCCTACCATGCATGTCATTGGACTGGGGAAACCCCCGCAGCATGGGGAGAACATGCAAACTCTGCACACACTTTGCTCCGATTTTGTTTTCTGCAATATTACAACCCCAATTCCAAAAAAGTTGGGACGTTGTGTGAAATGTAAATATAAACAGAATGCAGTGATTTGCACATTTTGAGTTTGATGGCCGCAACGTGTCCCAAAAAAGTTGGGACAGGGACGACAAAAGACTGGGAAAGTAAGTGTTACTAAAAAGAAACAGCCTGAGGAATATTTTGCAAAAAATTTGGTTAATTGGCAACAGGTCATTAATGTGACTGGGTATAAAAAGAGTATCTTAGAGATGCAGAGTCTCTCAGAAGTAAAGATGGGATGAAATCTGGATGGAAGCAGATGTTGCTCTAAAACCTGTATATACCTTTCAGCATTGATGGTTCACAGACAATGAGTTCTGGAAGTGTTTCTGAGCCCATGTAGTGATTTCCATTAAAGAGTCATGCCTGTTTTTAATGCAGTGCCGCCTGAAGGGCCTATGCAATATTGATTTTCTCCCTTGTGCGTAGAGATGTCTCCAGATTCTCTGAATCTTTTGATGATATTATGTACTGTAGATGATGAGATATTCATAGTCTTCGCAATTTTACATGAGGAACAGTATTCTGAAATTGTTCCACAAATTGTAGCCACAGTTTTCCATAGATTTGTGAATTTCTGCCCATCTTTACTTCTGAAAGACTCTCTTTTTATACCCAATCATGTTACTGACCTGTTGCCAATTAACCTCCAGCTGTTGCCCCGTCCCAACTTTTTTGAGACGTGTTGCAGCCATCGAATTCAAAATTACCTTCTTTTTTCCCCCTAAAAATTGTACATTTACTCAGTTTAAACATTTGATATGTTTTCTATGTTCTAGTGTGAATAACACATGAGTTTATGAGATTTGCAAATCATTGCATTCTGTTTCTATTCACATTTTACACAGGGTCCCAACTTTTATTCGAATTGGGGTTTTAAACGGGAAGTTCACACATGAATAAAACACACACAAAGACTGTTACCTTCGTTTTTCTTGGCGTGGGTACTGGGGCTTCTAGGCTCAAGTCTTTTTCTCTTGGTGAGACCTTGTCCTTGACTGCACTGCTCCGTGTGGCCTGAGAAATCAGGGAATGACCAGTGCCAGATAATTAATAGATCTACGAGTCAATAAAAGTCAGCAGCAATGGTCCTTTGCATCCTGACATGTTTGGATATAAACATTAACATTACAAAATGAAACAGGATGTGAAACATGGGCATTGCAGAAATTAGAATCCCCCCACATTATACAAATATGGATTAAGAACTAATAGGAAAGAGTTTTATTCTTATTATACCATGACAATCTACCAGTGATTTTAGTCCATGCATTAACAATGCTCATGGAGCATTTAAACATGTTTAAATGTTATTTAAAAGTTTTCTTTGAAATGGTTTGTGCTAAGTAAAGACAAACTGGCTCCATGCAATGTCAGTCACATGGCTTCTTTGTGTTAGAGTGGGCACATTTGGTGATGAAAATGGTGATAGTGATGAGCAGCAGACTCATTAGCAAAATCTAGAATTCTTGCTAGGTTCAATGTATTAACCGAATTCTTAACGCAGCCTTCGACACGGCATGGAGTGAAGCTAGGAAAAGTCCTTCTAAAAAAATACAGTTCATGGAGGTTTATACAGTGAATCTACACAGATATGAAGCACATATTATTAATCACTATCAACAGCTCTACATCTCAGTGGCCCTTCAAAATGTATTTTGTATGTTAAAGAGATTACCCACCATAACTATTGTCTCGCCATATCCATTTCTTTGTTTTTTCTTAAATTTTTCCTGCTGGTTATTTAGTGAACTTAAATTTTTACTTATTGTCACAGATGTTCAATCAGACTGAGGTCTAGACTGTGACTGGGCCATTCTAACACATTCAGCTTCTTGGATATTAACATCTCCAGTATAGCTTTGCCAGTATACTTATGGTCGTACTGTTGGAACTGAGTTCATTAGTACAAGTGTGACGTCTCGACAACTGGAAAAGGTTTTCTTCTGGGAATGTCCTGCATTTGGTTCCTGTCAAGTTTCCCAGTCCTGTCTGATGAGACGCATCCCAACTGCATCATCCTACCACCACCATACCTTTTGGCAATCAAGATTTCATATGGCTCGCCACGCTTGTGTCCAGGTTATGGCTATCCCGTAAACAGCTTCTCCCATCTGAGCTATGGATCTCTCCGTCTTGTTGACCTCTATGCTTCTCTGACTAGTGCCCTCTTTATCTGATCACTGATTTCTGGTGGACAGCCTTCTCTAGGCTCACATTCACAGTTGTGCCTTAGTCTTTCCATTTTCAATAATGGATTTAATGGTGCTTTTCACGATGTTCAAAGTTTGGGATCATCTGTTTTATAAGCAAATGCATATGCAAGGCACTGCACGTCATAATGAGTGCTTGTCTGATAATTAACTTGAATTTAATTTTGCATTTGCAACACTGTAAAAAACAAACAAACAAAAAAACAGCACTCTGCAGTCTATAGTAACAACTTCTTTTTATACCCTCTCACAGACACAAGGCACAAATGTTAAGGCGTCCAAGTACAAGAAGTTGTGGTTAAAGCTTGGTGGTTTTGCTGAGCTCGACTAAATAAAGCAATCGCGCGGGTTTAGCATACACAGGATTGCAAAATATCCAAGAAGTAAAAACTATCTGTTCCTTTTTGATTTCTAAAAATAAACAACCCTATTTATAAGCTGCACAGATCTCGCCCTGAAGGGTCATACTTCACAGTTTATAGTCTCAGAAAAGGCAGGGAAATAAGCTTTAAGCATCTGAATAGGCGATATAGAGAGATATATAGGACATTTAGGTCATTCCATGTTACTCTGCCTCATTTACAGTACCAACAACACACTGGCATCATGCATGATAGCAAACGATAGCAAACAAATATACAGACAGTCAAACAAACATGAAAACACACACACACACAAGCGTACCTTCTTCTTTCTGGGAAGTGGAGTGGGTGCTTTTGGTGTCAGACAGGATGTTGACATGGTATCTGTGTGAGCTATATCTATGAGGGCCTCCTGGGAACAAAACAAATGCAATGAGTTTACATGAGCTCAGCAGTCTCTACTGTCACTGCTTACGAAGCACATATGTCACAGGTATATGTACTATAGCTTCGTATCATACTCATAGATGCAGTGACATTCACCCTGAAATGAAATGCTGAATTAATACAGGACCAGAAAACTCAAAAGATCCAAAATAAAGCAGGGCGTCACAGAACGAAGCCATATCCGTCACCTGAACAACGCAGAGGTCATCAGGGGTTATTTAGCCTGAGAGTTATAAGATATTTACAGGTGGCCAGTTTGGCTCTTTGAGTGCTAAGCAGAGGAGGATATTATCATTTTAATTAAACGTTTATGTAGAACTAATGTATGTCCTAATGGTTATTTTTCCAAAACACTGGAGCAATGAGTTCATGCTTTGCTTTTTAATCTTGCTCTAGTTAATGCTGTTTACCAGCGTCATTCAAGTCTGCATCAGCAAAACAGGAGCCCACATCTTACGCTTCAGTGTGCCATCACTGTAGTCTCAAGGTGACTCCCATAATGCACTACGCATCTATATATGCAAGTAGGTGAGAAAATATTCGGAAGCCCTTTTTAATCATTATTATGCTCTTTGGAAATATTACGAAACACAGTTCTGGTATTTTTCCCCTTAGGGCGTTTTCACGCTTGGTCCGAATACTTGAAACCCCCAGGACAACAGGACCGATTCTGGGCCCGTTCGTTAAATCACCTCTGCTGTGCAATATGTACAGGATCTTTCCATCTGCTTGATTATATGATTCAGCACCTTCATTGAAGTCATAAAAGTGTAAAACCTGACTGACTAGTGAAGAACATTAATGTGTGTCAACACCCACTTTGACCACGATGATGTTTGAAGGCTTGGTTTTGGCCAGCTCCTGTCCGCCATCTGGCTCAAAGATGGCACTGTAGTTCTCAATCAGCCTGACCATGATCTTATTACAGACATCCTGCTCCTGGATGCCTTCAAAACTAGGGGACACACTGAGGAAGAAAACAGAAACAGGACACCGTTAAACTAATTACTCTACTGTGATCCGTGCAAGGAGATCCAAACAGTTCCCAATCCAAGAACACTCGAGTACTGGGGGCTTTGTGCTGACCAGGTCAGTAGAAAGGGCACAGCTACATTTGATGAGGTACTGATACATTCTTTCTGTTAAGATGAGGTGATTATTTTTGGATTACCATCAGCTGCAGAAAAGCATTCGTTTCACATTCTTATTGCTAAAACCATGGCCACTAATTTAAATAAATACTGGGAAAAACACACATTTTAATGATACTCTGTTGAAAACAGCCATTAGTGAAAGCCATATCATAACACTAGCTTAAACCGGTGGATTACTTAGCAGTAACATTATGTACGCACACTTAATTTGGACGATAGCTCATTTGTTCCATGCTGATGACGCAAGCTTGGAATAATAAAAAAAAAAACAAGCCTAAAATCTAATCTTCGATGATCTGTGAAGTTATTATAATAAAGTCATGTCTGTCTGCCAAGTCACTTTAAAGTAGGATGCAATTTGGTGACTAGTGAGGCTTTGCCTAATGGCTGTTTTTAAGATTACAGCATCCGAAGTGTGTGTTCCCCAGTAATTATATAAACTCTACTGCCCAGTGCTTTTTGTAGCAACATGTGAAATGGATAGTATAGGAAGACAACACCATCTAGATGAAGAAGCTAGGAAGGTAGTGTATGAAGCTGATGGTGCTGGGACTAAAACACACAACCTGGGAATCTGTGACTCAAAGCCTTTGCCAATGAGCCACCACAAATACCCCAGAATAACACCAAGCCATTAGCTTGCACTGATTCAACTACTTGCCCCACTGAATTAACTCCACTAAAAGATTGCACTGAATTAATGCAAGCTAGTTGAGCTAGCTGTGGTGGCTCAGTGTTTAAAGGGGTAGTTCAGCCAAAAATGAAAATTCTGTCATGAGTTATGCACCCTCATGTCGTTCCAAACCTATGACTTTCCTTCATCTTCAGAACACAGGTGAAGATGTTTTAATGAAACCTGGGAGATTTCTGTCCCTCCATTTATAGTCCAAGTAACGCAAACTTCCAAGCTCCAAAAAGTTCATAAATGCATTGTAAAAGTAATCCAGTGGTTTATCCCAATTCTATGAAGCGATACAATGGCTGTGTTTGCGCGAAAACAAAACTAAAATGAAGTCTTTATTTTCAAAATATATCTGCTATCTACCTGCACTGTAAATGGATGGACAGAAATCTTCCAGGTTTCATTAAAATGTCTTCACTTGTATTCTGAAGATGAACGTGGGTTTGGAACGACATGAGGGTGAGTAATTGATGACAGAGTTTTCATTTTTGGGTGAACCCTTTAAGGTTGCGTGTTCAAATCCCAGCACCACCTTGATTGGGTTCTTCAGCACAGTTGTATGCTGCGTCGAGCAAATGTACTGCCTTATGTGTTCTTTTATACTCTTTAAGATATTACAGTTCTTCATTGTAAATATGGTTTACGGTTGTTTTCTGCCAATTTTACAGTACTCGTGGCCACCCAGGTTGCCAGTAAATTACTGTGAAATCCACAGTGCATATTTTAGGGTACTAAAGTACTAGAGTCTCCGATAAGAGTCAGTGAGCACACAGAATCACTTTAGCGGTGTAATGGCTGGTATGAATACTGCACTATGTTGTGTGTTGATAGCTTGACCTACAAAAAGTACCACCGCTTGTACCACCAACACTTATGACAGCACTAGTGTATAACCTATATGAATGCATGGTGTGTGTCATTTTATATATATACCCAGTAGTGCAGGATTATGTAGGCAAAAGGGCACACGCATGGCCAACTTTCAATGCTCACTGACATGTAGTGGAACATGTGACGAACTGTGACGCCTGATGACGTTCACACTGACCTCTACAATGTTTCAAGGCAAAACAGTATCCTGGGATACGGTGACCATGGCGGTGCACTTGTTACAGATGTCTATCATTTGTCAGCCTAATAATAATAGCTGAGAAATTTAGGGGTCATGACCTTACACGTGCTTGTGATGAAGGCAAAGCTGAAAACTGACAAATGCATCACGTCAATGACTGATGTAGTCGGGGGGGAACCAGTGATTAACGACATATGCATTGTAGTAATATTACATATTAGAATATTAAAGTAAAAACTAAAAAGATATTAAATAAAACACCGTGTAAGTTATTAGTGGTAAATGACCCTCCATGTTGACCCAGTATACTGTACCATCGTCATGGTAGTCTTTTAAGGCATGCGAGCTGGATTACACTGAACTGAAAAAAGAACGACAGCAGTTCAGCGACTATAGGTCGTAAAACATCAACTACCTTGACTTCTGTAAGTCTCGACTTCTCTAGGTCTCTAGATCCTTGTTTTACTAGTGTCTAATCCCTTATGTTTATCTTTTCTCTGATTTTGACCCTGAGCCTGTCTGTCTGTTTGGAAAAACGTTGTCATGTCTGGTGTACTGACAATGCTTCCTGGCCAGTACAAGCTCTCTCCTATTCCTTCAGAATACAAAAACAGCCGTTATCTGAAGTCATAGCGTAACACACAGTAATATTAAAAACGTCTCAATATCATATGATGCAGACATTCAGTTACACTGATTTGTATTGCATGCATATTGATATTTTCAGATATGGGATGTTCTAGTGACAGTTCACATCATCATGAATACTCAGGATTACATGGGCAGGTGGTACAACAACACCAGCGCTTTGTAGTGTACTGGCAGTTTTATCTGAAGAAACACTGAGTAGACAAAATCCATGACTCATTCACGGTGGATCTTAGCTTTGCATTTATCGCTTAGGCTTACTTAAGAAAGCCTGCTCACTATTTGAAGACTAACAAGACTGTGTTAATGTCATGAACAGTCCTCTCTGTATTAAAGGGAACTAATGAAGGGAACTGAGAAAAATGATGTATACACAAGCACATGGGTTGTACTGTATCTAGCAGCCAAGGGCAGCATGTCCTACATTCAAACGATAAAAACATATACTTTTGTGCATGTGTTGTTGTTGTTGTTTGGCTTTAAACCTCATTAGGCTTTTATGTTGGATGTGTAGAGAGTGAAACCTATAAAAGATGTTCAGGCAAACAAACATGAGTCTTCCATAAAATATATCAATCTGGCAACCAAAGTAGATGCAATAGTTTTTCTTCTGTGCAGTAGTGGCTCAGCGGTGCTTGTATACTCACTGGAAAACATTAGGGCCAAACACGGTTGCCAGGTTGAATGCAGTCATCCTGTTGTGGCACTGCTGCTGCTCCACCTGGGTGAGGAAGTGGCACAGGTGGCGCAGGACGCTGTAATGAACGTCTGGTAACTTTAGCAGGAGTTCTTGAATGCTCTTACAGAACTCATCCTCACTGGATTCTGTACATAAAAACACACACACACACAAACACAATGTCTGGGATTATAAACATGAATGGCATGGTAAGATCTTCCAGGTCATTCTATAAAAACACTTTGATTCTTTTACAGAATAGGACCGAAGAGTAAGATACATCTCAGACACAGTAAACAGAGTCAGCGTGAGTTTTGTAATTGGGTGAAAGGTGGACGAGGAAATCAGAAAGGCTGAGTCAGAGTTGCAGGGAAAATAAGAACTGGGGATTTAATAGCTGTGGCAACAGATGTGTGTGTGTGTGTAAGTGCATGTGTATTCACACTTGAGTCACACTTGTGACAATCGGCTAATGAAGTGTAGCACAGAATGCCAGCATCAGATTCTGCGTTCGATGAAATCTGGTAATTCGGAATTTCTGACCTCCGACTGGGAAAACCCAAGAAAATTCCCACTCAACTCAGAATCACTATACAACTGTTACAGGTGTTAACACATCAGCCACATCATACCACCCCCCCTTTGATTATTTTCCTATAGGCTTATGGATGGATGGATGGATGGATGGATGGATATAGATGGATAGATAGGTGGATGGATGGATGGATGGAAGGATAGATAGATTTTCTACCATGATTGGTTTCATAGTGCCTTTGCATATTAAATTCTTTGGGAACAGCCGCTTTTTGTGAGCAAATTAAACATAAATAAATATTCAGCCTTCAGAATTCACCGTGCATTTCTTAAAAATTATTTATTTCCTTGTTTGTTTATTTATTTATTTATTAATTTCTTTCATTCATTCATTGCACAATACTAGGCTGTAGGTGCCTAGTACATTAGCCTATAGATATTGTTGAGACCGGGAAATAGCACCAAATAATTCCAGGAAACCTCTAATTGATAAACTAGTAACTGCATATAGAAGGCAATAAATGCTAGAAGATTACAACTAGGAGGAAAGGAGGAATTGTAACCGCTCTCCAACATACTTGACTCATCATTCCCTCCAGTAAAGAGACTATTGGCCTAGAAGCAGCTGTATGTATTGTTCTACATTATTCACAGCCGCTTTCCTGCTGACTTTAACCAAACTGCGTCAAATGAGGTTAAACTGATTCCTGCTCTCCAAGAAGGCATGACTGGTCTAATCTGATTTCCTGCCTAATGTTCGAGGGGAAATTCCCAGATTCTGTCACATGATGATCACGTCTACAGTGAGTGGCAAGCGTTGACCAGTGAGATGTTACCTGTACATACAGTACACTGTACATTTTGTCACCTCACACAAACATGTCTGTTACGTGTGCTTCCTGAGCCGCCAGGTGCACCATCCATCTGTGCAGGATGTTCATGCAGGCATGTGCGTGACACAGGGAAAGAGAACAAGAATGAGAGTGGCACTTTCAGGTCATCGACTCGGTGCCAAAAATAGAGTCTGAACTTCTCTTGGATATACGCTCTCGTGTGCTCCGAGTAAGAAATAATCTAAAGCTCCTATGAGAAACCATATTTAAGTGGAATGTGATGCTATTTTGAACAGCCTTCAAACATATTGTAGCGTACTAGCATGTGATAAGTGCTTGTTACGTGTGTGATGGTAATTAAGGACTCTTGGATGCCTATACAAGCAATCATCTGATATTAAATATTAGATAGTTGCACCAATAGAAATACCACGCTGTCCTTTAATAATAATTCTTTGTAAATGGCCTGTTTTGAATTCATATCACTGTTTATTTAATCATACGTCGATGTCATCATATCAGTGAAGCCTTGTTTATATTATTTCATTGGTGCCTGCTTGAATTAGAGATTATATTTGATTATATTGATCTGATATTTGATATTAGTTCATTAAAATCAGTATCATTTTCTGGGTTTAAGCCACATTTTTCGGTTTTCTCCAACCTCTTAAACATGCCAGTAGGTGAACTGAATACTTTAAATTGCCCATAAGTGTGACTGAATATGTGTGTGTGTGTGTGTGTGTGTGTGTGTGTGTGTGTGTGTTTTATTATAAAACAATCTGAGACAAGTGAGAAAAAGAGAGGCTAGTGAAGCAATGGCTGTTTCTATCTGCTATAATGTAAGTGATAACAGGAACTAACTTGATTTGTTTTTAATAAAAAGAATAAAAATAAATAAATAAAAACATTGCTGTGGTGTAAGTGAAATAAAAATAAAAATAAAAAAATTCAGGTTGGTTTCATTTCTTCATACCAGCCTGCTGTTGATTATTTTCTAACAGCAGCACATGTCCAAGTGTTTTATTCCTGACCTAATATTGATTGAAAATGCATAGGGGAAGACACAGAATATGTCAAACTTGATCTTTCTGGGGTTTTCCAATGACACAATGTCCACAACACACCATTGAGTCACAGTATCACTCCACCATTAGCTGCGCCGGGGCCGACTGAGTGTGTTGCTCACCGTTATACAGCTGAATGAGTTTGTTGTGGATGGAGGAGTGAACGAGGCCCTCAGGAAGCTCTCTCAGGTATAGCTTCAGCAAGCTGGCCACGGTGCAGACCTCAGCCTCCTGCTCGAGATCCACCTCGTCTCCCCTGTCCAACCTCTGCTTCAGACTCTCCACAGCGCGCACGCTAGCGCTCACACGGAACAAACCTTCCTGCTGCAGTCCTGACAAATGACATACAAAACAGTTTTATCATTTCAACCTTTTCACTAATCGTCAAAAGCTTCCAGCAGAGACACTATACTATGCTGTAATGTTCAGTAAGACAGTATATCAGTGTAAGACATTGTGTTATACTGCCATCCAGAGGAAAATAAGAAGAACTGCAGTCTGTGGAACAAAAACACCAGCCCTGACAGAATATACAGTATTTATCATGTTGCTGGTAATTTAGCTAGGACTGTATTCAAAAATAAACTTAAATATTAAGATGCATTTGAACAAACAAACAAACAAACAAAAAAGGAGTTATAGATCAACATAATATCCTCCGTAAATTATGCTAAGAATCCATTCGGTGTGTTCAGGTTACCGTCTACGAAGCCATTATAAACTGTCGATCTAGCATTTGTTCAAATATTATTTGTTCCAGTGTCAACATCCATGGCCTCTTTCTGAACTAATAACATGCTGTAAATACTGCCATTCGCGTTCGTTTACACTGGCTCTGTATTGCACATGTTTATGTCTAGCTTAAACTGGCATTTTAACGCCACAGCACTATTTACTTTGAGATATGACTGCTCAACATAACAATATGCCTTAGCTGCCAGTTCACATATTGACAAAACATAATGGTCAAAGTGCAGCCTGTGAAAATTTTGTTCAATAAAAGGAGGTGAAAGTGTGTATTTGCCGAGAAACCAACTGTACACAACACCGTTTTCGCCTGGCATGATGTTATATTTATGGTAAAGTATAGTTAAAATCAGGATTAGACATTAATACAACATATGGGATTGATCAAAAAAATATTTCTTAATGTTTGGTGTTCATTAATTAATATTCATTAAAGTTAGGTGTGTTTGCCATTAATGTTTCAATACACTTCAAAATACCAAAATTTTTTATAAATTTGGAGAAACCAGGGGTCTGTCTCACTCAGCGCCCTAGTTCAGTAGTCAGGACACCGATCAGGGAGTTGGCCATTTTATGTGCTGTCTCAATCACAAAATCCTTCCAGTATATTGAACGTTTGGTCGCTAAAAGTATCCCACAATGCACCAGGGAGCATCGATGCTCTCTATGTTCCCTTACTGAAAATGATGCCACATTTTCTGAAGCCTCTCAGCTTGGAAGAAATTGGCGGACGAACTCTCAGTCAACTTCTTCTACCAATGTAGCTTGTTATTATTGTCTTAGCTCTCAAATGATTACGTACATTCCCGATTTTTCACTTTATTTGTTATTTGATGTTCAATACATAGTTTGTTTAAAAAAAAGTCGCCCAATTCTTGGTAGAGTAGCAACAGTCCCAAAGTGTCTCCATTTGTAGAATGTTTGCTTAACTGTAGACTGGTGAATTTCTAAAGTCCTTGAAATCACTTTTGTGACCCTTGCCAGCTTTATGTAAATCAACTATTCATGATCGTAGATCCTCTGAAAGCTCTTTTTGGCGAGACATGGCTCACATAAGCGTGTGCTTCTTGTGCAGAGCAAACTCCAAAAGTTTGAGGGGTTTTTATCAGTCAGTCAAAGTAGCTGTAGTCCACACCTCCAAACTCATTTTCTTAACCAGACTCCAGGTGTGCAAAAAAAAAGCTTTTTTGAGGTCATTAACTCAAGGGTTCACATACTTTTTTACACAAGCACTATGAGGTTTTTTGGTTGTTCTTTGGTGTTATTCTTTTAGGTACATTATATTTGTCAACACACAAATTTATTCAGAAAACCATGATATCCCAAAAGGGTTCACATACTTTTTCTTGGCACTGTGTGTAATAAATAAATAAATATATATATATATATATATATATATATATATATATATATATATATATATATATATATATATATATATATATATATATATATATAAATATATATATAACACATATATACACACACACACACTAAATAACTTGCTAAGATGTCTATTTTTTTGCAGTGCTGAGTGATTTAGTAAACACAGGAAGCAGGTGAGATAGAGTTCAGGTGAGTTAGTGAACTGTCAAGCCTGGACTTGCTGTGGATTGAGAGCAGGGACTCCTGGTGGTGGTGCTAGATGTGACATTGGAACAGACTTTGTAGAATAATAAACAAAGCAGTGTGTTAAGTAAAAGCATGATTTATTCCCTCAATAACAGCGCATATACCAGAACATCACTAATATATAATACACTACATAATGCATGGGTGAGTGGCTCTTACCCCAAATCCACCACAAAGCATAATAAACTTAGTCCTAGTTTCCTGCTTTACGCTTCTTTTGCTTTCTTTTTTAAGAATTTGTTTAATTTTTTTCTTAAGATGTGAATGAAAATGAAATGTACTACATAAATGAATCAGTCTTGATTAGGTTAAAATTGGCATGACAATTTTGTATTTGTTATTTTGCATGAATTCAGTGCATACTCACTCCTGTGTGTACGGTTAGTGGTGTTTTTGTTGTTTAATGCTTTTTTGGTATATTATGGGTATCATCTGTGAGTTTAGAAACGCTGACCAGTGACTTAAAAAAAGAATTGGAAATTACGCAGAGTGTAAACCCACAGTGGTTTCGCCCTGTTAAGTTAAAACAACATGGTAACCAATTAAACAGCATTTTCACCAAATGTATGACTTTTGTTCTTCCTGTTCCTGTTTGTAAACAATGAATTATTTGCATATCACTAAAGCATGTTGTGCATTGTGTATGAATTGAATTCATTCTGTTTTGTATGCTTTGTATGTTAAATTTGATTCTGAATACTTTTAATAAAACCTGTCATTGGTATATCATTACTCTCCACTTTACTTACCGTGCTGTCTGAGGTACTCCACCATGCTCCTCAACACCGAGGGCAAGCCGTCCTTCACCAATCCCAGTTTGCTCAGCTCCATCAGGGACACGCCGAACACCCTCGGACCCCTCTCATCTCCGGTTGTTGCAGAAGTCGGCAGGTTCTTCAGCACAGGCAGTTGGACCATCTTCTTCATGTCCTCCCTGATCCTGATGTGCACGGCTGTTTTGTTGTGCTTAGAGAAACACAAGAAAGGAGAAAAGTCAACCACGGGCACGGCTGCTCTCGGCAACATCGTCGCTATTCCTCGGATCACTTTCTTGAGAGCCTCCACGGGGACGTAACGGTGTCTGACGTGACAAAACACAACGCCGTGGCTTAGAGAGAGAGAGAGAGAAGGGAGTGCAGCAGTTCCTGCAGGGAGCGTTCAGGACTCTGGTTGCTGCGCACCTGTAGCTAAGGGAGTCGTCTAAAGCAAGCAGACTTATCTTAAGGAAAGAGAGGTGACAGTTAAAGCGAGCAGGGACTTATCACACAGAAAAGACAGCTGACAGAGCTTTTATGGACAGAGTAATCAAGCTGTTTGGAAATATTCTCTCTGGGGAATCCTGAATTTTTATTAATATCACCTGTGCAAAACAGAGGTCTGTGCAAATGATCCTGCAGGTAGAACAATGAACAATTCTTGGTAGAACAGGCTTGGTTAGGAAGCATTAAGTGAATTACTGAAGCAAGAAAAGGTCAGGTACTTACAATTGTTTCCACTTTATTGTATGCACTTACACTTACATCATGTACATCATGTACACCATATACATATACAGGTGCACTTTTTTTGTATACAATTACTGACTGTAGCCCTTCTATAGATATTCATATATGGTCAACTCCTCTTTACCAGAATAATTAATGGAAAGGGATGACTACTGACCAGACACGATTGGTCGGTTGTTGTCAGTGTACTGTTAAACATTTACATAAAACACTTGAGGAGCACTGGTATAGAAAAATAATCAGTGATGTGGCCCAATGCAAAAATTTACATTTAGAAATAAAGAAATAAATAAAAATAACTTAATGTTATGGAACACGCCTTCACTAGCGTCTAATTTATTCTCTTTCTTTAAGTTAATAAGGGAAAAAAAATGGAAATAAGCTTGTCATGTGACGGAGAAACCTCAAAGCACAACGTTCTCTGTTGCAAAACTCTAACAATAGAGACTCCCAAAATGTTAAAATCTTAAATATCTTAAAGAAAACATCAACGTATTAATGATTACTCATTTTACTTTGTTACGCATCAGCACATCTACCATGGATGGGACATCGGTCCATCACAGGGCACCACACACACACACACACACACACAAGCACACACACATATATGCATTCAGTCACACTTATGGGCAATTTAAAGTATTCAGTTCACCTACTGGCATGTTTTGAAGAGGTTGGAGAAAACCGAAAAATCTGGTTTTAACCCAGACGGACACGGGGAGGACATGCACAGAAACTCCACAGAGCGTAACCTGAACTCCGGATCGAGCCGACACGACTTGCTACATTTTATATCCTATTTTCTTTTCATTCTGGTTTAGTGGTTAGCATGTGTGCCTCGCATTTTGGGGTTGGGGGTTTGAATCCCGCTTCCGCCCTGTGTACACAGAGTTTGCATGTTCTCCACGTGCTTCAGGGGTTTCCTCTAGTTTCCTCCCCCAGTCCAAAGACATGCAGTAGGCATGTATGTCCATTGTGTGTGTGTGTGTGTGTGTGTGTGTGTGTGTGTCCTGTGATGGGTTGTTACCCCATCCAGTGTGTTCCCCACCTTGTGCCCTGACTTTCCTGGGATAGGATCCAGACTCCCTGTGACCCTGTGTAGGATAAACGGTATGGACATGGGATGGATGGACTGACATTCACATTATTGTGTAAGGTGATATAAACTAACATGCAGCTAATTCTATACATGTAATCAGCCTTCAGTGATGAAGACAGACAGAAAACCAGGGGGGGAATCTACACCACTTACTTAGTTCACTGAAAAATACTAACGTTTGCACATTCTAAGGTTTAAATTGTTGTTGTTTTTTTTTTTTTAAGCTACCAACCTGGGATTAGCCCATTTGCTCATCTGTAGCGTAAAAAGTCTTCTCTTAAAACATGTTTGTTTGTTTTTTAATCCCAGAATCAACAGTTTAAATTCCTAATACGTACATTCGTACATTCCTAATAATTATTACCCAAGTGGCCCAGAGCCATAATAAAGCCTTCATAAGCGAAATAGCCCTCATAAATTATCCCAAACAACGCTTTCTACTACTGAGATGTCAGCAGGATGCTTCCATAGCAACTAATTTATGTTTGATGACCAGGCATGCACGTGCCATTTTTAAAGGTAGCAAAAATGGCAGTAAACACACACACACACACACACCATGGATTTGCCGTCTTCATTCTTTGTTTAGGGGAGAGTGGGGTCAATTGTAACAACTGGCTTTTTATTTACCAAATAATTTTATTTAAACGAATGACTTGGAGCAAAATATTCCATAGAGCAGCCGATAAGTGTCCAGCGTCGGTGTGAACTCCTTTAATACTGTTTTAAAAGCATCTCGGAAATTCCTCAAGAAATCGAGTGAGAAAATGCCAAGAATACATTTCTGGAAATTCTAGAACTAAGGCGCGTCTACTTTGAAGATGCTAAAATATTAAATTATTTTGGATTTTTTTTATAACAACATAATTCCCATATTTCCATTTGTGTTACTACAGAGTTCGAATTACTTGAAAATAAACTAAGCTTGTGTCTAAACTTTTGACCGGTAGTGTATGTATTCCGAAGCTTTTAAATGTTTTTTTTTTTAATAACGATGGGTACATTTGTCTGTGATCTATTTGTAATACACCCATTTTGATAACTATACTATATAGCCTGTTAAAGTGTGAAAAAATTTATCAAACAATATACTGGGCTAAATACAAATTGAGTCTAGATTTTATTTAAATGCCTATAATATTCAGAGTTTAGGGGAGATATAGAGACAGTAGTGTTGAAGGTGGTTGTGATACTATAAACATATTTTACGATGCAATACCAGCTGAAGTATCATGATACCAACAATACCGCGCAATATTGCATTAATTCATAATTCAAATCTATGAAATGAACCAAATTTACAGAAAAACATAGATATATATGAAAACAGACAACCATTATTTTCCTCTGAATGCTTTATTAGTAAGAATAAATAACTGGTTCTTGGGAAAACTCGAGAACAATCATACAACTGGCGGCGACTAATTCAATGTGTCACATACTGATGTTCCCTAAATCAATGAAATGTTACAAATCTTACGCTTCTACTAAGAATGAATACGACATTAAGTATAAATGACTGAATTTAGAAGAAAAAAAAACTTTTTTAAAAAATCATAAAATTGAGAATGTTGTCTTGCTAACTAGCAAACACGGCTAAGTTAGCATAACGTTGGCTCGCTTACTAGCAAACATGGCTAGTTTTAGTATTTACACACAGCGGTTCGCATAAACTTAGATCGCTTTGGCTAATATTAGTTCTTACACATAACGGTTAGCATAACATTAGCTTTCTTACAAGCAAACAGGAAATCGTTAAAGATTCGGGTAAAAAAATGAGGTTAAATGTCACTAACCTTTGCGTTAATTGTCACCAACCTTTGTGTATTCTGCAAAAGCAGTGAGATACGTGGTTTTAGCAAAAATAGTATTAACTGCCTCACATACAACATTACTCACAGTACTACCGTATTGACAATACAATCGTTTAAAAAGTACAGTGGCATCAACGGTAATTTGGCGCTTAGGTATAGCAATACTACCATAGTACCGGTATACCGTGCAACCCTAAGAGACAGGGTTTTTCTTTTTCAATGCTGAAAGCAGATTCCTCACAAGTGCACTCTGATAAAAGGCTCCTTTACTTCACGTAGACACTGTGACTCCTTAAAGATCACACGGACAAAAAGCCTTCCATGACGCATCGTGAAAGTATAAGTAAGTTTGCATTATTACAATCACCTTGGGCAAGGTTTAATCCCACTCTCAGTAACTCATTCAATTCCGAGCTATGAGGCTTAAACCATATTATTCTTCAAGTTCTATAAATGATTCTCACTGATCCTGGAAGTTTAAGGAGATAAGGTAAGACCTACAGTACACCACTAAAGCAAGCACTGATGTGTCATTAACACTTCCATCAGAAGCTAGCAGTCAGGATTAACTGATCGTAGTAGGGATTCCCAAGACAATAGGAATGTCTATCAAAAAGCTAAAAGCAGAGAGATACAATATTGCATATACAATACAATATAAAAATAACTTTAAACACTAGATGTATACCCGAATGCTAATTTATATTCGCACACCGAGGTGATTTTTCTATTTACTGCAGCAGTGTCCTCATAAATGCATAAATGACTCACAAAATACTGTTTGGTCGACTCTAGGAAACTATCCACTCACCAGCCATCTCCTTGACAATGCTCTTTAATTACTAATGGCACTTTGACCATTGTTTCTGATAGCAGTGTCGATTGCTCTCCCGTTCCTCCCCCACCTGCTCTGAAAACTCAAACGTCCTTTACCAGCTGCTCCTGACATGCCTGATGTCTCAGCCTGAGCTGACTCACACAGATGACCGTGTCTTAATGATATTCCCTTCAAACAGCAAAGTGCATTATGGGTCTTCTGTACCCACTAGAGCAGGGGTTATCAATCTTAACTTTTTGCAGCCAAGGATGCCTTTCAGTGTATAAAAAAAGTCAGTGGATCTCTCTAATGAACTATTCAAATAAAAAGTACATTCCCAGACAATTCTCTTTCCTAGAACTATTCAAATTGCCGTTATTTTTAGGTTGACATTTGTACTGTTTTTTATTGATTGAGCTTTAGATTAAGTCCATTCTATGTACATGGCCTGTTATTTTATTATTATTATTTTAAATATAACAGCTATAACAGTTTGGATTAATAGCTGATAACATCTTTAACATTCCTATTATTTTGGGGAAACAAAGTTACATCCATTATGTTATGGATCAAAATGTTTTCCACCGTTTAAATACACACAAAAACAGCAAAGAAAAGCTTAAAACAGTAAACCTTTATTATGGCTTGTTTGAGATGAAGCCATAAGAAGAAATATTTGCATACAAGTTCCCGATCCTAAATGAGGAAAGTCAAAAACATTTCAAAGAGAAAAAGAGAGATTAATAAGTATTTCAGACATCTCAAATGTAGGATAATAGGAGGGTTAAATATATATCGGTTAAATGATATAATATACATACATGCCAGTGCAGCAACAACGTGAACAGCATTGTCTGACTTTCTTGAAAAATGTCCACCGTTGTTGTGATTGTTGTAATGATCTGCATCTCAAATTCGAAAACTCTGACCTTGCGTTCAAAAGTATTTAATAATCTCGAAAATCCAGAAGGCTGGTACACTAAACAGACCTTTCGGTAGGTTTGAAGGCTACATAAGAGGTTTTTAAAAATTCTAAGACTAATCGATTAGTGTTAATACACAGCAATGTTCTAGAATAGTTCATAAGTATCTGATCTGTGACACAACGCTAGTTTGTTTCATTAATTGCATACACTGCATCACAATGCGCTTTACTGTACTTCCTTCACGATTTATGTTGGTATTGCTCCAGGTGGAAACGTGGAGTTAATTTCAGAAGACGTGCAGAAAGGACACTCTAAATGAATACAGTATACACGCAGCCATGCTGTGTTTGCATAGTTAAGAGCTAATATTATTCTGCCATAATGTTATTATTTACATGATAAGAACTAACTAGTTTTGGGGACTTGACATGGACTTGACTACTTAACTGTAATTAACTATAGTTAATTATACTTAACTATAAATGGATAAAGTACAGCATCCATCCATCCATATGTACTGCTTGAACTACACAGGGTCACGGGGAAGCCTAGAGTCAATCCCAGGGCACTCGGGGCACGAGACAAGTGACACTTGGGTGGGGTGGTCAGCCAATCACAGGGCACAATCGTGCACACACTCACACACCCATTCACACACTATGGACAATTTAGAAATGCCAATCAGCCTATAAGGCATGTCTTTGGACTAGTAGAGGAAACTGCAGTACCCGAAGAAAACCGCCGACACACAGGGAGAACATGCTAACTCCATGCACACAGGGTGGAGGCAGGATTCGAACCCCCAACCCTGGAGGTGCAAGGCAAATGCTTTTTTTTTGTCTTATTAATGTCAAAAGACACAAAAAGACCTCATCTGTGAGGGAATGACTGCTTATAGGCACTATAACCTAAGCAGTAAATTGTTAACAGGAACCGACTTGGTAGATAAAAATGAATGAAACGTCATTCTTTAATAAATGAAAAATTCCTATATTGTGGTATAAGAGGAATAAAACATCAAGTGATGTTGTTATTGGAAAATAGCCAACCATGTGTGGAGTGATGTGGCCTGACGACTATAGCAGTTTTGTTAAGTGTTATACGGTTATATATACGGTATACACAGTACAAACTTCATGGCTATTTTTATGGACCTCACTTTGGCAAGCATTTGGGTAGAAATCTGTTACAGTGCATTATGGGATTTCATCAGCTATACAAAAAATGTGCACTTTAAAGTGCACCATTTTAGACACACCATAACCTCAGGAGCCAGTATATGACAGTCATACATTTCCCTTTCAGATTAAGATTTATTTGAACTAGTGACCAAATGGTGGTGAATTCAAACTAATTGTCGTCCAATCTGCAGCAGAAAGAGTGCATGACGCACACACCTTTACCTAAATTTGGTATTTAGCTGATCATGGTGATGGGACTAAGTGCCTAAGGTGACGTGATTTCTGTAGGTCCCACATAAGTTCTTTAGTAGACTATTGCTGCAGATTGGACGACAATTAGTAGTTAAAAGCCTGTACGTCAAGGTATTGGCCACCTCTGTAAACCGTTCTGTATCGCCTTTGGTCATAAGAATCATTGCCAACAGTGCTACCTACACAACGTCACACATCCCCTCGACACGCAGACACGTAATGGTTATTCTATCATTAAACACATGCGGTCTGTGATACGCAACCCTCCGCATACTAGCGAGATGGAGTTCGATTGCCTAAACTCATTATTCGGGCGATGGGACTCGTGGATATTAACCATCTGTCTACCAATAGGTGCAGTAATTCTTCTTGTCTTGCTCATTTTGCCTTGAATTGTTTCTCTCGTTCGGCGCAGTCTCTCACACTCATTGAAATCACTAATGACCAAACGCTGATGTTGACAACGACTGAGTACGATCCCTATGATGACCAACCTGACTTGTATCCTAAACCTGACCAGGTATCAGATCCTTCCAGCGACATTGACAATGACGACCCATTGACATCCATTTCACATCTATTGTAAATATTCATTTGACCAGGACGATTCTCATTTCACTCTAAAATAAGCCTGCTTGACTAAAGGATACTTTATATCCACAAAAACAGCCTTAGTGTCTTCATTATGTCTGTATCATGATGAATTCAGTTGAACAGTGAAAGGTTTCTGAAGTTCTGATATACTCACAGCATAGTAGTTTCTCTGTTTATTTTAGTTAGCATATTTTGTACTGATAAAAAATGGGGGAAATGTGAGAGGAATTGTTCATTTTTACTTTGTAATAGTTTTGTTCTTGTTCTGTTTCATTCTCATCAGAGGATAACACCTAAGAAGACCATGTCATGTCACTTAGATCAGTACAGAATGTTTATCTACATGCAGAGACACATGTTCTTCTGTACATCTTCTAAGACCCTAAAACAAAGCCTGTTTAAATATGTCATGCTCTGTGTTTCATATATAGTAGTGGTTTAGCACAAGCGCTTCAGAGCGCTTCACATTATTCTCCATCGATCTATCCATCTTCTACCACTTATTCCTTTTCAGGGTCATGGGGAGCCTGGAGCCTATCCCAGGGAGCATCACGCACAAGGCGGGGTACACCCTGGACAGGGTGCTAGTCCATCGCAGGGCACAATCACATACATGCTCACACACCCATTCATACACTACAGACACTTTAGACGCACCAATCAGCCTACCATGCATGTCTTTGGACTGGAGGAGGAAACCAGAATACCCGGAGGAAACCCCCGCAGAACGGGGAGAACATGCAAACTCCACACACACATGGCCCCGGCGGGACTCGAGCCCTGGACCCTGGAGCTGTGAGGTGAACGTACTAACCACTAAGCCACCATGCGCCCTCTCATTATTCTATCCTCCTTTATTCTATCCTGTATTAATCATTTTTCTGTAATAAACCTTTTTTACCTTCAGAGGACGAGTCTTCAAGCGTTGTCTAATTTCCATGACAGTTTGCCGTCTCCTGGCTGGGCAGCGTGAATCTTTTCAGCTTTTCTGGACAAGCAAATCGGAGGATGCAAAAGTTTCACCCTAAAGTCTGTGTTCAACCACGAAGACAGTTTGCCCTTTATCGTGCAGAGCGAAAGACCGATGCAGACTTAACACTGACTGGTAGGAATCATCCAGAATTTAGAGTTAGAATTTTATGAAGTCATTGTGTGCTGCTGTCTGGGTGGAAGGAGTCAATGATTTAGAATTAGAATTTTATGAAGTCATTGTGTGTTGTTGTCTCTATGGAAGTGAATCAATGATTTAGAATTAGAATTTTATGAAGCCATTGTGTATTGCTGTCTGTGTGGAAGGGACTCAATGATAACGATAAAAATATTTGCTAACGGAAAGAGTCCGGTTTGAGCAATAAATAAGTAAAGAGAGTACTTTATCATCAAGTGGCATGTCCCATTGACTCATTCCATCATATCAGTGGTAAATGATACATTTGGTAAATTTAATGCACAAGTAAATTTTACTGAGATAAAAAAAATGAATTATTTCCCTCACACCAGATGGTGGTGAATTCAAACCCCAGGACTGCCAGAGAAATATAGTCGCACCCTACAGCTGGATCTTGACTGTGTGGCTCTGTGCTTGGATTTGATTCTGTCTGAAAACCTGGATTTATTCCCAATCTTCAGTCTTTGCTCTGATGATCTGAATATAAGGCTTTGTTTTATCTGGGATTCTGTGTAGATGGAGTCAATACCCATAGTTCTCTACTCTGCATGAGTCTCAACAAGCCTCAGCATGCGCTTTCTTTCTTTTCTTTTTTTTCCATTCTCATTTCCTTGCCTCTTTCTGTGTGGGCTGAGGAGCAACTGTTGGAGCGCGTGTTGGAGCTCAGAAGACCACCAGCAACAGCTGTACTAGAGAGAACGCGATCATGCCTCCATAATGGGCTTTAACCACCTAACACAGGACAGCTTTACTACCAAACTTCCTTACATTCTTTTTCCTTGAACACACAATGATGTGTTTAGATTGCATGTTTGAAGAGATCTGCATGGCCTTTTCTCTCACATCTTCAGAAGATCACTAAAAACTACCAGGAGAGAGAGAAATGTGTAGTTTTTAGCTTTAACTGGGACATGCAAGAGTGCAAAAGCTGGCATGTCCTAAGAAGTCTTTACGCAGAGGCCATGCGGAAAAACTGACCACAGTGAGCAAACTGTCTTTGCCCAAAGTCATGTCTAGGATGACAGCCAAGAAAACTACAGATACACAAATACACTCACACAAGCACACACAGGCATGGACACACAGACACCGAGATGCACACTGCATGATTGGCTCTGTTGCTCTTTATCAACTTTTTCCTCTTAGGAAAACCATCACGTCTTTCTAAACGTTTGCCCTAAAAGCCTCTCTTGATCTTAAAAGTCTGTCTCGGTCTTTAAATATCTGTCTCACTGCCTTAAAAGGAGCCTCCTGCCTGGTGTTTTTCCATACTTACACAAATGGTGAGTGCTCCTGCCCCCATTCTCTCACTTGTTCTACGTGGTGGCTTTAAAGCACGAAGGATGATTTCCTTAAATCCACCCCCTCCTCCTCATGCAGGTCCTAGGAACATTCCAGAACACAGCCCAAACCCAAGAACCATGAACTCAGTCCAACCGTCGTCCATTTGTAGTCTAGTGCGGAAGTCTAACAAAGTCTGGATTGAGTCAGAGACAGAAGGGAGTCCCTCAAGTCAGCCTCCTTCTCTGTCTGAAAACCTCTACACGGATTAGAGCCTCCTCTTGAACTGAAATCTGAGCCCTGCACTCCAGTTGGCTGGCTGGATGAGTCATGTGACCAACAGACTGAATCTTTGAGTGTGTCTTTGCCTGGGGGTGAAGTGCTGGAGACTCAACATGTGCCTTTATTCACTTCCTCCATTCACAATTCGTACTGCTGGGGTTCACTAACTCCCTGAGCCTCCTTATATACAACTATTATTTTGTTTTAAGCAATATACAGCATAGCGTCATGTTTATCTGTTAGAGGCACTTAAAAGGGATAGCTTATCATATTTATTATTATTATTGAACTTTCTATTATCAAAATTTCGGTTATTTTCCAACTGCTGTTTAAATTGCATTCACAGTAGATTCATTTCTGTTTGTTTTACACTATCTGTCCTTTAAATTGGGCTTTATCACAGTGCTGTTGAATTCTCGAATCTGATTGGCCAGAAGGTGTTGATTAAATGTCTACAGCTTCAGCTTTGAAAGTAGTTCTGACTGCACGTCAAATCACAGGTTTATATTAATGCACTCATTCTAACGTGCTATAATTTTTTCTTTTATTTTCTTTTCTTTTATTTTTCAATCAGTAGTAAACTTAAAATCCGCAGGACAGTAGAGTTTGCTTTTTCTCAGTAACATGACAAGCTGCATTTGTTTGTGTTAGAAACTTCAACGGAGAACAAAGAGACTCTTTAAATCTTTAAATATTGGCAAATTATTGGAGAATAAAACACTTCAGCAACATCGCATCACACAAGCCCATCTCATAGCACCTTGCTATTGAAGTTTACCTATATCAGTATACCTTATTGTGTTTCATTCCTAATATATTTTGGATTACGGACTGTATTGTATCAGTGGTTAAGATTTTGCACTACTGATTGAAAGGTTGTGAGTTTCTATTTCAGGGCTGCCAGTGAATCTGTATTAAACCTTTGAACAAATATCCCTGAACTTAATTTTATTCTGTTGGAGCAGTAGGTTTTTAATGCATGATGTGCATTGGAATAATGCAACACTTCCTGTTTGGGTGCTGTTGTTGTTGCAAGTTAATTAATTGCATCGCTTTTAACATCATTTATGATCAACATCATTTAAAATATCGAACATTCTTTCACAAATTAGCATCCTGGATTGATATCATACTGACAAAATTTGGTTTGAGGAGTAAAAGTTTCACACCTATCAAAATGGCTTCCTAACCTCCTATTAAAGTTAAAAGATGTGATAGTGAAATTATTTGGCTAAAGGAGACACGTGCAAACTAAATTTGGTGCATGTTGGTGAAAGTGGATGCTCATAATTAAGTAAAATGGTAAAGGGGCACTATTGATCCAAGCATGCCAAGCACCTCCAAAATGGGCAATGGTGAAAATTAATAAACAGTGGTTAGTATGTTCGCCTCACACCTCCAGGGTCCGGGGTTCGATTCCCGCCGCGGCCCTGTGTGTGCAGAGTTTGCATATTCTCTCCGTGCTGCAGGGGTTTCCTCCGGGTACTCCGGTTTCCTCCCCCAGTCCGAAGACATGCATGGTAGGCTGATTGGCGTGTCTAAATTGTCCGTAGTGTATGAACGGGTGTGTGAGTTTGTATGTGATTGTGCCCTGCAATGGATTTTCACCCTGTCCAGGATGTACCCTGCCTTGTTCCCCATGCTCCCTGGAATAGGCTCCAGGTTCCCCGTGACCCTGAAAAGGACAAAGCGGCATAGAAGATGGATGGATGTATGGATCCTTGGTGCTTGGACCCTAAATATAACAAGTATAACATTGCATATTGCATTGCTTAATGCTTATTGCAAAATACCTTGCAGTATATTGATAACACACAGGTGAAGACCCAATGTTTACAGTTTAAAAGATTGGCTTGCATTATTTTGCAACTAAATTATTTTGATTTATTTGGAAAAATCCAAATTGGATAAATTTATTTGGATAAATAACAGCAGGAATGTAAACATATGAAAATGAGAGGTTATTTTATTTTTCCTGAAGCATTACACTTCTGTTGTTGACATGTTATGACATGTTTTGACATGTTGGCAAACTGTCAGTTAATTAGAATAAGTAATAGTATAATAATTCCATAGACAAAACTGTATATGAACTTCGCAGAATGACCTTTAGAACCATTTAAGAGAAATATTTAAGAGAACTTGATATACTGATGATATTACTGAATCATATAAACTATAAAAGCATACAGATTATTATATGAGGCTTGTTGGTTGTGTGTGAGGAAAAAATGTACATTAGCAACTTTTCCTTGTTAAATTTTGCCAGTTAATCTCCTTACATTGACTCTCGTTAAATTCAGCATCATGACTTGATTGACTAAATAAACCACCGTGCTGAGATTGTAATAACATCTCCATCTTTCTTTCTGTGTCTAGTTGGTTCTTGGTTCCAGTGGTCAGTAAGGACTTATACAAAAAATAAAGGTGAGATTAAAGGCGAGAAAGCCATGGAGAGTGTATTTCAGGTATTCTTGCTCAGATTTAAGCAGCTGGAGTGTTTTCATAGACGTATCGCTTGATGTTGTCTTCTATCCAGTGGTTGAAGGCTGAGACCCGAGTGAACACGGATGGCTTTTTGTCCACAACGCAGCCACGAGGACTGAAGCTCACCACACCATGCACCTCCCAAAGGGAGCCAGTGTCAGCTGATTTGCACACGAATGGCGCACCTGAGTCACCCTGATCCAGGAGAACGGGAGAGATGCATTTGTGTTAAACAAAATGACATGGTTTGAATCACATATTGTTCTTTTCCCTTTTCTTTATTTATGTACCTCTGCTGCTCATAACCTAGTGTGTAAGTAATAATTTGTGGAATCTCATTAATACAAAAGGCCATCATTTGGACCCATTAGTTTAATTAGATGGCCACATGGCATCATTCAGAGTTTTATATAACACAGTGCAATTATGAGTGACAGTGAGAGCTTATGTAACTGCACAGGGCCCCATGAGACTTATCCTGACTGTCAACCATTTGTATTTTACAGCCTCAGGTATTACATCAGTGCTCCAAAGCCTACGCCATTTCTATAGTGATAGTGCAGGATTTCTTGAATATATTGAAAGATGACTGAAATAGAACAGCTCCTAATACTGTGCTGTATTTTTGTTTTATACTTTTATTAATGATTTGGAAATATTTGCTTATAATATACGTAATAATATGTTTAGCATTTTTAGTAGTGAAGTATTTAAAACCAGTACTTACTAACTCAGCAGAAGTTTTAAACTGCATTAGACTGAGACATATTGTGCATATTCATTTCCTCCTGTTCCCTTACATACCTGACAGGCAGATTTAAGCTCATCGGGCAACTCGTAGCTGGCGCAGACCATAGAAGGCCGTACACTGTCCCACCAGTAGTTTGGTTTACTGCATGTCTCGTAGGAGACAATAGGAAGAGGAGCCTGGTTCAGCTTCTTAGCCACTACAGGAACTGTACTGCCTGTAAGACAAATACGCCAAATTAAAAGCCACTCTGACTGATACAAATGTCATGTTTGGAAGAGTTATTCCTTGTACAATAATAATTAAGTACAATTTAGTTTCTGAGAAGATTGCTTCTTCCTGACCTTTTTCATCTCCCCATCCAGTGACATAGCAGAAGTGGCCAGCAGGCATTAGAGACTCAGGTTTAGGCAGACAGACAGGGCTGATCTCTCGAGTCATGGACACAGGCTTGGCCAGTCGCACCAGGGCAATGTCATTGGCAAGGTCATTGACAAAATCCTTGTGCGAGATGATAGTGACCACAGGAATGCACACCACTGTGGGGCTGTCCATACTGGCATTTATGTGGTGTTTCCCAAAACACATCTGCCATGAATTAGGAACTGAGATTCTGAAGAGGACAGATAAATAGAAAAAGATTTTGGATGGACAGGTTGATGGAAAAAGGAACAGTTTTATGGGTGGGTTGATGAGGGATAAATGGATGGGTGGATGGATGAGGGATCATTTGTTAGGTGCATGGGTGATTGATTGGTAAGTTAATGGATGGCTACATACATGCATGAGACAATAGAGTGGTGGAAAAAGATCAAATACATTGATTGATGAATGGATGGAGTCATGAGTGAATGCGTTAGTGGATGTTACAGAATTACTACATGTGTCATGTATGGCTGGATGATTCATGCATGGCTGGATGGATGGCTGGATGGATGATTGATGGTGTTATCGGAGAATGATTTGGATGGAGGGATCAGTCATTCTATTGGTGGAAAAAGATGGATAGATACTTTGGTTGATGAATGGTTTGTATGTATGTATGTATGGATGGATGGATGAATGGATGGATGGATGGATGAATGGAAGGATGGGGTCATGAGAGAATGTGTTAGTGGATAGATGGACTTGATGGTGGAATAATGTGTGCATAGTCTTGTGGAAAGATTAATACATGGTTGATGAATGTATGCATGCATGGCTGGATGAATACATGGATAGGTTATTGAATGGATGGATGGATGGATGGATAGATAGATAGATAGATAGATAGATAGATAGATAGATAGATAGATAGATAGATAGATAGATAGATAGATAGATAGATAGATAGATAGATAGATAGATAGATAGATAGATAGATAGATAGATCGATAGATAGATGGATGGATGATGGATGGATGATAGATGAACTAAAAGATAGATGGATATGGTGGAGGTTGAATACATGGATAATATGATTGAAGGGGTGATAGAACACAGATGTTGGGTGTATGGATGCTTTGAGGTTTCTTTATGATTACATTCATGATACCTCTTAGGGCATTTTTGTAGAATATGTAAGTGTGTGTGTGTGTGTGCGCGTTTTCTTACTGTGAGAAACAGTGGGCAGCAGTCAGGATCCATTCCTCATGGATCAATGAGCCACCACACGCATGTTGGAAAGGCATAAAAGGAAGCTGTTTGACCTGATGGAGACACACAACACATCCATTATTGTCAGTAAGCACTAACCAACAGTGACGAGTAAGCGTGTCTTGTGCTCATCCTTCCTTGCCATGGCCAAGAATGAGGTTTAGCCTCCATTCCATTCACAACCCTCATTACAAGGGTAACTGGAGCCACTGCTGGAGTCCCACATTCAGCAGGCCAGTCTGTGAGGCGAGAAAATACCCTTAGAACATCTAACATTTTTGACAGCTGGACTCAAGACAACCTTGCGAGACATTGCACATTCAGACTGGCAAACTATGGTCAAATAAAATTGCATGGTCTTTGCGGGTAAATTGTTTAACAATATATGTCGTCTTTTACACGCCATGTTTTATTTAATTCCTAAATAAACTCTTACTTATCTCAACTTATCAAACTCAACTTATCAATGCTAACAAGTTTTTATTCATTTAAAAACACCATAATGCATTTACAGTAACATTTAATGTCGTGGCACATCCTCAGTACAAGTTAATTCTTGTTTTCACTGCCGTTATAGTGGCTATAAACTGTCATATGCTGTATTGTATATATAAATGTTAGTCACTGTAAACATTATAGTCTCTCTCTCTTGAAGTTAATGAGACAAAAAACCTGCAGCTTGTTGTGTTACCAAGAAAGCTCAAAGCGTGGAGTCATTTGTCCTGAAGACTTTCCCATGCGCTTTACCTCTGACTGTTACAGTGTTATCCTTCGATAAATGAGAGCTGTTCTTATTGAAAATAAATCAACAAAACTATCTAAAAGTTACTATTCACCAATCTTCACGTCATCCCACGGGTTGGGTAGCAGCCACGGGGTGGGAAACACACTCAGATCAGAGATCCAGTGACCACGGAAACCCTTCTCTTGGCGTGCGTCATTGGTAAGGAAGCGCACAGTGGCTTTGTCTCCAGCGACGGTCAGCTTGGGTAGTGCAAATCCACAGAACTGACCTAGATGGGGAAGCATTCCCAAAACAAGGATTAAAGGAGTTTAAATCAGTTTTTGTCCAGCAGATGGTGCTCTAACATTGCTAAAGGTGAGTCAAAAGGTAATTTTCTAGCTTATGCAATAGGTTTCTGCTGCAGAAATATAAACAGAAAGATGGACACGGAAAGATAACTATGTTTTCTGAACATCCTTTCTGAGTGAGTTTTGTTCTTTTGATATTCACGATCGTGCTTCTGCTCTAACCTTGAGACTTCCCAGCTGCATCAAACACCTCCAGGAAGTCCATACACCTGCCCAGGACATTAACTGCTTGCAGCTCAAAGTGTGTGAAGATGATTTGTAGGCTCTTGGCTGACGGACTGAAGATGCTCCACGTGCAGACAGTTTGCTTCGGATAGTTATTGGGCCAGTTTGGTGAGACTAGCAACCCCTCCAGGCCGGTGAACTCTCCACCACACCTAACTATATCCACACAGATACTGAGACAGAGGATAATGCAGAACTAATGTTGTATATGATTGTGGTCAGCGTCTCCGTGTGTATGTGTGAGAGAGACTTACTGTCGATATCATTCGGGTGCAAGGCTTTCCATGTGGCCCTGAAGCCCGTGTCAACCACTCTGTTATTGGAGGAGAAAAGGACGGTCAGCGCTTCACCTACAGAAACCATGTCTGCTGGAGGATTTGCACTGCAGTGTGTTCCTGAAGGAGAAAAAAAGGAGGTGCACATTGACAGTTTTATGAGTAGCTCCATTGTGGCATTTAAGTGTATATGGAACTGATATTTAATGCACATTTAATTGTACTTTTTGAACTGTATAAAATGATGGTATTTATTTAAAGTGTGGCCATAAATTGAATAGACTAATATACACAAGTTAATACATCCATCCATTTTCTGTCCCGTTTATCCTACACAGGGTGTTGCAGGCAGCCCACAGTAAGATTGCAGGGCCCAATCACACACTACAGATAATTTAGAGATGCCAGTCAGCCTACAACACATGTCTTTGGACTGGGGTTGAGAAAAGGAATCATCAGGCACAAGCCGGGGTACACTCTGGACAGGGTGCCAGTCCATCGCAGGGCACAATCTCACACAACCATTCATACACTACGGACACTTTAGACTCGCCAATCAGCCTATAGTGCATGTCTTTGGACTGGGGGAGGAAATCGGAGTACCCGGAGGAAACCCCCGCAGCACGGGGAGAACATGCAACCTCCGCACACACGGCACTGGCGGGAATCGAACCCCAGACCCTGGAGGGGTATGAGCCGAACATGCTAACCACTAAGCCATCGTGCGCCCTAATTCAATGTTTAATCTTATTTAAACATACCTTGTCATACCTTATAAGCAAAATGGCACCATATACATAAATTTAAGATTGGTGATGAAACACAATATATAGTTATGAATGTAGGCTGTATATTTGCAGTAGTACTGTAACTTAGGTAATTGGAAATATAGTTTACTTTATTTTTTTTCCTCATATCTTATATCTATAATTTTCTCTTTGATGCATTTATAATAAATGAACATTTGGAGTTCTCCGACACCCCACATACCCAGAGGACTGAGGTGGTCTGAGATGGAGACGCTGTCGCTGACGCACATCTGGCTCTCCTCTAGTGAGAACGATTCGAAGTGAAGGTGTACGCGTTTGCCTTTGGGCACCCGGATGTTCCAGCGGCACTGAGCACTGTTCTCATAAGTCTCAGGGTGATTCATTGAAGCCAACACACCTGCAGTGCCAGTCTGGTCCATCAGCCCACCACAACCAGAATCTGTAAAACAACAGCAATAAGCAGATGGGGGGAAGAGAGAAACTGGGTAATTAAAGGGAGAAACTACAGTATAACGCAACAGAAAAAACTTTATTTAAACCACAGTATTGTTGACTTTGTGATTCTGGTTGGTCAGAAGGTGGTGATTAGTTTGCTATAACAGTTCATGTACTAGTTTGTTGTTGGACTGAACATGGAGGAAATGCCCCATTAATGGGCATTCCAACCTGTACCTATGACATATGAACACATGATACACTTAAAGTCATGAGAACACTTGCTGGGCAACCAGGAATTATGGATGCAGAGCCCAATCTAGCTAACGGCTCCCAATTTAGCCAGTTAAATATTTTATATGGATAAAAAAAAGACACAGTGGAGGTGTTTTTATTTAATAATAATATTATAATATTATTTTAAAAGTTTAATAATACAGTTTTCATTTGGATGTGTTGTTAAATTACTAACATATGAATTCAAGAGCACTATAATTACACTTAGCTAGACTGTACAACACATGAGAGTGGGTCCCCTGCTGAAAAACATTAACAATAGAAACTCTCATAGAATTTGTAATGGTCTTATTGGTTATAATGGGAATTGCATTGGTTTTAATGGAAACTGTAATAGTCCCTGTGGGTCTCTACTAGTAATTTGTTGCCTTCTATTGCAGGGATGTTGTATCTAGTGGATAACCTTAAGGACCAGTAATGGTAATGGTTTTAATGGTTAGCTGATGTTTGTAATGGTATTTGTAGTGGAAACCATTCGAATTTCTGTGTTGGTTTCTTTTGTTCTTTTCAGCAGGATCGTTTGTATGAAATTTGTATGAAAGAGAATATATTATTAGTATCAGTCTGCAATGCTAACATACTGGTGAGGTGGTAGATATCCTTGCGTATAATGTTCTCGATCCAGGACGTGTAGGCAGACGAGCGAGTGAACACACTGGGCTTTTTGTTCATGATGCAGCCGGCAGGCCCGAAGCTGGTGATACCGTGGATTTCCCAGGGGGCCGAGAGGTTGTCCTGACACACCAGGGGACCACCTGAGTCTCCCTGAGAATTACAGATAATCAGATTATACAATACATTTAATAATCACCTCCAGTGTGTGTGGTCTCTGGTGTACAGTGTGTAGCATCACTAATCCCCAATGTGCATTGTAAGTGTTAATTCAACAAGGATGAACACACAAGTGATCGTCACATCAGCACAATATTTCGATTTGGCAAATCAACACCTAGGTTCTCGCTGACGGTCCTGTGGTTTTGATACTGAGTCAGTTTTTATCATCAAATATAATCAAAATGTTATATTTTGTAGATCTTTCACAAACAGTATGTTCAGTCGCATGATTAGTTAAGGTCATATCTAGAACTCATTTTTGGAAAAAGAAAAAAGAAATAAATAAACAGAACGATATTACCAAGGTGTTAAAAGATGAGATTTAATTTCCACTTTCCAGTAATTCAGAAATCAGAAAATGAAAATGCAGTATTTCTACATTATCCTTTGTAAAAAAAAAAAAGTAAAAAGAAAAAAGTTTTCCAGACCATTCACACTTTTAAAAAGCATTTCAAACCACAGAATTGTTTTATTGTTTAATTTAAAGCACTTAATCATTTTATTTATTATTTATTTATTGTCAAATTATTTTATTTCTTTTATTCTTATCTTTTATTTTATATATATATATATATATATATATATATATATATATATATATATATATATATATATATATATATATATATATATATATATATATAGTTTTTTAATATACATTTTATGTATATTTAGAAAGTTTTATATTTTTTTTATGTATATTTATTTCATATTTACTTATATTTTCACTTCACCTTTTATTTTATCCTGTGCATTCTATTCTATTGTTAAATATAATTGTATGCAATTATACATTTTATCATTACATTTTTCATTTTATTATTACATTTTACTGCTTGATTGTATTGTGAGCTATCATATACATATAATTTTACTTATTATTATTATTATTATTATTATTATTATTATTATTATTATTATTATTATTATTTTAAATAGACTTTCTCCTTCTATGCAGATGCACAGCAAACCTTTTGTCATGTTCTCAGTGTATATAGCTACAAAAAAAAAGGAAGGGGCTGTAAAATCAATCAGAGTGAATATATTGTACTACATACAGTGCATTTGTAAGAATCAGTTGATTGCCTTCAAACATTCAATATATATATATATATATATATATATATATATATATATATATATATATATATATATATATACCTTTTAACAATGAATACCTTGTATTTAGTTTTTTGTTTGTTTGTGTTCTTTTTTTGTAAGAGAGAATATGTAAGCGAACTGAGAAATGTTTATAACTTGTGTTCTTTTATTGGAAATAATCTACATCAAATTGGAAAATGGCTTAATCTTGATTACTCTAAAGTACATGAAGCATACAACATACAGTATATTGCACATTTTACCTACATGGTTAAAATCTGTGCATCTGCTTGTAATAAAGCACTCATGGACTTACTTAGGATTTACTGTAAAAGTGACCAGTTATTAACAGTCAATGCTGGTGGAACACTAGTCTGATATTTTTCCTAATTTAATTGCCATCCAGTACTTTGTGTTTTGGAAGTAGCACTAATAAACGTTATATAGAATTTTTATATAAGTAATGTTTCCTAACTTAGTTTATTAAAGGAAATGCAAAGGTAAAAGTGTTGGATCGTCATTTGCTGCTGCATCTCCTGCAGACTCCAGTGTGGATACACACCTGACACACAGACTTCAGCTCATCAGGGAGTGTGTATCCGCAGCAGATCATCGACAGTTTGACCTGGAACCACCAGTAGTCCATGCGTTTGCATGTATCAAAGGGAACCACAGGAAGAGCAACCTGGTTCAGAGACTCTGCCACTTTAGGAGCCGTTGAGTTGCCTGAGGGGAAAACAAGTGTGTTTTAGACAGTATGAACTGTAAAATATAAATGGAATGTTTTACAGTTTATACACGTTTAATAATAACCATACCTCAATTTCCTAAACATTTAATAATACACATCATTTGAATCACTTATAGCTAGCAACCAGTTGGAATAACATAACTGCCTAACTTTTTGCCAAGGTGTTGCTATAGAATTCCATGTGGTTGCTATGATGCTGCTAGGTGGTTGACAGGGTGTTGCTTGGTGGTTGCTGTGGTAGTTGAGGTTGATGCTAGAGTGTTGCTAAAATAAAGCAGTTCCTAACATTTCTTATTTGACTAAACATTTAATAATAAGCATTTTTGAATCACTTCGCACTAAAAACCAATTTCAATAACATAACAACCACTTAGCAACCACCTATCAACCACCTGGAATACCATATCAACAAAATTTTGCCAGGGTGTTGCTGAGTGGTTGCTCTGGTATTCCAGGTGGTTAGGATGGTGTTGGTAGGTGGTTGCTATGGGGTTGCTTGGCGGATGTTGAGGTTGTTGCTAGAGTCTTGCTAAAATAAAGCCATTTCTAACATTTAATAATAAACATTTGACTCACTTATAACCAGCAATCAGTTGGAACACCATAACAACCACCTAGCAACCATTTAACAATCACCTGGAATACCATAGTAACCACTGAGCAACATCCTAGCAATCTGCTGGAATACCATAACAGCAATGTTTTGCCAGGATTTTGCCAAGTGTTTGCTCTGGTATTCCATGTGGTTACAATGGTGTTGCTAGACAGTTGCTAGGGTATTGCCTGGTACTTGCTGTGGTAGTTGAGGTTGTTGATAGAGTGCCATTTCTAACATAAAAAAAAATCCTAAACATTTAATAATACACATCTTTTGATTCGTTTCGATCTTTTCGAAGCTTTTTCGATGGAAAGCTTGTACATAGCATGTCCTGCAACAACATTTTTAAATTTAATTATACAACACCTTGCAGAAGCATTCGCCCCTTCTGAACTTTTCCACATTTTTTAGTGTTATGTCCTTTAACTGCAATTTACTTAACAACCACCTAGCAGCTACCTGGAATACAATGGCGACCACTTAGCAACACCCTAGCAATCAGCTGGAATACCCAAGCAACCGTCTAACATTGTGCTAGGGTGTTGCTAAGTGGTTGCTATGGTATTGTGGGTGGTTGATAAGGTGTTGTTAGGTTGTTGCTAATTGGCTGCTTTTGTAGTCACTAAAATAAAGCTATTTCTAACAATTCTCGAGTGCCACAAAACTTATGAATTTAATTATACAGTGTCTTGCATAACATAGCAGTATGCAGTATCTGGAACTGAAATTGACTTGATCAGGATAATGTCATGAATCTACACAATCTACACAACCTAGTCCATGATACAGAAGTGAAAAAAATCCATTTGTAATTTCAATTTGTCAATTTCAAATAAACTTTGTAAAAGCTGTGATTGCAAAGGTATTCACGCCCATTGCTATGATTAGTTCTGGTGTCAAATAATAAATAACATAAGTCAAATAATTAGGTGAATGTGTTTGTTCCTGGAAGGCCTTCTCTAAACGTTGAACTAAAAATCATTGACCAGGTAAAGAGAGCATTAATCACAGAAACAACCAAGATATTTTTGGGGACTATACATTATGTCCATAGACAGACATCTAGACTACAGCCCACAGAAGGAACGGTATGTCAGCTACGTGACTTTACCTCACTCTGAAAATTATGCAATCAGCTATGTAAAGATTTATCAGCTCAAATGCGTTAACACTTGATAACCAGTGGATGGCATTGCAGTCCTTTCAGAAATCATTTACACGGGCCAGCTAGAGAAAGGAAACACTCTGCTCTATGATCATATGATGACATGTGAATAAATATCAATTTAATTCAGAATCCAGTCCTTCATTTGCAGTCACACTGTGTTAGCATTAGCATAAACCCAGCATAAACCTGTTTAATCTCCCCAGCCTGTAGCGTAGCATTTCTTTCCTCCTGGAAGCATCTCCTCGACTGAGGGCATGCAGGCGAAGTCGATGTGCTCGCTAGGGTTGACCTCTCTGTCCAGGCGCACCAAGGCGATGTCAAACTCCACACTGGGCACTGTGGGATACTTGAAGCTCTCGTGGCGATAAATGCCTAGAACGCTGTAGCACTGCTCGCCTGGCTCTGACTGGGTCAGGTTATGTTTGCCCAAGCACATCTGCCATCTCTGCAGCTCATCTGCGTACCTGGAGAGAGATATGCCATGTCATATACACACTCTTACATGCATGTACACACATATAGTTGCATCCATCTATCCATTTTCTATACTGCTTATCCTACTGGCTCACAAGGATCTATGGAGCCTATCCCAGGGAGCATGGGGCACAAGACGGGGCACACCCTGGACAGGGTGCCAATCCATCGCAGGGCACAATCACATACACACACACACATTCACACACACATTCATATACTACGGACAATTTGGAGATGCCAACCATGCATGTGTTTGGACTCAGGGAGGAAACCAGAGTACCCAGAGGATACCCCCGCAGCACACTGAGAACATGCAAACTCCGCACACACAGGGCAGCGGCGGGAATCGAGCCCCGACCCTGGATGTATAAGGCTAACGTGCTTCCATAAATGTTAAACCTCCATTCAGAAAACATCTCCATATCAGCCATATATTCCTCTTTGTAAAATAACAACATATTGAAAAATATGTTTGCTTATCATTAGACTTCCATATATTCCATAGCGCCATAGTTCCTGTGTATTAGCTGTTACTATAGAAACATTGGTATATTAGTATAACATTACTATAAGTTTCTGAATTGAAATACAGCCAGCACTACTGTTAGGTCTGCTGTTATAGAAAAAGAATCAACATTTTTTGACCGATCTTTTTGACCGAAATACTTTAAGTAACTGCTAGCTACATCATTTAAAGTACTACCACATGACTCCAGGTAAATGTAGTTATGAAAATGTGTGATTAACAGCCACACTTGCGATACTACTGCTCCACTATGTTCACAGTGAGCTAGGCTAACACACGGACAAGCAAGCAACTTTTGTACACTGTCAACTTTTCAGTTTTTGGTACCATTAACTATCTTGCTTGCACATGCTATTACTGCTTTTAGCATCACATAAACACTTCAGTTTGAATTGGTCTGAGGTGAACTGGAGGCTGTAAGGTTCAACGCTCTACACTGAAAATGGCTACCGGATGGCTAACGGGCTAAATGAGGATATTAGCGATACCTGATGAAGCAGTGTGCGGCAGTCAAAACCCAATTCTTGTGGATGAGAGTGCCACCACATGTGTGGAAAAACATAGGTGTGGGAAAGGATTCGGGCCAAACCTTTAAACAAACAGACACATAGCATCATTCAGCATCATTCAGATATAATATATAATGTAAAAGGTTGTATTAGCACAGTTGCCTTTGTAAACTAACAGCAGCTACGGGATGCTATTAGAAGTGAATGGTTCACATGCATGATTATTTATGGTGAATGAATTATTGAGATTTTCTCACAGCACTGGAGTGAGATAAGTTAGAGACTGAAGCCTGATGGAGAATGGAGAACGTAAGAATTGTGAATATCTTACTCCGGTGGGGCGACTTAACTACTACACATGCTCTTGAGAATTAGTTATTTGATGCGATGATGACTCATGGCTAATTATTCATTTTAACCGGGGTGATAAGACGGATCTTAAAATATCATTTAAATTTTTTTTTTTTAACAGACATGCTGCCTCAAGTGCTCTTTTGTTCAATGCTGTCTGACTGATATATCAGTGTGTGCATAATTCATAGTTACCCAATATATCTTATGTACAGTTACGGTCATAAAATCGACCGACAAAATGTTAATAATTTAAGAAATAATACAAATAAAAGGGATCATAAAAATTGCATGTTATTTTTTAACATTTCATGTTAAAACACTGCATTTTTAACATTGCATGTTATTTCACATAATAGATGTTTATATATAGTCCACAAGACACAATAATAACGGAATTTACACAAATGAACCAGTTCAAAAGTTTACATACGCTCGATTATTCATATTTTGTGTCGTTACCTGGATGATCAACGACTGTGTTTGTTTTGTGAGAGTTGTTCATGAGTCCCTTGTTTGTCCTGAGCAGTTAAACTGCCCACTGCACTTCAGAAAAATCCTCCAGATCCTTGTTTTTCAGGCATCTTCTGCATATTTGACCCCTTTCCAACAGTCGCTATATGTTGTTCAGATCCATCTTTTCACACTGAGGATGACTGAGGGACTCGTACACGACTTTTACAAAAGGTGTAAACGTTCACTGATGCTCAAGAAGGCAACACGATACATTAAGGGTCGGGGCGGGGGGTGTAAACTTTTGAACAGGATGATCGGTGTAAATTGTTACACTTTTGTCCTCTGGGAAACATGTACATATCTTATGTAGCTTCTGAATGGCAGTACTTTTGTCTAAAGCTCTATAAACAAAATAATAATTTGACAAACATCAGTCATTTTGTTCCTTCTTGATAGTTATTCTCAAATGTAATTTATCTATAACATTTTTTTTTCTGTTTAAACAAGCACTATATTCTGGACTCAAAACGAAAACTAATTAAAAAAATAAAAGTGTTGTTGTTGTTAGCAGTAGTAGAAGTAGTAATTTACTTGGAAGTTAAGAAAAATCACCAGTATTTTCTATTCAATCGATCACATATTCAGTCAATCGATCACATTTATGTATAAAGCACATTTACAAACAACCATGAGTTGACCAAAGTGCTGTACAAAAACAAGCATAACCATTAAGGAAACATTAACATAATACAGGCTACAAGCATAACGAAAACAAAAACAAAAACAACAACAAAAAAACAGAAATTAACAGAAATAAAACACACACACATGGGGTTCATGGCAAGTTAAAAGCCAGTGAAAAGAAATGGGTGGAAAATTTTACGGGTGGATTTAAAAACTGAAATAGCTGACACTGCTCTAATGGATTGTGCAGGTTGTTCCAGAGCCTAGGTCCAGAATATGCTTTAATCTGGACCTGGGGACAGAAAGCAGCCCAAGATCCCCCGATCTAAGCGATCTGGATGGAAAGATTCCAGGAACATTCTGCTTTAATGGAAATCTGTTCCCTTACAAGGTTTTCTCACATCATTCATGTTATGTTGTATCTTAAATCTGCTAAATAATCCCTCCCCTACACTACTCACTCTAAAATATTCGTGTTTGGTATCACCGTGTCTCTGAGACATGTGCAGAGGAAGTGTGAGGTGTATGTGGGCGCGGGTTGTGTGTGAAGACTTTTGGCTGTACCTGCATGGACACTTGCCAGGGCCAGGAGTGAGGTTTGGCTTGTTCGTCGTTCACTATGCAAGTGTTCACCACGGGGGGGACCTTCGGCCTTCCGCACGTCTCTGGCCAGTCTGTAGGAGAGCGGTGAGGAGAACGCAGGGGGTAAATATTAGATTTCAGAGTTGCTTTTTCCTCAGTAGACTGTCATATAATCATAATTGATTATATGAGAGAATTGTGATATAAAAGGCACAGTATTGTTATTGTAGATATAATATTATTATTCATATAATATTCTCAAATAGACAACACTGTGGGGCAGTGTTCAGATGTTCCAGGATGGAGGTTGTCATATTAGTAAAGCATCGTAAAATAGTTGTATTGTAATGTGAGGCTGCTGTTTTATTCTCTCCTATAGTTTGGCAACAGTTTATTATATCAGTATTTTTTGGTATAGTAATGAATGACATCACACGTTTGAACTATTTAATGTGGTGGGTATTACGTCCTCGAGACAAGCAACTATAAACATTTGATTCCTCACTAGTTGATTTTGATACGATTTTTTAATTCTATGTTTATAACACAGCTTATCTTGTTACTGAAAAAACAGAGAGCACAAATTCCTCCATCCTGAAGATTTCCCATGGTGGAAAACATAAGCGCTGACAATGGAGACTCCTTCCCTAAATATCCGATGTCCTTACAGAAAACTTCACACTATCAATCAATTTTTCTTTGTTAAATACCAACATTCCCCCCCTCTTTTTATTATTAGTTTTAGATTGTGTGCAAAATTCCCTGTGAAATAGATGTTACTATAGCAACAACACCACATTCGTTTAGAATAAATGCATAGGAAATTATAATCAGTCAACACGTTTGGACCAATCAGATTCCAGTATTCAACATCGCTGTGCTATAGATTGTGATAAAATGGTAAGGCACTTATTATGATAAAAAAAAAATATTGTTCCATAAGAGCTGCTAATGTTTTGGCCAAACTCTGATCATTTACGTTGGACGTTTATTTAATCACTTAAAACAGAACGAGGTGGGAATCTAGGATCTTTTTTTCTTACAAAGAGCTTTTCTCAAGGTAGCTTTCATTCTTTCTAAGTGATTTAACCTGAAACTGAACTGCAGGTCCATTCGCATACTAAATAGCCTACTACTAAATGGGGGGATGTGAGAGAAAAAAGAACAATCATTATAGAAACACAGATAAATCACTATGTCTTTGTCGCTGCACTCACAGCACTAAAGACTAACCGGATTGTATTTTACAGCACTGTGTGTGGATTGCAGCCTGCATTTAGTATGTCCTGCAGCTGTTTCTGGAGCTGAAATGCACGAAACAAAGCAAATTGTTAAATTTTTTTCTGAAATAATTTTTCCGGTATTTGCCAAAGATGCTGTTTTCCTCATGGCGTCCAGACACAAGGCCAAAACGAACATATATACTTATCAAATTTTGACCTTTTAAGGGTTAAAAACATGACTAGACGCACACGCTAAACTTGCACTTACCACAAACCCTAACCTTTACCTCAACATACACACATTCGCACATTACAGACAATATGGAAACGCCAAACAGCCAACAACGTATGTCTTCGGACTGGGGGAGGAAACCGGGCTACCCAGAAACATGGAGAGGACATGAAAACTCCACGCACACAAGGCAAAGGTGGGAATTGAACCCACAACCCCAGAGGTGTGAGGGAAATGTGCTAACCACTAAGGACCCCTAACTATCCTACCACTAACTATGGGTTGCACAGAGGACACGCCCTTTTCCATTCTGGATGTTGTTTCGCAGAGGGGAGTCTTGACCTTAGATGAGCTTGACCTGGTACACTCGTGTGAATTAACTTGTAAAATGAACTTATAAGATGTTAATGAGTACTTCGTGATGGGTTTAAATAATGCAAAATGTTTTGTTTTTTCCATTTTTAAATCAGGATATTTACATCTATAGTGCAGGGTGTATAGGAAACATGGCCTTCTTTTAACATAATAATGCTTCAAACACACATCTAATCTTTTCTTTATCTTTACCTTTTTGCTCACGGATAAATGATGCAACAACCTATAACTCAGGAAGAAACAACTCATAAGCTAATTCTCATATAACACACGGTGTCTTAAAACTATGTATATGTATAAAAGTGTCATTTCTGAGTAAATCGCACTTTTTTATATACAAATACCTTCAAATTAAAACTGGAGACTCCTTCCATAAATGTTGAATAAACATCTTCTCACAGAAAACTATGCTTTCATGCTATTATCAACAATTATGTTTTTCTTTGTTAAATAAAAGCACATCGTTTATTATTAGTATAACGATTATTTAGAAAGACCAAGATACAAGTGGTTACTATAGAAACTATTTCATATTAAAACAAACACATTAATATAAGCCTGTGATTTGAACTACAGCCAGCATTACTGTCAACAATGAATCAACACCTTCTGACCAATCAGATTTCTTGAATAAAATGCATCAATGTAAATGAAATAGTATCAGTCATACCGATAGGAATGTCGTCCCATGGGTTTGGTGGTACAGGCTCTTCAGTGGGAGCAGGAAGTGTGGGATCGGTGCTCCAATATGCTCTGAATCCTTTCTCCTCCTGGAAGAAGTCAGTATGGAAACGCACCACCAGCACGTTTCCTGTCGTCTTGATCACTGGGGGGAGTTTGTCCCCACAGTAAGGACCTGTAATGGCATGAACATGCACATCAATGAGAAACTTTATCAGATGAGGATTTTAAACAGAGATATGTACTTTAAAGGTCTCGCCTTAGTTACGCAATGTAGATTTAAGTGATAATCAATATAATCATTATCACGCTTCTTTTGTTCCTTCTATTCCTTTTATACTTGCTCTAATGTTAATAATAATTCAGTCTTAGTAAAAGTGGCCCTTTATAGATATTTGCCTGTGTTTATGTCTTGTTTTGTCTCTTTTACCTTTGCCTGTGTGTTATTTTGTCTAATTAACCTGTTGTTTTGTCTAGTTTCGAAGTCTTAATGCTTTGAAATTTAACCTTGTTTTCAAAAAATGTCAATTTCACAAAAATACTAGCTACATTTATTGGTCAAACATACCATGCAATTTCATTTTTTTCAAAATTGTACTTAAAAATAACCTCTTTCTTATACTTCTAACAATTATTATTACTACAGTAGGAAGTGAAATCAATGATTACCATTTTTCTTGGCGGTGCCATGTGCTCCATCATAAATAACCACGTTGTCAAGGCAGGAGTTAAACAAGATGCTTGCTGCCTCCATGTCAAAGTGGGTGAATGTCAGTGTGATGGTGTTGCCCTCAGGCACCTGCACCCTCCACATACACTCTCTGTTGGGGGCGTAGTTCATGGGCCAGTTGTCAGATTTGATGACTCCAGAGTCCTCACTAGAGAAACCACCACAGCCTTGGATTTCTGAGTTGGGGGAACACAAAAGATTTGATGTGGTGTGAGAGTGAAGTGTGAAGTGTGTAATGAAACCCAGATATGAAATCAACAGCACTGGAACAAGCCTACACTGTTACCAATAACAGGGTAAGAAAAAAGAAGATGACTGCAAGGAGACAAACCTCATAAGTGAAATTTGATCTTTAAATTGTTAAGAGAATGGAAGTCTTAATCCTTACATTAATTCTCATAGTTATCTGTGGAGAGAATAATAAAGAGAGAAATTACAGTGTAATATCAGTGAAACTGAGCACATATAGAGTAGTTGCACAGAGAGCTCCAATATACAGTACATACATTCCTTCTGACCAGAACTACAAAAAATATTGGCTATAATCATAGCATAAGATCAGCACCCGCTGCCACGACTGCTGATATTTCTATCCCGAACAGGAAACAGAGGTGGGAGGATGTAATCATCTCTTTACTTAGACATATCAAATATTCAAGGTGGATATATAGAGCAAGGATGTGAGAAGACAGACGAACACGGTCATAAAAATCATGAACAGGCAAGCTAAGTTCAAGTAAAGGGCAGAAAGTACAGCTCTAGGAACTAGAAACATGAAAATACAGCGATGGAGAACAGCTGGGAACTGCAGAGACATGAATTACAATTGCCTTGTGGAATTTAAAAGACTTTACAAACCACAAACAAGCAGAGATATACGTACAGGTAAATGCGACAAAACAGGACATATACATAAGTAAATAAGACAAAAAGACATATACACTGGAAAACAAGACAAAATGTGATATATGCAAAGACAAAAGGAGGCATACACACAGATACAGTAAATGAGACAAAACAAGCTGTACACTCAGGTAAACAAGACAAGAAACGTCTCATTTTGTGTTGTTTATCTGGGTGTGAAACAAACACACAGTAAATGAAACAAAACAAAACAAGACAAACAAACAGTGAATGAGACAAAACAAGACAAACACACAGATAAATGAGACAAAACGATACAAACACACAGGTAAATATAACAAAACAAGACAAACACACAGGTAAATGAGACAAAACAAGACAGATACACAGGTAAATGAAACAAAACAAGACAAACACACAGGTAAATGAAACAAAACAAGACAAACACACAGGTAAATGAGAGAAACAAGACAGATACACAGGTCTATGAGACAAAACAATATAAACACACAGAAAATGAGACAAAATAAGACAGATACACAGGTAAATGAAACAGAAAAAGACAAACACACAGGTAAATGAAACAAAACAAGACAGATACACAGCTAAATGAGAGAAAACAAGACAAATACACAAATAAATTAAACAAGAAAAGACAAACACTCAGGTAAATGAGAGAAAACAAGACAAGCACAAAGGTAAATTAGACAGAACACACAGACACACACAGATAAGCAAGACAAAATAAGACGTAGACATAGTTTAAATGAAATACACACAGGTTAATGAGACAAAACAGGACATACACAGATTATTGGAGACATATACACAGGTAAACAAGACAAAATGACATGCAGGTAAGTAACACATAGTAAGACATACACAGAGGTGAACACAGATGAATGAGACAGAATGAGACATACAGGTTATGTGAATTACTTTGAAATACATTCACAGAATTGTGAGTATAACTTACAACATTTTTATGTTAACTTCTAAGTTTGTAAGCCTGCAACAATTGTTGCTAAAGTTTTTGCCTCATTACTGTAATCTCTATAGTAGTCACGCAGGTTTTTGTCTTGTTAATGCTGCATGAAATATGTGCACACAAGGACCTGTTTTAAAATTCGTTTGCAAGTTAATATTAATTACGGCTATTACGGTTGAGTAAATTTGAACTCAGCTCAAGTCTTACTGCTTAATGAGTACTCTACTCTTGTATATACTAAGCTTGGTGTTTTTGCACTGTGGAGGACCGCATGTACTAAAACTAAAACAGGACAGTCGAAGAGATATCGTAAAAGTTTGACGTGGTCCTTTTGGAATCATTGATTATTTGTGTGAATGATTCTTTCTTTCTTTCTTTTTTCTTTCTATTTTTCTTTCTTTCTGTAATTTATTCTGTTATTCTTTCTATGATTATTTCTTTCTTTCTTTCTTTCTTTCTTTCTTTCTTCTTTCTTTCTCCAATTCTTTCTGTTTCTTTCTTTTTGTGATTATTTGTTTCTTGCTTTCTTTATTCATTTCTTCTTTCTTTCTTTCTTTCTTTCTTTCTTTCTTTCTTTCTTTCTTTCTTTCTTTCTTTCTTTCTGATTTTTTCTTTTATCTTTCTTTCCTTATGTCTTTCTTTCTTTCTTTCTTTCTTTCTGCGATTCTTTCTGTGATTCCTTCTTTCTGTTTTTCTTTCTTTCTTTCTGTCTTTTTTTCTTAATAGTAGTAGTAGTAGTAGTAGTAGTAGTAGTAATAGTAGACAACAATAGCCTAGTAACAATAACTCATATATGATCATATATGACAACTGTCCATTTCTGATTGAGAGTTAGTTATTTGGTATCTTTTTTTAAAAAATTGACATTGGGTATGAGAAAGGGGCTACATAAATAAAAGTTTTTTTATTATTATTATTATTATTATTATTATTATTATTATTATTATTATTATTATTTATTATTATTTGATGTGCTTATGGTAATCTTATTAAATAAGGCTCAAGTGTTACTATTCAAACATGAGGAGTTTAAATCTGCTCTGTATTATAAAAATAGAGTGCTATAAAACACAACTTTGTTCTCTTCCACTGAAAAGGAAACTACAGAGAGAATTTTTGTAGAGTGTCAAAACTCGCCGTGAAAACAGCAGCACTAGACCATGTGTTAGATCTCCAACACTCCCCCCTCTCAGCCCCACCCCCCACCCCCCTGCCGGACATAGGGGAGTTTAAAGGATCTTTGGAAGCTGGAACAGAAAAACATGTCCAGCTAAATCCAGCTATATTTATATTCAGTGTGAAATATAGTTTCCAAAGCTGCTGTTTTGGCGGCTCGGGTAGTCTGTATTTATTAGCCTTGACACAGAAGCTGTAAGGCATGGTGCCAGGTGAGAACCGCAGTAAAGACTATAAAGTGAAATCTCCACGTAGGCATGTTCAATCAATCTGTTTATTGAGGCTAGGTAATCTCCATTCTCCGGCTCTGTCTGTGAGAACGTTCAGCAGGGAAGCTGCTACAGAAATGCACTTAAGGCCACAATGAATGTGCTGCCAAATGATAGTAATCTAGTGCTTCCTGCTCACAGCCAATAGGTGTAAATAACTGTTCCCAGCCTTCTGATATGTACCCCAGCATCGGCGTATGTGCGCGCACACACACACACACACTAATATTTCCTTAGATTTATATAGTGCTTTTCTAGGTACTCAAAGCACTTTATATTGTATTGGGGATCTCCTCAACCACCACTAGTGTGTAGCATCCACCTGGATGATGCCATGGCAGCCATAGTGAGCCAGAACGCCCACCACACACCAGGTGTTAGTAGAGAGGAGAGAGTGATGCAGCCAATTCAGAGATGGGGATTATTAGGGGGGCATGATAGAGAAGGGCCAATGGGGTTACACCCCTACTCTTTTACAAGAAGTATCCTGGTATTTTTAATGACCACAGAGAGTCAGGACCTTGGTTTTGTAACGTCTCATCTGAAAGACAGTGCTGTTTTTACAGTATAGTGTCCCGGTCACTATAGTGGGACATTAGGACCCACACAGACCACAGGGTGGCCTACTGGCCTCACTAACACCACTTCCAGCTGCAAACTTAGTTTTCCCCAGGAGGTCTTGCATCCAGGTATGATCCAGGCTCAACCCTGCTTAGCTTCAGTTGGAAACCAGGCAAGAACTGTAAGGAAATATGGCTCTGACAATACACAATTCATGGATACAGACCTAGACACATAGGCACCACTAATGCACAGATACACACACACACACACTCACACTCACACAAACCCACAGCTGATGGTATGACCATGAACAGATGCCCCAGCGGGACTCAGCATTAGGTGGATGGATGTGTGTGTGTTGTGTGGATGTGTGTTGATGTAGGTGTGAAGCAGGTATTTTACCAGCTATGTCCTCTGCATACACAGCCTCCCACCTGGCAGAGAAACCACGGTCAGCTAGCCGGCTGTCAGACCGGAAATTCACAGCAATCTCGTTACTGACACTGACAAGCACAGGAGGAAGGATGAAGCCGCAGTGTATGCCTGAGACAGAGAGCGAAAGAGACAGATCAGTTAGACAGAACCTACATGCACTCACCAGCACTTTAAAGACATTAATTTAAGTAAAAATTCAAATTTACACAATTTTTTTGGAATCCCAGAACCGCCAAGCACTTGAGCAAGGCTCTTAACTTCTCAGTTATATAAAAAGGGAGAGATTTGACAGTTGACAGTTGCTCTGGATAAGTGTGTCTACCAAATGCCTTGAATGTAAATGTAAAATTCCACTTCCTAGTTCCTGGTTTTTGTGACATCAGCAGCAGACATAGCAAACAATACATTTCAGGAAAATAACGTTTGACTTAAAAATTAAAAGCTCATCACATGAAGATGAAAGGAAGAAGTAACGCATGGGAATGTACAAATCAATCTGAGCTAAGCAACCAGCTAGAGACATGCTATAAAGTGAATGTGGCTTCTTCGGGATGTATTTCCACTAGCGGAGCGCCAATAAATAGAACATTTGGCCATTTTGTCTCTGAAATTTCACTTGCTTGATATTAATTTCTTGTTTGTCGAACTACTGCATTCACAATCATATGCTTTTCACACTTTTGCTAATACGACCTATAGCTTTGATCTTAAATTTATAACTATAAAATATTCATTCTTATAGTTTTTTTTTTTAATGAGATATTAAACTTAAATTATGTATGGTGAATGCTGACATTATTTAACATTTATGGAAGGCATTTGAGGTTTCAGCACTTTGCAACCTTCAGGACATAGAAGTTTGTCCTTTGCAGTTTCTGACAAGCTGCATTTCTGTCAATTAATCTTATAAATTGCAAGAGAGAGAGAAAAAGAATACCTGCTGAGGGAACTACGATTTATGGTTGCTATAATGGAAGTGATAAGTGAAACATATTTCGCAGCATTAAGATGTATGATGTGTCTCTTCTTAATATACAGTATCTCAGAAAAGTGAGTACACCCCTCACGGTTTTGTAAATATTTGATTATAACTTTTCATGTGACAACACTGAAGAAATGACACTTTGCTACAATGTAAAGTAGTGAGTGTACAGCTTGTGTAACAGTGTAAATTTGCCGTCCCCTCAAAATAACTCAACACACAGACATTAATTTCTACACCGCTGGCAACAAAAGTGAGTAAACCCCTAAGTGAAAATGTCCAAATTGGGCCCAAAGTGTCAATATTTTGTGTGGCCGCCACTATTTTCCAGCACTGCCTTAACCCTCTTGGGCCACTGGAGTCCTCTTCCACTCCTCCATGACGACATCCCAGAGCTGGTGGATGTCAGAAACCTTGTGCTCCTCCACCTTCCATTTGAGGATGCTCCACAGATGCTCGATAGGGTTTAGGTCTGGAGACATGCTTGGCCAGTCCATCACCTTCACCCTCGACTTTTTTAGCAAGACAGTGTTCGTCTTGGAGGTGTGTTTGGGGTCGTTATCATGCTGGAATACCGCATACTGATCATGCTTTGCTTCAGTATGTCACAGTACATCTTGGCATTCATGGTTCCCTCAATGAATAGACGTCTGAGTGCAGCCAGCATTGCTGCAAAGGTTGAAGGGGTGGGGGGTCAGCCTGTCAGTGCTCAGACCATACGCCGCACACTGCATCAAATTGGTCTGCCTGGCTGTCATCCCAGAATGAACCCTCTTCTAAAGATGATGCACAAGAAAGTCCACTAACAGTTTGCTGAAGACAAGCAGACTAAGGACATTGATTATGTTTGGCGGCAACCAGGTCAGGATGGGGTTAAGTTTTTAAGTAGATGCCTAAAACATGCTGTTTTCCCACAATCCATTATTCTTTCATTGTATTTTTTTATTTTTATTTTAATCAAACATGTCATTATAGTTCATATTAATTTAGTTAAAATAGTATATATTTACTCATATTATTATTATTATTATTATATTATTATTATTATTATTATTATTATTATTATTATTATTATTATTATTATTATTATTAACTATCACATTACTGTATTACTGTACCTATTAAAATGCTGAGTAATTATCGCATGTTACTATGCACTTTACAATCCAATATGTAATGTACTGTATGTATGTACCTTATAAAGACAAGGTAATAGCTGTACTGTAAAACAAAGTGTTACTCTGTCGTTATTCAGGACAATAAAGCAGTAGCAATACTTCGATAAGCTCTCCTAATGATATTGTAAACCATGATACAAGCCTTATTTAATAATTGGGATTATAAATTGTATAACAGCACATGCCAAATTACGTGCATGCCAGTGTATTCTGTTTAGGAGTGTGTCCCTGTGATGCTTGCTTAGTACAGCATGATGCAACCTATACACACACACACACACACACACACACACGCACACTTCCAAGGACAAACTGCCACAGCCAATGAGCCGTAGAGCCGAAACAAGCTTGTACAATAAGTGATTTTCTTGCCACTCCGTGGAAGACGTTTTCAAACTCTATTCACATAAACTGTCGAAACTGAAACTTGTGCTCTGCATCGCAAAATGTGTTTGATGGCAATTATAAAAGAAGTGCATTTCTGTTCACTGTCATACTCCGTGTCATTCTGTCATACTGTCATACTGTCAACCTCCCCCCCTCACCGCCAGCACCACCACCCCCGCCTCTTCCTGTTCCTTCCTGCTGTGTATTTTAGCTGACGGAATCTAGTGAAGAAGTCCTTGAGAAAGGTGTGTGGATAAAACACGTACAGGCTCTCTGTCCTTCTGTAGCTCAGCAATAAGGGGCAATAATTTACACCTAGCTAGCTCATTGCCTCTGTCTTCCTCCAGGGACTTTACAGTCAGATGACTTTACAGCTCCTGGACAAAGCAGGACAAAGGGAACCGGAATGCCCTAGAGTCTCACACATCAGAAATTCAAAATACTTTTTTTATACACTGACCATCCCTGAAGAACTGTACATTCTTGTGCTGGTAAAAATGCTATATTTTTTTTACCAGCACAAGAATGTACAGTCTACTAATATTTATGACTGCTCCTGGTTTGGTGGCTGTTCTGTAATTGGCCACAAGCTGAGTCAGGTTTGGAGCTTCAGTGCAATTTGTTACTCATTAATGCATGTTGTATGAAAAGGAGTGTGATTTTTTAAAAACACAAATCTGTAGAGCTACAAAGCAAAGTAGCTTTTTTAACAAAGTGGTGCGTGCCACCAAACCCATAGGATGTCATCACTATCTCTGTGATCAGTACGGTTTAATAAGGAACGTGCTGCTATTTCAAGAAATAATCAACAACAGGGTTGAATGATATGGCCAGACATAAAATTGAGTCACCATGAAGTTGATTATTATCCTATAACAGCACAATCCTGAAGTGAATCCCTCGGTGATGAACTAAAAGTCCATGGGGTGGAGTCGGACCTGATCTAGCACCTCCTGTCTGTGTGGGGTCAAGCCACAATTCCAATGGAGTAGAGACAACTAAGTGGGTTTAAGGCTATTATGTGTGTTAATTTGTGTTGTACATCATTGTGTGGGTTAGGATTAGGGCCATTAGGGCTTGCATAGGATGTTTTGGATCAGGTCCAGCTCCACCCCTTGGACCAATACAAAACACCAATCAGCCTACAATGCATGTCTTTGGACTGGGGAGGAAACATGAGTGCGCAGAGGCAACCCCCAGAGCACAGGAGGGCAGAAGGGGAACATAGGGCAGAGGCAGGTTTGGAAGCCCCAATCATGGAGGTGCGAGGCAAACGTGCTAAACCGCCTGACTGAAGAGATATTCTAGCTAAAATAATCCCCGAACTTTTATTTTTAGTCACTTTGATTGAATTTTAGAGTCATAAAGGCATAGCTCTCCTAAAAAATGAAATTTGTCCAGCTCTTACTTTCTGATTTTGCCCTGTAGCCACTATGCTATGTCAGCTAATTACTAAATGACTGTCTCAACCATATTTTTCCTAAATATCTGCTTAATTCTACATCCCATATATGTTTTTTTTTCTCTCAAATGACACTGTAAATCTACATAATCTTATTTTGAATGGAACATTTTGTAAAATATCAGCAAATACCTGTATTTACACATGTGCAAATTTTGAGTTGCTTTCCACTGAACAGCAACCGAATCACCCTGACTAATTACTTCACTGAAAGAATACTCGAAATGAATGCGAATGAACATGAAGATTAGACCAGCTAGTGTAATGTGCACACTAATGATGCGTCTGGTCTTACCCAGTGACTGCTGGCTGTCAGTGACGGTGAGTTTGTCCTGACTGCACTGTCCTGCTTCACCCACGATGGCTAAATCAGTGATGTGCAGTTTGACTAGAAAGCCTTCAGGGACGATGATGCTCCAGGAACAGTGCAGATTTGCAGGATAGGCATTGGGAAAAGCCAGAGAGTGGATCTCGCCTTTCCGACCGAACAGATTCCCCTGAGAACCGCACCCCGAATCTGTAAAAACAATAAGAAAACAAATGAAAAAATAAATAAATGGTGTGTTGTTATGGTATGTGGATAAATGTCATGTCTTGTGCATCAAGAGTGCATTAAGTAATAGCACACAATCACTAACTGACAAAAATTTTCAGAAAAATATTGTCTTTGTATTTTCAATATAAGAAAGAGCACTAAATGTCATAGAGCTTAAATATCAATTCAGTATTCAGGTCTTTGCTCAGCAATCTCTACCTCATATTAGTCTTAGTATTAAGGAAAAAGTAAAGGCAAACAGAAGTTAATTTCATGAGCTGCCCTGCAGCAATTTTTGTAAGAGAGAGATTGCACGAAAGTCAATTTGGCCTCCGTCGCTAGAGTACTTCAATCAGAAAGTCAAACTACTTTGAATTCAGAAAAGAAATGCACTCCATTATGTTCCATTACTTTGCTAATGTTTGTCAGGGTCTTTGGGTTTAAGGCTTCATTAGCTGGAGAAAACATGAAGAAGATTATTTACTCAGCTGCTGTGTAGGCAGTTTTGTGCTATCCAGGTTAACGATCCCCCAACAAAAAAGACACTTTAAGTCAATTAATCATGGGAGGAAAGTTGTTTGATGTCAGAATGTCAGAACATATGATATACATGTGAGTGTTTATGGCAGCTTGTAAAATGTAAACTACTTGAAATGTTGTTAGCCAAATCAGCTTGCTAGCTGCAGTAACGTACACTATTGTACCCAGTGTTAATGCATTTTTAATGTTTGCCTTTTCTTTAGTGAGAACAGTGAGAAACTAGAAACAAGAGAAAAAATATAAACCAAAATATTTTCGATTAATTTACACCCGGTTGTGAGAGTGAGCTATGAAGGTTGGAGGTTAAGGGGTCAATAAATTCCATCACTTTACATATATTACTACATATATAGTTCACCCAGTATTTTTGAAAGCGACATTGTTCCATAATTTCCATTTTTTCCATACAAAACAGCTTACTATCATCTTCACATGATCTCCAAAATACTCCATGAAATGCTTGCCTTGTCAGATTGCAAATACATTTTTTGTGTAAAGTAATCATCTACACCAGTCTGTTAATCTCTCCAATGACTACAGTGTCTGTCAGAATGAATTGTAAATCCTCCTCCTAATTTTCTCCTAAAACAGTGGGGAGGATTTAACAGCTATCCTGACTGTTTTCTAAATGTGCACTTACACATTTAAATTTTTTACCTCGTTTAACCTTTACGGAATCCTGCTTTATTCTTCTTCTTCTTTTTATGAATATCTATGTACTCTGTTTTTCTTCCAACATTGGGCTGTGTCTTTGGATTAATTTTGTATTGTTGTTAAAAATAGCATCCCTATTTGCATTATTATCTTGTTATAATCTTCTCCAGCTCAATATCTCACTGCCCTTAACAGCCAGGGGTGGCGATAAACAACTGGATACCTGGATTTCCTGATACTGTTGACTCTTAATTTGACTTCATGTGTTAAATAAGACTTAGCAAAATGAATGTGTTTACTGTTTAAAGTCATTAGATGCCTTAATGAGGCACATTAAAATAAATTAAACTAGAGCCTGAGTCCTGAATCTAACATTAAGGCTGTATGTTGTAATGTACTTTCAGAACATTAATCTATCATTAAATTCTGGTTTGTAGATAAACTCAAGGGGATGCAAACTTTTGCACTCAACTTACATGCAGCTAACCTTTTTTTATTTTACCTATTTATACATTTACTTTGGATTTTTACATCACTTTCTCTCAAGTTAGCCATTTCCAACAGCATCTCAGCCCCAGACTCTCTTGCTAAGGGCCACTTGCTGAGTGAATGTTATAAATAGCTTTGCTCTCTACATGTCCATATACTCTCCTGTGCATCATTTCCCATCAGGAAGACACATTTTTGAACATTTTGCATGTCTGTGATTGGTGAAAGTGAGCCACATTTATTAACAAATGCTTAAAATCTTGCTTGCGAGACGATTAGCAACCCACCCCTTAGCAATTTTCCCTGTATGGCATTACCTCGTACTGTAAGGGTAAAGACTAGAGATGGTGTCAGAGAACCTCCATTACATTATGAGATCAGGAAATACATCGGTAACGCTTTACAAGACTCACGTCGTAGTTAAGGTTCGATTGTCATTAGTTCATGATTAGTACATGCCTTAACTCATCATTGTTTCATATTTAAGTAAGTATTAATTCAGATATTAGTGCATCATTATTCATGTACTGTTAATGTTACGGAGAAATCAGTTCAGAAAATGGGTTCATCACTCACCTGTTGGTTCAGGGGTGGTGGATGGCCTAGTGCTGGTGGTTGTGATTGGTTTGGTGGTGGTCGTGGTAGCAGGTTTGGTGGTGGTCGTGGTAGCAGGTTTGGTGGTGGTAGTTGTAATGTCTGGAGCACTGGCCACAGTGTAAACTGCACTGAAGCCCTTAGCATTGTGGATCGAATCGCTTTTAAATCGCACCACCATTTCATTGCTAATGGACAACACTGGTTTAGGCACCTTGTTTCCACAGAAATTACCTGAAATCGTTGATAATTTGCTGATGTTTAATGATTGCACCAATAAAGTATATGATGACAAGGATCATTTGTTGCTCTCTAAGGTGACTCACCAAGTTTGGGAGCACTGACACCATCTGAATGACCTTCGAAGACATCTACAAAGTCAGAGCAGGAGTCCGGGACCAGGTCAAAGGCCGTAAACGTGAGTCGAACCTTTTCTCTATGAGGGACTGTTATCCTCCACTGTGGAATTAAAACACAGGAGAATTCAATTCTTCATTTATGTCAACACTTAACTGATCTAAAAGAACATTGCTGTAAGCAATCAAGCTTTTTATATTCTAAGATAAGGTGAGCTGTTTAATCTTACTATCAATGTATAATTACTGCATAAGGAGGATTTGGGAATGTAAATGAATTCAAGTAAGTTAAATGTTCTAATGTCCAATACAAGACAAAGTTCTCGAATCTGATTGGTCAGAATGGTGATAGTCATTGATATGTTGATGTTTTATAAGGCGACGTTTATTTAACGCTATGGAAAGAGTCTCCAGTGTCAGTGTCACTTTGCAACAGACGTTTTCCACCAGCGGAAAGTTCTCAGGACAGAGGAGATTTTACACATACCATTTTGTCATGGTAATTGCCTTGACAAGCATATTGGCAAATTCACCGGGTATTAGAGCAATAAAACAGTTTGGGACTTGCTGCTATAGGAAATAATCCACTTTGGGGTAATAAAATATTACAAAAGCCAGTTGTGGATTACTTTCCTATAACAGCATAAAGAAACACTACATACTAATAGACAGGCATTTCATTTAAATCTGTCATATCTATAAACTTAAAGCAAGCATCATAGACAAAGCAAAAACGACCAATAAATAACAAAGTGAAACTGCCTGTCCAGGAATCTAGTCATTAACTGGAGATGACATCATTTACTCACTCAAGGATCAAAGCTTTAAATGTTTAAAATGTTAGCGTGTATGCTCCGTAGCATTCTATAGCATAGTAGAAAATTATTGACCATGCTATCAGTTCTGCTGAGGAATTACATTGTGTACAGTAAATGTAACCCACAGGACGTAGTAACTTGCTCCAGGTTTGCTCATTTGGTCCTCCTGTACTGCAGATCTCACTGTTTTCCTTCTCTAACACACCTGATTCAATTCGATTGTTCATCATTAAACTCTTCACGAGTTTAAAATGGCCGTAAACAGGAACAGGAACAATCAAATCCAATAAAATAACAATGAAACACCATGAACTTTTTTTTTTCCTCAATCCAGTGATTGTGCCTTGCTCCAAAACGTGGAGAGCCAATCAGATGCAGCCCTCGATTCTGAATGTACAATACATACAGTATCAGTTGCTACCATGGTGTTGGGTGAAGCATCTGAGGATGTGACTATACTATGCTCAGTGCTCAAATGTAACTCATTTGTTCTCTCCTGTGGCATGTGAAGGCGTTCATTAGTGCCAGTTCATTTGAATCTGTCATGCTAATCAAAGTTGATGGAATTTACTTTGACAGCAATGATGGATGGCCCTGATCATGAACTGGAATAAGTTAGAAATCCTCCAGTCCCAGTCCTAGATGCAGAATATTTTCATAACAGTGTTAACCAAGATATCCTGTGTGCAGTACGTGTGGAAAACCCGTTGTAATGCTAGATATTCGAAATTCCATTTATGTAGTAATGTGAGCAATTCTGAACTAGCTATGTGTTAGCATGTTACCACTATGCTAGAAAATGGAAAAATGCTAAATGCTAAATGTTTGATTACTAATTGAACAAGGTAGGGGTGGACACGTTGGGTTAGTGGTTAGTATATTTGCCCCACACATCTGCAGATTCTAATTGAATTGTGGAGTTTTCATGTTCTCCCCATGCTTGTAGGGTTTCCTCCAGGTTCTCCGGTTTCCTCTCTCAGTACAAATACATGCGTTGTCAGCGGATGAGCATTTTCAAATTTTCTGTAGTGATTGAATGTGCGTGCAATTTTGCTCAGCAATGGCTTGGTACCCAGTCCAGGGTGCACTGAGATAGGCTCCAGGATCCCACATGACTGTGTGTAGGATAAGCAGTTGAAAGATGGATGGATGGATGGAAGGATGGATGAAAAAAGGTAGAGGATTGTCTAAGGGTTGTGATGCTGCTTGCTTTTATTCCACTGTAAATTATTTATTTATTAAATAATGAAACGTCATACATTTTATCCATCTGCACCTACCTTTAATGTTGATGAATGTCTGGAAAACAAGCTCATTCCTGTTATTATTTAGATTATAAAAGATATGAAAGAAATGTTAAAAAAAAAAAGGTCAGATTTAGCTTAACAATAAAACACAAAATTTATAGTTACAGCTTTACCTCTGACTGTTACAAAGCACTAAAACTGGATACTCCTTCTATAAATGTTAACTAAACATCTTCTCAAAGAAATCTTAACCTCAACTTATCAACCCTATAATGATATGGAGTCTTTATTGATCACATACAGTATGCATATGCACAGTAAAATTCGTTTCTTCACTTATCCCAGCGAGCTGGGGTCAGAGTGCAGGGTCAGCCATGATACAGCATCCCTGGACCCAAGAGGATTAAGGGCTTTGCTCAAGGACCCAACAGTAGCAACTTGGTAGTGCTGGGGCTTGAACCCCTGACCTTCTGATCAGTAACCCGGAACCTAAACTACCAAGCCACTACTAGCCCCCCCTGATGATGTAAAGCAGACAATGCTCTGTTTATGTGAGTACTATAGAACCGTTAATGTATTAGAAAGATCGCATGAACACTATGCGAACTGTAATCTAACAATGTTAGCAATATTTCTAAGTCTCAGCATGCTTTCTGTCTAATCAGGATGCTAGAAAATTGTTGACCCTGTTTCTAAGCTAAACGTTTATTTAGATATAAAACAAGTTAAAGGATTGGTTTAGCTCTAAACGTTCCTACTGTATGCAGGAAATTTCCAAACTATTTACTTCATCGTTGACGCTATGATGTATATAAATAACCCCAGATTCGTTTTCATCGACGACTTCGCTTTATTACAGGTTGTACACGGAGCAGATGCTCGGTGTTTGCGGCTAGTGAAAATGACGCCATGTCCTGCGCAGGGCCATGACAACAGCGATCTGTCTGCATACAACAGATTTCACCTGGGAATTGAACATGCCGCTCAATGATTGCTGGCCCATTACCTTAATCGCTAAACCAATCTGCCTTCCACTCGCACACTGACACACACACACAGTCTCGCTTTTTCTCTCTCTCTCGCTCTTCACTACCTCACACACACAAGAATTACCATCCAATTATAAACCCAGTGACTGCAATAGTGATTCAGATTATCCTGCTTTGTATGTGCCCTTATGTTGCCGTGCATCCGTCTGTTGTACTGTAGCTTGACAGACTGACTGCAGATTAGTCGACGTGGGCTCGACGCCCGGCCAGATGGAGCCACGGAGCAGCAGAGAAGTCCCGAGGATCCAAACTCCATAATCAAACAAGCTCATGTCACAGTCGCCTCAAAGGGATGGGGTTTGTTTATTTATTTATTTATTTATTGCTTGAGGAAATGTGACTGAAATAGCTAATCACTTTCACACTTCACTGCCAATATTCACAATATTACAGTGACCAGTACAAGGATAAAGGCACGGTTCCACAGAGGATCCAGAACCTTCTGAGGAACTAAAGTCTTTTGAATAAGGACTACAGTAAATTTAACTGTATTAAATTTGAAAAGTTACTACAGGAACTTTGAACATTATCTAAAATATCAGACACAAATTGTGTCAATGCAGCATTTTAGCTGTTTAAGCACAGCTGTAAAGCTAACGTGGAGGAAGTTGTGTTTGAAGATGTGTTACTGTTTGTTTGTTTGTTTGTTGGTTGGTTGGTTTGTTTTTCAAATGTAATCATTAGTTTAATCAAGCTTTTAAACCAGCTGCATCTACTTGATTTTATGACATTTTTGCAGGAAATGCTCCATAGCAAAGTTACTGGTCCGACTCCAAGGTTCATGTTTTTCTTATAAATATCATGTTTTCCTCTTATAACACAGCAATTTGCCAATGGTTACAAATTGTATTTATTAAAGAATGACACATTCTTACTTTTTAATATATTTTTTTCAGCTATCAATCAATCAATCAATCCATTTATTTATACAGCTAAATAAAAACAAAAGTAGTTGACCACTGTGCTGTACAACCATAATAAAAGAAACATCATACAGATGCATCAATACAGCTATACTGTACTGTACAGACCACAACGCAAGATAAGAAATACATCAAAGCACATTTATAAATTAATATCTTCAGACTCTAAGAACAATTGTAAGCCTGCACAAAAAATAATACGTTTTTAAATTTGATTTAAATTCTGATTCTGTCTAAACTGATCTGTGAGATATCAGTAAAATATTCCACAGTTTGTGTCCAGCAATAGCAAAGGCACATTCACTCTAGACCATCAATAATCTTTGATCAGATAAATGTGCACATATATAGTGCGTTTATCCAAAGCACTTTACACTGTGTGTCATTCACCCATTCACACACACTCACAGTAGCAAGTTGCCATCAGGAGCAACTTGGGGTTCAGTGTCTTGCCCAAGGACACTTCAGCATGTGGAGTCACCCAGGCCAGGAATCGAACCGCCAACCCAACACACTCTACCAACTGCGCCACAGCCGCCCCTAGGATGAGATGACGTCTAACAGATGTATTTGCACTCAATAGGTCAGAGAGATAATTCGGTCGCAGTCCATTCAAAGCTTTAATAAACAAAAAGTAGGATTTTAAAATTAATTCTGTATCGGAATGTAAAGAGAATGAGACGGAGACGAAGACGAAGAGAATATGTGTTCATATTTCCAGGTACAAATCAAAAGTTTAGCAACTGAATTTTCAACGGATCGTAAAAAATTAATGTAAAATTGACTTATTCCGATATAATGAGTTTCAGTAGTTGAGTCGAGATTAAACAAAAGCATGAATCACTTTCTAAAACTCTACAAAAGATTTATTTAAAAAACTCTTAACCTTGATTAGGAGTCTTAATCGGAAAAAAGCTAGATTAAACTACTGTATTTATCTGTTTGAAAAATTTCAGTGTAGAATCGAATACTACACCCACATTTTTCAAAGGGGGCATTTTTTCATAAGATGCCAAGTCTCCATATAGTCCTGGATAAGGACTTCACGGGCAGATAAATTTGAGTGTCATCTTTAGTAATGAAATGACACCCCATGTCTGTTAAAAAAAAAAAAAATAAAGATTCCAACAGAAGCATATACATTGAGAACAGGACAGGGGCCAGAATGGAGCCTTGAGGAACCCCCCAGGTCAGAGTAGATTTGGACGGTGATAAAAAAAAATTTTAAAAAAGGTTCTATCATCCGGATAAGTTTTAAACCAATTCAGAGCACAACCTTTAACGCTCGCACTTTGTTGAACACGTGAAATAAAACACAGCACTTAAGTCTAAGTGCAGACGTATCACAGAATCCCAGTTATAGCAGTTATAGCAGATTCTATACTGTGGCGTTTCCTAAACCCGGACTGGAATGTTTCAAAAGTACTACTTAAAACTTTGCAATTCAACAAGAATAGGCTTCTCTAAATCTTTAGAAAAAAAAATATAAATTGGAAACTGGTATAAAATGAGATAATAGAGTCTAGTAAAGGTTTGATTTTTTTTAAAAGGGGTTTAACATTTGCATGTTTACAGTATTTTAGAACAATCCTTGTAAGAAGAAATGTATTTATTATTGCTAAACCACTCGTCCCAACAACATCAACACCTTAGGGGTAATATCAAGTGCTTGTGGATAATATCATATGGAGACATGGCAGGCTTTAACTGCTTAATTATATCTTGAAATGAGCTTAAAGAAATTGGCTCAAATTCTTAAAAAAAATAAATAAATAAAAAAGCGATATACACCAAGGAGGATCAGATGGATCATAGTTTGAAGGTATGGTACAATACAATACTATACTTAGAATGCAGCTTTGACTGCTTTCTGATATCTGTTCAGTGAGTCATTTAATATTTCAAAGTACACTTGTAAAAAGTACACTCCTTTTTCCAATTCCGTTCAGCTCTTAGACAAGCCCATCTTAGTGCCTGTGTGGTGTTAATTAACCAAGGATCAGACTTAGGTTTTTGCTCTTTTATTCTCAATGGAGGTACAAATTCCAAGATGTCAGTACAGAAAGAATTAAACATCATAAGATGCTCTTCTGCATTTAATTAATTGGAAGGGCAATCAAGATTATAGATTTGTCAAGCCTCCTTAAAAGACAAGGGAAAATGATCACTAGATGTAGAACTGAACATGTGATTCCAGTGTACTGGCCTCTTGGATTTGGATATTTCATTTTAAAAAGCAGGTAAACATAACAGGCTTAGGATCAGAAAAGCTTGCTGTAGAAAATTAATCAACACCTTTTGAGAATTCAACAGTGCTGTGTTATAATAGGAACACTATTCTTAACCTAGATCATTTAAAAATATAGTCAGATCACATGACAGGACTTTCATGGTACCTTATATAGCGAGAGTCATGGTAAGCATGTCCATTGTTATTTACTATCTTATTTGTTTATCTATTTTTATGAGCAAATACTAAAAGGTTTATGATAATTGATTTGGGTTCCAACACATTCATGAACAGTTTATGCCAAAGTAGACATGTCACTCATATACTAATGATTTAGATGTAGAGAAAAAAACAGAGATGGAAATGAGTAAAAAAAAAAAAAAAAAAAAAAGGAAATTATTTTAGCATACAGTGGTGTGAAAAAGTGTTTGCCCCCTTCCTCATTTCCTGTTCCTTTGCATGTTTGTCACACTTAAGTGTTTCGGAACATCAAACCAATTTAAACAATAGTCAAGGACAACACAAGTAAACCCAAAATGCAATTTGTAAATGAAGGTGTTTATTATTAAAGGTGAAAAAAAATCCAAACCATCATGGCCCTGTGTGAAAAAGTGATTGCCCCCCTTGTTAAAACATACTATAACTGTGGTTGTCCACACCTGAGTTCAATTTCTCTAGCCACACCCAGGCCTGATTATTGCCACACCTGTTTACAATCAAGGCATCACTTAAATAGGAGCTGCTTGACACAGTAAGGTCCACCAGAAGGTCCTTAAAAGCTACACATCATGCCGAGACCCAAAGAAATTCAGGAACAATTGAGAAAGAAAGTAATTGAGATCTATCAGTCTGGAAAGGGTTATAAAGCCATTTCCAAAGCTTTGGGAATCCAGCGAACCACAGTGAGAGCCATTATCCACAAATGGCGAAGACATGGAACAGTGGTGAACCTTCCCAGGAGTGGCCAGCCGCCCAAAATTACCCCAAGAGCGCAGCGACGACTCATCCAAGAGGTCACAAAAGACCCCACAACAACGTCCAAAGAACTGCAGGCCTCACTTGCCTCAGTTAAGGTCAGCGTTCATGCCTCCACCATCAGGAAAAGACTGGGCAAAAATGGCCTGCATGGCAGAGTTCCAAGGAGAAAACCACTGCTGAGCAAAAAGAACATCAAAGCTCGTCTCAATTTCTCCACAACACATCTTGATGATCCCCAAGACTTTTGGGACAACATTCTGTGGACCGATGAGACAAAAGTGGAACTCTTTGAAAGGTGTGTGTCCAAGTATATCTGGCGTAGAAGGAACACTGCATTTCATAAAAAGAACATTATACCAACAGTAAAATATGGTGGTGGTAGTGTGATGGTCTGGGGCTGTTTTGCTGCTTCAGGACCTGGAAGACTTGCCGTGATAAAAGGAACTATGAATTCTGCTGTCTACCAAGAGATCCTGAAGGAGAATGTCCGACCATCTGTTCGTGTACTCAAGCTGAAACGAACTTGGGTTCTGCAGCAGGACAATGATCCTAAACACACCAGCAAGTCCACCACCGAATGGCTGAAGAAAACCAAAATGAAGACTTTGGAGTGGCCTAGCCAAAGTCCTGACCTGAATCCTATTGAGATGTTGTGGTATGACCTTAAAAAGGCCGTTCATGCTCGAAAACCCTCTAATGTAACTGAATTAGGACAATTCTGCAAAGATGAGTGGGCCAAAATTGCTCCAGGACGCTGTAAAAGCCTCATTGCACGTTATCGCAAACGCTTGGTTGCAGTTGTTGCTGCTAAGGGTGGCCCAACCAGTTATTAGGTTTAGGGGGCAATCACTTTTTCACACAGGGCCATGATGGTTTGGATTTTTTTTCACCTTTAATAATAAACACCTTCATTTACAAATTGCATTTTGGGTTTACTTGTGTTGTCCTTGACTATTGTTTAAATTGGTTTGATGTTCCGAAACACTTAAGTGTGACAAACATGCAAAGGAACAGGAAATGAGGAAGGGGCAAACACTTTTTCACACCACTGTACCTGGTACACCACACCATTGTCATAGTTCTTCTCCGGGAAGCCAGGGGTCATTAGGTCCCCATGGTCACCCTGCAGAAATCCACCAGCTCCTACAATATCTAGAATGAGTGGTTCAGAAAGTGGGTCAGATTGATGACTTGGAGATGATGTGGAGATATCAAAGTCTATGTATACTCAAGGTGCCAGATCCTGACACACTTTTACTTCTGTGGTTCCTCTCACTCTCCGTACCTGCCTGATTCATCCTTATGTTCTACTTCTGCCCTTCATATTCACTTTATACTGGCTCTACAGTTAACACTATGGGTTACTGACTAGAAGGTTGTAGGTTCAAGTCCTAGCACTGCCATGCTGCTATCGTTGGGGCTTTGAGCAAGGCCCTTAATCATCTCTGCTCCAGGGGCACCGTATCATGGCTGTCCCTGTGTTCAGGCTCCAGCTTCATTACAAGTTGGGATAAGTGAAGAAAGAAATTCATATGCTGTAATGTATATGTGACAAATTAAGCTTTTGCATTCCCCAAAACCAGACTCAGTGGTTAATGTCATCTGTATACTGTAGGTTTATATCTAAGAACTGCTGCTGTAATTATTCATATGCACAATCTGTTCACAATCTACGCCTGTATACTGTAATGATTTATCATCACATTATCCAGTGTCACTCAGAGCATCATGGGTTCCTTTCTGAGTCAACGTTTGTTCCTCATGCAATACTTCTCAGGAAGTATTTTTCTCTCCTCAGGCTTCCTCATTAGGGATGTAAATCTACATCCAGAAATCCGCCCGTGAGAATGTCTATTGTTAAACGTGCTATACAAATAAAAATGAATTGAGTTTATGAATCCCATCTCCCTTCTGCATCACTGATGCAGCTGCTGGTTTTCTAGGTCAACAGAGGCACACTTCGCCCTCCCTCAACCCTCATGCTGAACAGAGTACAATTATTTTATTTTCATTATCGCTCAGACATAAAATCATTCCAAATGCAATCAGGTGAAGCTGATATGTTCAAAATAACTCCAGCCCTGGGGACATAATGGGGTATTCAAGATGGCACAGAGTACGGCCACCATGCTCCCAGCTCCCAAACAATGTTATTTTTACCTCTGTATTTTATTCTGTATATAAATATTTCTGTATATTTCTGTATTTTATTTCCGTATTCTTATTTAACTGATTGCTTTGTTGGAGTGCTACAGCTTAGCAATTTCACTCACTTTTTATCCCTAAGTAAATTGAAATATGACAATACATTGAAGTACGATTTTAAATGATTGTCATTCGTGATCAAAAATTGGATCAAATGTGTTAGAGCAGACGAAGGTAGACCCTTTCTTTGAGCAAGAGGTCCCTGTAAGGGTAAATAGCACTGTTATGCAGTTGAGTAAACATTACATATTATATTTGAATTAATTACCTTTAACTGTATTAGGGTCCACAGCACTGTACACAGCTTTGAAGCCTTTGTCTGTTTTTCTGTCGTTTGTGTTGAAATGCACCATCAAACTGCTTCCCAGTGACACTATCGGCTTAGGCTTGGAATAACCACAGTATTTCCCTGCAAAAGAAACCCCACCAAAAAAACAAAACAATAAACAATAACAAAATGGCAGAACCATGGTAAAGCATGAATAAATAAAAACATACTTCAGGAAATTAAGTAACATTATGTATAGAGTTTAAATGAACAGTGCTTCATGAACAGTGTTTCTTTGAAATTGTTTTGGAGAAAAAGAAAGAAATGGCATGGGGGGGAGGCAGAAAAGAACAAAACTATCAGAGATATTGCTCTGTGACTCATTCAACAATTTAATATGATCTACTGCAACAATGTTCCAATAAAATCCCACCCCAGCAAATCTGAAAGTTTCACTGAAATGACTCAGTCCTCCTTAAGATGTGGAGGATGGCACTCACTCCAGTTTAGTTAGGATGGATGGTTTAATGTGGAACATTCCATCTGACCCAGAATCCCAAGTGGTTTGTGGTGGGGGACTAATTTGGGGCATGACATCAAAGCGAAATCTTCTGAGCCTTGGAGTCAGGAGGACTGAAACTGTAGGGCTGGGGGGAAGTGTGTGTGAGTGTCTGTGTCTGTGTCTCTGTGTGTGTATGTGTGTGTGTGTGTGGCTCCTAAGTTGGTCAGAGACCGCAATCAATATTTTATAAGTATCAGTATCCAGGATATTCAAATCACAGTATGTCTCAAATTTAAGAAACCTATGTAATTGCGCAGTTTTACGGGTGCCAGTGAGAGATAAATAGCTTGTTAAATTGTTTTGTTTTATTCTAAAATGAGAATCATCTCAAATCACTTATGAAAGCACAGGGTCATTTTTCCTATAGATATATAATGCCTAAGAACTACTTATCAAGATTCAGACCACAACCTCTGTTGTATCTGGCGAATGATGACACAGTGTAATGATCTAGTCGTAAGTGTATTGCGGCATGGCGCCATATTTTAATCCTGGGTTTAATACTTTATTGTATCTTTTTAAATATAAAATTATAAAGAAAGGGTGTATAAACGTGTAGGAGCCTTTGGAAACCTCTTCATGTGTATAAGTGAACATTTTCTACTATATGTAGTTCTAAAAAGCTATTTCCTGAACTGAAATATGTTTCTCTCAACCACAAATAAAGTTCTATTAACATCAGCAAAGTATAATATTCACTGTGAATACTTCACTCAGAGTGTGTTTGTTTCTCATTTTTTTTATTATATATATATTTTTTGGGGGGTTTACAAGATTTGACACATCTGTATACAGACTGACTGCATTTATTAAACTGGCTTTTAAAAGCCAAGGCAAGATTAAAAGGTAAATAAAAACATTGTCACCTAGTTTATTATTTCTTTTTTAATTTTAAGCTTAGGCGTCAAAATACATTTGCGAGAATTCAGCCGCAGCAACATGCGACGGGTTTTCCCAGACGACCCCACTTCTACGAATACACTGCATGAGCTGCACCAACTTTTCAAACTGTAGCTAATCTCAAGGTCTGAGATATCGACTCAATCTAACCAGCTACTGTCCTCATCAAAAGTTATTCACCTTCACTGCTATAAAGGTCCATCCATCCGTCCTCTACACTGCTTATCCTTTTCAGGGTCACAGTGAAACCTGGAGCCTATCCCAGGGAGCATCGGGCACAAGGCGGGGTACACGCTGGACAGAGTTGCTATAAAGGTACAGTACTGAAATGTTTCAGAGATTTTAACTTTATAGAATAGTTCAAATTGGATGGGAAAGTGCATCCGCCATGTGTGTGTGTGTGAGGCTTGCATGTACTCTCCATGCTTCGGGGGTTTCCTCCAGGTACTCTACTGGTAGAGCAGGTTGTCCACTAATCTTAGGGTTGGAGGTTCGATTCCCGGCCCACATGACTCCACATAATGAAGTGTACTTGGGCAAGACACTGAACCCCAAGTTGCTCCCGATGCCTTGCATGGCAGCTTTGCTACCATTGGTGTGTGAGTGTAAGAGTGAATGGGTGAATGAGATACAGTATAAAGCACTATAAAAGCTCTATATACGTGAAGACCATTTACTCTGGTTTCCTCCCCCAGTCCAAAGACATGTGCTGTAGGTTGATTGGCATTTCCAAATTGTACATAGTGTGTTAATGTGTTTGTGTGTGTGTGTGTGTGTGTGTGTGTGTGTGTGTGTGTGCGCGATTGTGCCCTGAATGGGTTGGCACCCCATCCAGGATTTCCAAAACCTTGTGTCCCAAGTTTCCTGGGATAGGCTCCAGGCTCCTTCATGACCCTGTTTAGGATAAGCTGGATGGAAAATGGATGGATGGATGGATTTAAGGGAAAATGTTAAAATTTCCTTCCACTATTCATTAATTTGTATAGAATTTGAAAATATATATATATATATATATCCAAATCCAGGTTTCTGTACAGCTGCTTGGCGACAATGTCCGTTGTTGAAAGAGCTGTATAAATAAAATAGAAAATTGAACTGAACCAAGAAAAAAAGAGAAATAAAATAATAAATAAAAATGTAATCAAATTAATAAAATTATTGCATGATACAAAAAAATGCATTGATCCATGCTGAAGTTGTTATAAGGTTGGACTACCAATAAAACCAAGATTTAATGCTCTGTAATAAACTCTGCTGTGTTTGAATAGTGAGCCTGCACATGTGTGATATGCGTAATTTGTGTGAGGATTTGTGGAAACTCTGTATTTGAATACTACTCATAATCTTAAGACTGAGCTATAATCCTCGAAGACCTCCGAATTAATTCTCTTGGCAAAATAAACTTGAAACTGCACACCAAGGACTGTCAGGGCCTAAAAACATGGCATTTCCCTGGAAGAGCAAAGATTGATGCACACTAAATCCTTCACTCAGTACAGAGCAGCATGTGTAAAAGCCAAACCTGAAGATAATCGATACGCACGGGTGGGTGTTCCCTAGCCTACTGATTTCCTCTCACTCCTCATCTTCACTACTGGAGGAAAAAAAAAGCTTTCGCTTGACTACACTCCGGCCTAAGAACATTATAGGCTAAAATAAGAAGTTAGGATATTGTAGGATTCTCACCGATGATCCCTATCTCATCCTGGAGTGTGAGGGCGTCTGCGCTGCATGTGCCTGAGTCCTCAAGAGAGAAGTCTTGGAACGACAAAGCGATCACCTGGGGAGATAAACACATGCCGGGTGTTTCTGGAACGCTTTAGCTAGTTTAATTAAACAGAAGATAGATGGTGGTTTCGTTCACATTCTCTCTGTACATTATCTGTTTGCCATATATTTCTAATTCAAAATTAGCCTCAGCTATTTGTTTTTATCACTCAAAAACAAATGATGCAAGATTTCCTATTTAGCTTTAACATGTTTGCTTTAAAGGCAAATCATCTAATCGCAAAAGTGCCATCAGACACTCTGAGCATTAAAGTTTCAATTGTCATTAAGGTCAAAGTCCATACAATTTTATATATTTGATATAAACTAGAAATTTGACACTTCTGCCGGCTTAGTAATTAGCACGTTTGCCTCGCACCTCTGGAGTTGGGGGTTCCATTCCCTCCTCCGCCCTGTGTGCTGAGTTTGTACAGTATGTTCTCCCTGTGCTTCATGGGTTTCCTACTGGTACTACAGTTTCCTCCCCTAGTCCAAAGACATGTGTTCTAGGCTGACTGGCATTTCTAAATTGCGCATAATGTGGCACCATGTCCAAGTTGTCCCCCACCGTGTGCCACGAGTTCCTAGGGATAGTCTCCAGGTTCCCAGAGACCATATGTCGGATAAGTGGTATGGAAAATGAATGGATGTGGTTGCAGGGGTGGAGTCTGAGGGAAGGGGTGTTACTGCATCCCAATTCGCCTACAATCCATCCTAAATAGTATCCAAGATTAGAATGAGTGTGTCCCAAATCATCCTTCCATCCTCTACCACTTACTCCTTTTCAGAGTCACGGTGAACCTGGAGTTTATCCCAGGGAGCATCAGGCACAAGGCGGGGTACACCCTGGACAGGGTGCCAGTCCATCACAGGGCACAATCACATACACACTCACACACCCATTCATACACTACAGACATTTTAGACACGCCAATCAGCCTACCATGCATGTCTTTGGACTCCGACCATTCACAATGGGTGTGTGAGTGTGTATGTGATTGCGCCCTGAAACCATGCAAACTCCGCCAACACGTGGCCCTGACAGGACTCCAACCCCGGACCCTGAAGGTGTGAGGCGACTGTGCGCCCGGTCCCAAATCATAGTATGTTGAAATGAGTATCCCAAAGGTACCTGGATGGTTTATTATTTCTGGTAGATTTTCGAAGTGTGGATCTTAGAGAAATGCAAATGAAATGTGGAAAAATATATCAAGGGAATGATACATTAACTTATAATAATATAAATTCTATGAGGAATAATGAATGAAGAAATACACCAAAGAGTTAGTTTACAGTGACATTGTGCATATCTAGGCAACAACATCCTCTTCAGTTACGTATGTATACTAACGTGTGTTAGTATGTCCCAGAACTCGCATATTCTTTTGCGACACAGTAAAAAAGTATGTACTTTTTCTTTATAAAAAAGAGTACAGTAGACGAATCGGGACGCAGCATGTGTGTCTTGCAGTGAGGCATGAAACACACAGCAGAGAGAGAGAGAGAGAGAGAGAGAGAGAGAGAGAGGGCCAGGGGTGCAGAGGAATGTGACTTTCTCTGACAGCCTCCTGCTGAGCTTGTGTCTGCTCATTCGAATTTTGATGTTTTTGTTGATGTCGAATTATTCCAGTTAACAGAGTTGCTGAGCTGAAAAGCTAAAAAAAAAACAAAAAAAAACACTAAATAAATGTAACACTGATCTCTCTTTCTCTCTCTTTCTCTCTTTCTCTCTCTCTCTCTCTCTCTCACACACACACACACACACACACGCACACATGTATGCATCCTGAGTCCTTATTCTCTTGTCCTCCAGGGTGTTATTTAACATTACTGCATCTCTTCCTGCACTGTAGGTCTTCAGATTCAAAACCACAACAGATGCAGCATGTCAAGGTTTGCTAATTAATTGATGTATACGTAGATGTATGTTAAATGTGTGTTGCATGAGGTTAAATGCAAAAATGCTAAAAATTTTGCCCTCTGAGACCTCCTTTAGGTTCTACTGTAAAACCTAATGGGTACGGTTTTGACTCCTCCATGGGTATGATTTTGACTCCTCCATGGGTACGGTTTTGACTCGTCCATGGGTACGGTTTTGACTCCTCCATGGTTACAGTTTTGACTCCTCCCTGGGTACGGTTTTGACTCGTCTATGGGTATGATTTTGACTCCTCCATGGGTACGGTTTTGACTCGTCCATGGGTACGGTTTTGACTCCTCCATGGTTACGGTTTTGACTCCTCCCTGGGTACGGTTTTGACTCGTCTATGGGTATGATTTTGACTCCTCCATGGGTACAGTTTTGACTCGTCCATGGGTACAGTTTTGACTCCTCCATGGGTACGGTTTTGACTCCTCCATGGGTACAGTTTTGACTCCTCCATGACCATCAGAAATCCATCTATCAGATATTTCTATCCAACATTACACTGCTGAAAATACAACTATCACACTACAAATTACCATTACAAACCAACATCTAACCATTAAAATCATTACCATTACCATTATTGGTCCTTAATGGTATCCAGTAGCATAACATGCCACCAATAGAAGGCAACAAATTGCCTGTAGTTACCCAAAGGGACCATTACAGCCAAGGCTTCCATTAAAACCATTACAATTCACATTAAAACCATTAAAACCATTACAAATTCCATGAGGGTTTTGATATTGTTTTTTTTTCAGCAGGGTAATAAGACCCAGTCGGTTGTTTGTTTATGTGAGTCTCTAAAATATGTATTTTAATAAGTTAGGTTTTACTTGACCTTTTTGACCCTTATGTTTCAGTCTCCAGACTCTTCAGATTGCCCACCTTTTTTCTGTCCACGGTGATGGTCCAGCTGCAGCTCTTGCCGTTGTCGTAGCTGCTAGGGAAATTTTCGCTGCTGAACTCCCCCATCTCACCATTCAGCTGCACCGGAGTCCCACATCCTGAACCTGACACGATCCCTGCACACAGCAGATGTACGTCAATGAGGTCAATCATAAGTGTGAATTATAATTTATATCTCATCTGGTCAGAAGGTGTTGTTTAATTGTCTATAACAGCAGCTTTTACATTAGTGACGGCTGCAATTCAAATCACAGGGTTATCGTAACGCACATTCTAACATACACAAGGGTAGGATATGGTGAACTTTTCTTTAAGGAGGGGTTTGTTGAACATTTATAGATTCACTGCCTCCCTGATCTGGATGCAGCAGTTACTAAAAATCGCCAATGACACACACTGACATTCATTCGTCTCAATTGTCGGTGCTTTGTAACAGTCAGAGCTAAAGCTGTTCTTTACATTGTCCGCCACAGGAAAGTCTAAAGACAGGAATTTTTGCTTTGTGATTTCTCTGTAATATAACAAGCTGCATTTACTTTTGTCATATTTACTTCAACAGAAAGTGAAGGGATGACTGTTTAGAGCCATTATAACACAACTTGCTTCATGGATGTTCCACAATATTAAATGCAACCGTAATTTATTTTAAAAATGTATGTGTTGGTCATTAATAAATAAAATTTCACAATTGTTTGGCAAATTGGTGTGATATAAGATTAATAAATTTTGCTGAAATTGGAAAATAACAAACGTTGGGGTGGGAATAGTAACTCTGCTTTGAAGTTGACTTTTTTCCTATGACAGAATAACCAAAAGTATTTTTTTTTTTTTTGCTTATATAGTAGATTATGAAATAAACTGTATGACAAAAAAGTTTATTGGCGTCTGACCATCACACAAATGTGCTTGCTGAAAAGTTCCACTTTGCTGTTATAATGTCCTCTACTCTTCTGGGAAGGCTTTCTTCTAGATTTTGGAGCGTGGCTGTGGGGAATTGTGATCATTCAGTCATAAGAGCATTCGTGAGATCAGGCACTGAACTGCATCGTGGCATTTTCATGCTGGAAATGGTTTTGGCTCCTTAGTTCAAGTGAAAGGAAATTATAATGCTAGTCTGCTATGCTAATTGTGTGCTTCCAACATTGTAGCAACATTATAGGGAAGAACCACATATGGATGTGATGATCAAGTGTCCGTAAACTTTTGGCTCAATAGTGCTAACAGTTTATTTATACACACACTGGCTTTTATAAGCTTGTACATAATTTGGCATCAAAAGAACACAGATTTAAGGATCAAAATCAGCGTAAACAAAGCCTGTTAAGCGAATGTGTAGTGTTGAGTCCTAAAGAACAACACAGCAACAGTTTCACTTCATATTCTGTTACTTTATCCTCTTATAGTTTTAATAAACTAAAAAGAAGGATGGATTTTCTGGTTCCATTATACGTAGGTTCTGCATTTTGAGTGTGTACCACCTGAGGCTTAACTGTACAGTATAAAACTGCAGTATAAAGCAGCAAGACAGGAGAAATCATTTCAGCAGTTTTTCTAGCTGTTCATTTTGACTGAAAATGAAAGCATCAACAGTGCCGAATGAATGCTGCGGCTCAGAGTGTCTTTTCATTGATTTGGGCTTTTTTAAACGGCGCTCAGGTGCTTTTTGCAGGGCTGTTTTTTTATAGTCTGTTAAAAGAGGTTGTATATGAAATGTATGATGCAGACAGATGGTCTTTTAACATTGTCCCGCTTTGCAGAGTTTCTACTATAAAATTTATAGATTATTTTATCTAAACTAAAGGCTATATTTATGATTTATGTCAGACAGTAAATTAAACTTTAAAAAATGTGCACTGTTGAGATTGCTCCTGGCAGATTTATATTGGATTATTTCTTTGAGCAAGTTGATTTAACTCACGCTTTTAAAGCCTACTTGACAGCAGCACAGAAAAAGGCTAGAGTGCTATTATTTTAAACGTACCATTTGCCATAAAATCTGTTTTCTACTCTGCCAGATTAAAAGACCGAAGATATACATTACTATAAAGTAAGGTGTGATGTTTGGCTAAAGAAATTAAATGCAGTAATGTATACAGTGTGTTTTTTTAAAGATACAGCATTTTGTAAAACCAAAAAAAAAAAAAAATAGAAATTCGATTCAGTATTAATGTTCAATCTGACTATGAGACTATGAGATCATGAGAAATTATTAATTCATTTTCACATGTAATTCTTGACATTATTAATTTATTTTTAAAATATATATTTTTTTAATCCATGTGATTCTTCTACACAATTCATTGCTTTTCACATGTGATTCTTCAACATTATTAATTTATTTTTACATTTGTTCTTCTATAGGATTCATTTATTTTTTAAATCTGATCATTTTTGTTCATGTGATTCTTCTACGATTCATTGATTTTCATGTGATTCTTTTCCACATGATTCATTGCTTTTCAAATGTCATTCTTCCACATGATTCATTGATTTTCACGTGATTATTCTGCATGATTCGTTTATTTTCAAGTGATTCTTCCGCATGATTCGTTTATTTTCACGTGATTCTTCCGCGTGATTCGTTTATTTTCACAAGATTCTTTTCCACATGATTCCTTGCTTTTCAAATGTCATCCTTCCACACGATTCATTGATTTTCACATCTGATTCTTCCACACGATTCATTGATTTTCACATGTGATTCTTCCACACGATTCATTGATTTTCACGTGATTCTTCCGCATGATTAGTTTATTTTCACAAGATTCTTTTCCACATGATTCCTTGCTTTTCAAATGTCATACTTCCACACGATTCACTGATTTTCACATGTGATTCTTCAACATGACACTTTTATTTTCATGTGATTCTTTTCCACTTTATTCATTCATATTCACGTGACAATTCCACATGATACATTTCTTTCCAAATGTTAGCTTTTTCACCTGTAGTGCATGTGGTTTAATTTGCATGTGTGATCGCAATTCTTGACTTGATGTGTTTACTTGAGTTCATATGTGTAGTTTCAGGGCATAGCATGATGAGTAGCATACTCACAAAATAATTACTCACAAAATCCTGTTTCTTATAGCACAAAATGTCCTGCCTGCAGCATATAAAAGAAGAGAGTATTGCAATTTAATTGATTAGGTAATGACGCCACATCATCTAACCATAAGTGAAAATATCCTGCAGTGCTGACAAGCCCCAAGGGTGTGATTGTACTCTGAAGAGATTATAAATTCGTCTCATATTAGTCTCCTATTCTGTCATTTCCTAATTCTTAGTTCTTACAGGGCCCAGAGTATTGAAAGGAAAGGAAAGGTTTTGTTCTTCTAAAACTTAACCATGAAACACTGAGTATGTTTAGATACAAAATTCAAACTGGGGAATGGAAATGCTGATGCAATTGAAACGAATCAATAAATAAATCATTAAACAAATGAGTTTCCTAAGAGCAGCATGTCTGTCCTTTCTGGAACAAGCTAACCTACATAGTGATGTTTCCCTCGTGTACATCTGTGTCTCTGTGTCTGTCAGTGTGAACTGTGGCCAGTGGCTGAACACATCAGTGCCGCTCTTGGCAGCCTGAACCCTCTGAAAAATGACTCTCTTCTCCTGCACTTGATGGATATACGACACAAGAGAAGGATCCAGAATGCTCTCGCTGCATCTCACCCTCGGAAGTGTGAGGCAATGTTTTTGTTTTCTCACAAGAAAGATGTTCTGGAAACCTCGAAGTGATAATAAGTGTGCTGCAGAGCTGAAAAAAAACCGCATTGATTCATGACAAAAGCTGTCATATTTAGGCAGGCATCAATACCATTTATTTTCAGACCAAGTATTAGTACAAGTACATGTTTTTGCTACTTGTCAGTTCTGCTTGTGGTACTGAAAGGAGCTACCTACTTAGCATTAATCATTTTATTTCGCTTTGTTTGAGTGGGTTGCTGTTGTGGGCTGCCACGAATGAATTCCTTGTACTGAGATTTCTGTTTAATATTGTTTATTTTATGGCATATAAACAGTAGGTTTAATAGAGACTAAGCTGACCTGAGCATGCAGAGAAGTATCAGCGAAAGTAGTCAATAAAAATTAGTGTAGTGTGCCGTGAATATCTGCGTGCTCAGTGCTCGCAGAAGTGAAGTGCTCTCATTTGACATCACATTAATGAAACCTCTGCTCATTTTTAATGACCATGCTCGCTGATACTGCTCTACCACTCTGAAAGTTGTGTGTCAGATAACTTGTGTTGTAGGCTAATGCTGTAATTCTTAATTTTTTATATTTTGATTTAATTGCTTAAACTGATTTGCTTAAATTTGACAGATTGCTGTAATTTCAAGTCGTTTCAAGTCGCGCAACAATGTACACTGGGCTTACGTCACATAGTAGTATCACCTGGTATTGGATGGTGTCAGACCAGTATCTGATACCAGTATCAGTATTGATGCATTCCTGGTCATGTTCTTAAGTAAAGATTTGTCTAACACCACGGAGATCTCAGTTTGAGCCAATTCCCTCAATCAATCTCAAGTAACCTGCTTGCTCTATACATGTACTTATCTTACTGTAATCTCACTATTACAAGTTGACCAGTGGAGGATAAGTTCCTTTTCTGAGTACTGTCAAGATGTTTTCCTAACATTCCTAGGTCCAATGTAGCCTTCAGATTTCTCATTAGAAGACAAGAAGTGGTAAAACTGTTCCTCTAAAACTGCTTCGTGGCAAAGATTCCTCGAGGAACACTGGTCTCCTCCCCCAGTCCAAAGACATGCGTTGTAGGCTGGTTGACATTTCCAAATTTTCATTGACCATAGTGTGTAAATGTGCATGTGATTGTGCCCTTAGATGGTTTCGCACCCCGTCTATGGTGTCCCCTGCCTTGTGCCCTTGTGTCCCTGTGATAGGCTCCCCGTGACCCCATGTAGGATGAGCGGTATGGAAAATGGGTGGATCAATAACATTAACAAAAACAAAGTGAATTGCAAAGTCGTTAAATATATTGCCATAATAATAAAGATTAGAAATTAGCCAATTTTTGATTTTTGAACAAGACAGAAACCCCATTTGTGTTACGTTTATAAGGGAACATTGTACACTATAATGCATATAACAAGGAAAATCACTACACTGAAAAATATCAGTTAGATCTTTGTCATCTCTTGATCTAATGTATGTATTGATAATGTATTAATTTTAACTCCACCCCTTTTTGGGGATGTCAGGTTACCTGCAACTCTGTGCCAGGTTACCTGCAATTTATATGAAAATGAACATAAAATGTTGCAAAAAATATAACAACCTAATGCCTTATATTTGCACAATGATCACTAAAATTTACAACCACGACATTGGTACAGTCTATGAATAACCTCTTGAACAGTTTCTGGTGGTGTGTTTCTACTATTTAACATTGGATAATATTCCAAATGCACTCCTCATTAACTATAACCAAAGTAAAAACACACCACTTGTATAACTCAGTATATCTTTGGGGTTATCACACATTTTACTCCAATTCAGTAGATCAGGATACATCTGTAATCTATTCAGATTTCATTCCTTTTTTTACAGTATTAGCTGAATGCCAGCACTGTCAACATAGATTAGTGTTCATTAAGCCGAAACCTATTTTAAATATGGCTTCAGGCCATTGTAATTAAGTTAGTCCTTGCTGAAGGGAGTGAAAGTGCAGCACTACAGGAATATCTAAACTCGGGTCATTTAATTATTTTCCTAAATTAGATAATAGATCAGATGTCCCTGGAGTTAATGAAGCTAGCATGGGATAGCCTATCGGACAGGATTACTCACAATTTTTGCTCTTCGGTTTAATCCATCGATTTTTGTTCTATGTTAAATAGAGGTGTTACTAGAGTTGGTACTCTGATACTTCATATACTTCATACATTATCAGTGTATATATATATATATATATATATATATATATATATATATATATATATATATATATATAAAAAATAAATATAAATATATTAATATAATAAATGTATTATCTATAGCATTACAGTATGTTTCACAATGTAACTTCACTCTTTATTTCATTACATGCTCATTTTAACAGTTTTTTATGCTAGTGGTGAATTACAGCAAAATGTTTTCATCAAAGTTGAGTTCTTACCTTAATATGTTGTAGAGCATCATACTTAATACATGGCCTCCACTTAATTATTTAGTGAAAACTGGTGGGGGGAGTTTATTCACTTGAAGAATTTGATGACATAGGTGACGTAATGTGATCTTACGGTGACCTAATGGTGTACCCAAAGACATAAAGCCAAGGACTCCAGTATGTCTTTATACACCTTTTAAATATATTAAAGAGTCATCTCCATGCCTAGGTTCTTGTGGCTTGAATTGATTTCTCTGTCTTATCTATTTTAAAATATAGCTGCTAATTGCTACAAGTTAAACATTTTAAAGCCACAAAATAGAACTTACCTAATGGCCTCAATATATTTATTCATGGCCATACCTTATTTAAAAAATACAAGCCATAGCCACAAGTTCTAGTGTTTGAGATTAGTATTTTAGATTATAGATTAGTATGTTGTTTAGCACATAAATCATAAAATATCCAGGAGCGTAACTTTGCAGTAGCTATATATATTTTTATTATAGATTTATATATATATATGACAAAATACATATACAGTATAGCAATATGTTACAGGGTATTGTGTATATTATATATTTTTTCTTTTTTGAACTCTTGTCCAAGATTTTCTTTACCATTTCATCAATTATGGTCAGAGTGAGAACAGAAAAAAATTTTTTAGTTTTTTTTTAAATAAAAAAACACTTTCGCTGACTTATTGTACATATTATAAAATATAATTTTCATTCATCTTCTGGTCAGGGTCACAGTGAATCTGAAGCCAGTAGAGGTGGGATGAGACTGAAGAACCCAAAGGAAACCCACATAAACACTTGGAGAACATGCACAACTCTGCACAGATAGTCACCTGAGCTCAGGGTCAAACTGGGGACCCTGGAGCTGTGAGATCCAGTTTGTAATATAATCTATAATAGAAATACCATGTGGCATACATGCATATGTATTTTTTGGAATTAAACCTCATTATTTTTAAAAGGCCAGTGAGTGCAGGTACATAATACATGTACCTAATAAAGAGGTCACCTAATATGTTTTTGAAATAAGTTCATTCATTAATAATGAATGAATGAATGAGTATGAGTATGCATTCTGCAATATACTCTATCTCTGCTGTGTATGTATGTCAATATCACATCAATATTGTGATCATTTGTTCTGATCCAGTATTATGCACATTGTTGGTACTACACTTACAGTGTATCTGATTGTAGTTGATTTCATTTTTTAAAACCTATGCTCTTTAATCACTGATTTAAGTTTTTCACCATTTCTATTTGCAGGTAGTTTCTTTGTATAACACTTATGGCTAAAGAAATTGTTGTACTCTTCTGTTAAATATCATCAGCACTGAGTATCACAATACATTTTTCGTATTAATTATCATGATATGATATTTGGAATATCTCACCTCCGCCATTTCCACCTGTCGAGCTGCTGGCCTCGGTGACATAAACCACAACCAAACCGATGAAGGCTGCAGTCATGGCTACAAACAGAAGAATGAGGCTCTTCTCCAGGGAGGTCAGCCCAAACTTTAATGGCATCTTGCTCTTCTTGCTTTTCCACCCACAAGTCGTCTTCAGGTGGCCGCATAATGCTGCTTTCCCAGATAACTACCCCATGTTTATAAATGCCGTTCCATGTTGAACTTTGTAAGGCTGTACTTTGTTCTCTGGTACGCTGGCAGGCTGCGTCTGCAAATCTCCCGCTGGTGATAGTGATCTCTCGTTGCAATCTGTCTTAGAGCTTTTGAGCACTGATAGCGGTGTGTGAGTTCAGTATGCAGTGTGGGATGGGATCTGCGTTGCAATCTGATTTAGATTTACATTGTAGTATCAATAGTAAAATGATTAATGTCACACCATTTCTGTTCAAATCTTAAACCAGATTTCACAGCAGGTTCTCTTTTTTTGGTCATCGAGATCATTTTACGTGTCTAGAACATGGATTTATGTGGAATCCATGGAATCTTTTCTCAGTTCAGATGATGCTCTTCTGATAATCTGTTAAAAAGCCCATTGGATAAGTGGTGAAATATATTTATTATTCATCTAACACAAATCCAGCAAGTGGATGTAAAAAATTTTACCGATAAATTTCAAGGTTCAAGTTGGGTTCAAATGAGGGCGCGCTTAAGGAACATTCAAATGCTTATTTTTGAATTTAGCTATCAAGGTGTTTCCAAATGGATTTCAGTTCATCCTAAAACACTATTTTTAATCCCATTTTTACAAGGAATAAAATGCCACGCTAACCTTAACTGGACAGGAAAAGACCACAAACCCCAAAGCTACAGATTGCTCGAAAATTTAAGAAAAATACAACATAAAGTCTCTTTGTAAGGTGTTGAGCCAACATGAATCACCAGAACCAGTTTCAGTGCACCATGATATCTCTGGAACTGTACTGGAGGGATAAAAACCCTCAGTTGGGTTGAGATATAGTGAGTGTGAAGGCATGAAGTCATATCATATCATTTACATCGTCTTAATACTCCTCAAACCTTTCAGTGAGCTCTTGTGCCATTTAGATGGAGGTGGAGTCATCGTGAAGGATTTTATATTGATTTGCAGTGACGCTTCACTCAATGAGGAGCCAAACCGTGCCAGCACAATAAATAAATGTCCCTCACATCATTCACAGTCACCAATTTTTTTTTAATTCATCACACGTCAATATCTAGCTAGCCTACTAATGCAGTAGACTAATTAATGTGATTTAGCTATATTACATATTATGATGACTCCCAAGAATAAAACCTCCATTCTCAAATGTACTATTTAATTAACTATCTAATATCTTGCAAGAGTGCATATTGTTTTCCATCCATCCATCCATCTTCTACCACTTACTCCTTCTTCAGGGTCATGGGGGAACCTGGAGCCTATCCCAGGGAGCATCGGGCACAAGGCGGGGTACACCCTGGACAGGGTGTCAGTTGCATATTGTTTTATTTATTATTATTATTATTATTATTATTATTATTATTATTATTATTATTATTATTATTATTGTTATTATTATTATTATTATTATTATGTGTCTTTTAGTTCTCACTTTGCTATATCTTAAGGTTGTTAAAGCAGGAATTTTATGTTATGCCACATAATGACATTAATCCGAACAGGAAAAAAAGGCATGGTGATTTTGTAAGATGGATGATTGTTTTATAAGATGATGAATGTTTATAAACCAGTTGAAGAGAATTCCCGCACACGCCCTCTCAAATGAACTCATACTGTATATGACAGCAGTTATTAAAAATGTTTATTCCTGGGACCCCTTTACATGTAAAAAAAAAAAATAAATAAATAAAAATTAAATAATAATAATAATAATAATAATAATAATAATAATAATAATAATAATAATAATAATAATAATAATCTGCAGGACCCCTCAGTACAGATTAATATAACAAACATATCATATAATGTCTATATGTGTATAATGTCTGTATTATGATTTTGGCTCTTTGACCATGGAGCTTTTTTTCATTTCTGATTTATTTAAAGTGTCACTGGATTCAAGCTCACTTTTCTAGACCCACTTGCTTTTGAGTTTATGCTGTTTGGATTAAAGCTATTCAATTCAACTGACCAGACAAACAGGCTTATAACTACAAGAATGTAATGATAAACATAATAACTTTGAAAGTTCAGGGGATTTTGATTTCCACCACTGTTACTATATTAAGTTCGTTTATCGTGCCTGGGTGGTGTATATGACCAAGCAATATTTTCATTAACCTTCAACACTTACCTTGGAATCTTCATCACACAGCATATGCTCATTAGCTAAGAACATCTGTCCATAACAGCTCAAACTCTCTGGCTTATTCAATTATTTATCTTAAAGCATGAATTCAGTACCTGCTATAAATTATTCTGTAACTGCAGTGAAGCGAATAGGAAAAATGTGGAGTTATGAGAGTGAATAATTAACTCTGGATCCACCAGTGGAGGCTGAGAGATCAAGAACTGAAATCACAGGATCTTTATAGACCATAATAAAAAGGGGTTTCTGGATGATCTGCATTCATAAAGCGCTTTTTAACCATTTTTCATTCACACACCATGCAAGGCGCTAGCTTGCCATTGGGAGCAACTTGGGGGTCAGTGTCTGAGCACAAGGACACTTTGGCATGTGGAGACATACGAGCCAGGAATCAAGCAGCCAACCCTACGATTAGTGGACAACCTGGTCTACCACCTGAGCCACAACCGCAGGGCTAAGCGCACCATGTCTTTCAAAAGACCTCAGTATGAGGTCACATTTCTGGCATTCACATCAGATCTAATGGCAAGGCTTTTATGTAACCAAGTACAACACCATCAACAATGGTCATAAGAAAAGCACAGAATGATATGAAGATTGTGCCCTGTGATGGACTGGCACCCTGTCCAGGGTGTACTCCGCCTTGTGCCTGATGCTCCTTGGGATTGGCTCCAGGTTCCCCCGCGACCCTGAAGAAGGAGTAAGTGGTAGAAGATGGATGGATGGATGATGCTGGGACTGATTTATTTCTAGCTCAGGCCATAGATTCATGCAGCCTATCAGTGAAGGCCAGGTCAAATGATTACACAGAGCAAAACACACCTAGTTTTGCTCTTCGTTTATGCTGATATTTTTTAGCCTGCTATGCTGACACATCTGTAACGTTAATCACGTCAACAGGGGTGATTAATATAATGCACATGAAATGCAGTGAATTATTTACTCTATCATTCATTTTCCCCAATAAGAAACTTGGAACTTGTTTTACATTATGGGTGTGGTATTTTAAACATGTGACATGAGAGATGAAGCCACAGACAGGGTTGGGAGGGTTACATTAAAAATGTATTCCATCAGAGTTACAAATTATTTCATAAAAAAATGTCATCAGTAACGTAATCCAAGTATCACAATATGAAATTAAAGTAATTGATCATTTTTGGATTACTCCGAGGTCACATATGTAAATAAAGTCAAGAGAAAAGCAATACGATCTAAAATACTTTTATTTAGAGCTTAAAAACATGTTCAATGTTTGGATTTGTTTTAATGAAGTAAATAAATAAATATATAAATACAAAAAAGATCACTGTAACATTACATCACAAAAGCTAAGGTGACCATATTCTGGTTTTCCAAAAACTTAAAAGCATTCAAAACAGTGTTACTGTGAATGCAGACTTTAATTAATACTGCTGAAAAAGACACACTATTAGCAACACACACACACACACACACACACACACACACACACACACACACACACACACACACACACACATATATATATATATATATATATATATATATATATATATATATATATATATATATATATATATATATATATATATATATATAATTGGTTTCACTCTGCCCACGTATTACATTTTTTCCTAATTTCTTTTGAATGTCCATGGAAAAAAATAAAACATCAGCTGCCACCAGTGAACCTTCTGCCATCATTTACACATGTGAATGACCATGTAATAAAAAGTGTGATAACATGAAATTAAAAATGACCTTATATGGCCATGGGCATTGTTTCGACTCAGGACAGCTGGCGTTTGCTGAACTGTTTGATGCCATACACAACAGCGCTTCACCTTCGAGCGTTCACTGAGACTATGCTAACGCCTGAGAGGCAGGAATTTGGGCAGTAGTTGCTGCAAGCCTTTTATAATCGACCGACTGGTGTGCGTGAAGGCGGGAATTACAGAGAGGGCTTAAAGCAATGCAAACATGCAAACACATGATTCTTATTAGACCATAAGCACATCATAATGAAACACAAACTGAATCCCAGACATTTTCTCAGATTTAGAAATCCAAGCGAGACGCTTTTTTTAAGGTCAGAAAAAGAGACATGTCCGGGAAAAAGAGGACGTATGGTCACCCTAACAAAAGCATTTTAGAGAACAATTTGTGTTCATTTCTACCAGATTAACTTTGCACAAAATTTATTTGCGTATGCATTGGGTGGTTTCTCACGTGTGCCATGACTAGAAAAAGAGAATCAGAGCTATAATCAAGCAGCTGTCTATATTGTGTCAAAACATTCATTTCTTTGGTTTTAAATGGATTTTTTTTTTAATCCTAATAGTGTTCCCATTTTTTACAAGATGCACCTGTAATCTGATTACTTTGTTTTTTGACATAACTGTTACGGATTACAGCTACAACACAGTAAAATCCCTAGTGTTGAATTAACACCCAGAGTGTTCATTTGTGTCCAGTGGACTTATATAAACACTGTGGGGTGTAAATTCAACACTCTGGGTGTGAAATCACCACTGGAGATTTTGCTGCGCAGTTTTTTCTGTATCCTGATGTCGCAACGACGCTGCATGTACACCGTTCCCCCCGCCCCCCACCAACACACACACTATGAACAAGTACAAATTACACAAGGACAGATGAACAAACTGTAAATTTAATGTTTCTTAGTGTGGTTTGAACAAACAAATGACAACTTTTTATGTTTGGTATTTGTAGGAAACACAAGATCTCGTATTAGAGATGAATTAACTTCAATTCAAGACAACAGCAAAGGACAGCTTTTGCATACTGTATTTAATTGAGTCAGCACATTTGTTCGACATGTTAACCCACCCAAGATGACTTTTAAAGCGCATGTGTTATCTGGCTCAGGGAAGAGTCAGGCCAATATGATGGTGCTTGCCTGCAGTGAAAGGCACTTCACTATCTCATTATGATAATGGGAGAGCAGGACAAGGGCTGTTTGCAGCTCGCATAAAGACATGAAGCCTGTTATAAACTGCTATCAGTAAGATTAGGCTGTCAATTTACACTCATTCCTCCAGAGGCCTTGACCATGTCTTTATCTGAGGTGCCATGCTGTGATTGTGCTAGGTTTGCATGGCCAGTTTGCATGGCCAACTGAGATAGCTGTGTTTGATACTGCTGTTAATCAAACAATAATTTGTGTGTTGTTATTTGGTCACACAGATACGGCGGATGGAATTATGCCTTCCCGTGTAACCGCTGTTTTATTTTTTCTTTCCTTTCGCAAAACAGTGAAACCAGACTTTTACATGACTGGAGCATTATTGAATTAGTTGACGTTTCTTTCGCGAGTGTTTACATTGAGCGCATGGCGAAAAATGCACATCTCATGAACATCTTATGCGGCTAAAAATCTTCTAATACTGTATGAAAACTGCTCTAGTTTGGAGGTATTCCTGCGTGATGACATGCCATGCATCCGAAAAGCAATGAATCATTAGTACAAAAAAGATAACAAGAAAAGCCAGCGAACAGATTGACCAAGTGCCTACCACAAAAGCACACAGGAATGAAATTGTTCAATAAAGCCATGTTTTAGAAGGAATTCTTCAAGGTGACATCTGTGATTATGCGCAAATCTAAAAAGGAGCCCAGAATCAGTTCAGGGTGGACGTTCTGGTATTCGGGACAAATGTGACAACGCTGTAAGTTTATGTAGCTGCAGTAACTAACAGGTAATAGAAAACAATCTTACCCAAGAGTTCAAAGTGGACCTATATTAAAGTTCTCATCACTTCCTGTGTTTGGCTGCAATACTGTTTATTATGTGTCTGGAAATTGTGTTGGGGAAAAAGGGGATTTCAGTTAAGATAGATAACTTTACAGAATTCAGCTACACGGTGAAGGTTTGTTCATAAAGATAAAGTCAGAAGAAATTATACAGTCATGGGGACATTTCTCTCTCTCTCTCTCAAGCCATTAAAAAAAACAGGATTCTACAACTTAAAATGGACTTCCTCTTCACTGATTTCTGTCTCAGGAAATTCAGATTGCATGCAAGGAAAAAAAATCCAATATCACCAAGTCCCATATTACCAGTATGCACCAGTATATGCACCACTTATATTCTTTGTAAATGGTCTTTTTTTTTTTTTTTTACCTACAACCCGCATGGTAGCAGAGCTGCCATGCAAGGCGCTAGCTTGCCATCAGGAGCAACTTGGGGTTCAATGTCTTGGCCAAGGACACTTCAGCATGTGGAGTCACTTAGGCCAGCAAACAAACCCCCAACCCTATGATTAGTGGACAACCGGCTCTACCACATGAACCACAACCACCTAGTCTTCCATTTGTAGTCTTCCATTGTGAGATTAGCACAAATAACACTGTTTGACTCACAAAAAAAACCTCAAAGATGCATTGGGTTTCACCAGAGAGATATGGGCTCACCTTGGAAAACTATTGACTCGGACTCATTAAAACTAATCCAAGTTAATCCAAGTTAAGTCAAGTAGCATTACCTCAACAAATCATGTGATTTCATAATTGGCTCAGAAAAGTAAAATTGCAGAGAGGTATGTTTAGATAGATGACTTTGCACCACTTTCGAACCAGTACGAGGCGATTTTGTTCTTTTGAACACACAGGATGGAAAATGTGCTCTATTCGCAAATGTTTTGGGCGATATTCCAGTTTTTCACTTAAGTTAAATTCGCAACGTGGACGAAAACTGTATTGTGGCATTACTTAATATATTTATGGTGTAGCGTTAACATTATGTAGAAAAGTAATGATTTCTCATGGAGTTTTAAATGTACTTAGCAACACAATTATGCATGAGACAGACTTCCATTTCTTGTTAGCTTCCATTATTATGTTTCTCTTCATATCACTGCAAAGCTAAAGAAGCAAACAGTGGACTCCAAACATGTTTTGGCTGCTCGACTGCTAATTGGTTACTGTTCGGTATTAGCTCTAGGTATGAGACGAGAAACATGACAGTAACATAAACACACTAATACCATTGGTACTGATTTGATATATCAGCTGTTTAGCTGTTAATCAGAGGAAATTTAACAATGCCCTGCGATGGATTTGCACCCCGCCCATGGTTCACCATTACCCTCCAGGGTAATCGGTAAAGAAAATGGATGGATGGATACTTAAACTCTTTCACATAAAAACCAATATACATAAGTATATTGTAAATATACTAAGTAATAATAAGTAATTAATAATAAAAAGTATTAGGTTTAAATCTAATAAAAATCAAATCTAACAACAACATCAAAATTCAAGTATCTTTATATGTAAATATTTCCAGGTCAGAAAAAAAAATTATTTTCCAAATCCAATTCCAATCTTTAACATTTGTTACAGATATCCGAAATTTTTTCTCTGATATCCGATCTACAATATTTTGCAACTTTCACACCGATACTAATACTGGGTTTCAAATATTTGTCAACTCGACTAATATAATTTTTTTTCCTCATCTGCTGTTAGTTTGTTTTGTCATTGCTGCTCCCGTGAGATTCACGTAACCTTACACTGTTCTCCTTTTGTTTATTAACGTGTTAACACTCTGTTATTTTAATCAGAAGTTTCTGACACTGCTAAAACTTTGTCATCACCTGTCTTTGGTCAAAATGGCACTAAATCACTCGCCAATGAGCACGTCACATTATGTGTTCTATAACCATCTGTCTCAGCCTATGACCAAAGAATTCTCTTGTCATTCCAACACACGAAATTAAGTACCAAAGGTCCGGTTAAAACCACTCACAAGTAATAACAGCTAACCCACTCATAAATACACACATATATATGCACTGAAAGCTGAGAAATTAGCAGCATAGCAAAAAAAAAAAATCTTCAATGTTCAAAAATCTTCAATGTTCAATTTATCAGTTCTGGTGTGTAGCAGAGTTGAATAGTCTAAATAGATTTTTTTTTTATCTGTGATGGCAGAAACAGGCTCAAAATCATATGGTGTAAACCCAGGCAATGTATTAGAAATAGTTTTAGCTAGCAATGTTTTAGAAATCTTTCAAGCGTCCTTGAGCTCTGGAAAGGCGTGCTATAAATTAAACATGTTATTTTTTATCATTAAGCAAACTGGCTTCTTACACAACATTATCTGTTCAAGTAGACACCAAGCTAAGGTTAGACAGGACATAACAACATTTCCATGTCATTTTGTTGAAATACAGTATATTTAAGGTTTCTTGGATGTCAGAGAGATGTTGAAGCATGCTACAGGCAGGAAAAAAAAACTATTTTGGCCAAAACCTTTTTTATTTCTGTGGCTGTTTGCCAGAATTCAGTCACAGCCACATCTGGCATGTTTTCCCAGACCACCACACATATAAGGAGAGTACAGGGATTTACTAGCAGCATTACAGATGACAGGTCTTTTATGTGACAAATCTGAAGACGGTACCAAAATGAGATGGATTTCATCTGCGCTCAGTCTCTTTTGATTGTCTTTCTTCCACTAACATGCTAGAACATTTTCAAATACCTCTCCACTGAGGGAAATTCCTTTCAATCTCATCATGACGTGAGCCATTTCTCAAAATGAAGTCTTGCCTTTCTCCTGCCTAGGTGAAATCTCACCAGTTCTGAACAGTGAGAAATCTATAACCATATACTGAACACAATACGATGCAATATAACGGCCTTCACTTTATCCGATCCCTTTAACCACAGGTGTTCGGTAACACCTAACGAAGGCAATCCTCACTGAAATATTGTAGGTTAACTGATATCATTCAGACAGAATGGGAGCAGAAGTACAGAGAAGAAAGAGCAAGAGAAAGAAAGATTTAGGTTTGTGTTGCGGCTCTCGCACTGCGGGACCAGTGATTTATGAATGCATCTGTCAGCGGTAATAAAGCAGTCTCTAATGAACCTAGAGGAAGGTGACCTTGTACTGCAGAGTGATTTTACCCTGCGTGTGTACCGTTATTCTACGTGTGGGTTTATACCACAGGGAGACGAGAAACAAAATGGTGTTCTAGACATAAGGCTTAGTGATAACAGCTAACAGGTTTGGTAAAAGTAGCTGTATTGTACAGCTAATATACGGGAAATGGGAACATTGCTGCCAAAGTTCCACCAATTTATCACAGCTGCAGGTAAATTTCACCCACATGTGGCTGTGAACTTTAACTTCATCGGATTAGTATTCCTAATCCTAATTCTAGCCTATTCTTACGAATTATTAGACCTTTGGTAGAACTACATGCTAACTAGTGTTCACATAATGTAAATAATAGGACAGTGGTAGCTCAGTGGTTAAGATGTTGGACTACTGATCAGAATGTAGTAAGTTTAAATCCCAGCACTACCTAACTGCCACTGCCGGGCCCGTGAGCAAGGCCCTAAACCTAAACTGCTTAATTGTATAAATGAGAAAAATGTGAGTCGCTCTTGATGAGAGAATCTGCAAAATGCAGTAAATGTTATGAAATGTGAATGACTAATAAAATCCAGATCATCATTAACTCTTTAGTAAGGACACAGTGACACCATGTAGTAGGGGTGTAAAGCAATGACATTATCTGTATCTCAATTTTTTCATTTTTCTGTATTTGTTTAGGGATTCAAATATTCACATTTTAGTCAAAAAATGGCTTTGTGTTTTTGTTTTTGTTTAAGCCAAAGTGGGTGTGGCCTACACCGGAAGAGTCTTTTTAAAATAGAGACGTGCACGCTGTTACGTATTTCCCCCTCGTGCTGAGCGCTTCATGGCGAGGCTCTCAGCACGCATAGCGCTCGCAGCACTACGGCACATATTTCCGTGTTGTCGGGTGTTTGTATATGTACGTTTGCACGTGTGTTTTGTTTTGTCTCCTCCCATGTTTTGTCATTGGTTGTCTCCCTAGTGTGTGTAGTGTTTGCCCCTTAATTAGTTTGTGTATTTAAACCCTCGTGGCGAAGTATACGCTGTGCGTTTGTTTATACAAGACATTACCATGCCGTTGCTGTTCTGGTTTCTGATCTCATTTCTGGCTTTCTCTATTTGCTCTTGCCTGCCTTTACCCATGCTGATTGTTGATTGCCTGACCCTTGCCTGTACCTTGACCTTTATTTTGGATTGCGTCTTGGTACTGCTTTCAACGATTAATGAAGCTCTGGATACCAGCACTTGTGTCTGTACCTGTATACCTGACACACGGGACTGTTTTTTTTTTTTTTATCCCATTAGCACTGTTAGTATTTTGTTTGTACTTGTCTGTGGCATATTTTCTGCCAAATGTAGTAGTTTGTTCTATTTCCCCCAAAATATAAATAAACTAGTCACTCACTGTAAACCACCAGGCAGTTACTAAGGATGAATTTGAGAACACTGTGTATGTATTGTTCATATTCATGAATGTGGTCAAGCTTCATATCTGAACTCTCACCTGCATGAAGGCAAAAACCTCCTGTTTGCCCAACTTATGGTTGCATCCTGTGGGATCCCATGCATGCAAGCTGATACACTCATCTAGTCTCAATCATATGTCACATGAATCTTTCTGGCAAAGTTTCTTTAATTTTTTTTTAATAGTGAAGAAAAAGAAGAAGAAAATAGTGTAATAGCACACCTCTTATTCGTTACTACATTTGTATCTGTTTAAAACACATTATCTGTCCAACCAGAAGAGTATACTCAGCCAAAAAAAGAAACTCTCGCAATCAACTGCTTTTATTTCCAGCAAATTTCTTAACATGTGTTAATATTTGTATTAATATAAAAAGATTTAACAACTGAGACATAAACTGAACAAGTTTCACAGACGGTTGACGAACAGGAATGGAATAATGAGTCCCTGAACAAAGTGGGGGTCAAAATTAAAAGTAACAGTCAGTATCTGGTGGCCTCCAGCTGCTTTAAGTACTACAGTGCATCTCATCCTCATGGACTGCACCAGATTAGTCAGTTCTTGCTGTGAGATGTTCCTCTACTCTTCCACCAAGACATTTGAAAGTCACGTCTGGGGGGACAAATGGTTACATGTAAATGTCCACTGCAAGGGTGATCAGCTGTCCTTCCTGTCTCCGTGAAACACTGTCTTAGCCGTCTTACATTACAGACATTGCAGCTTATTGCTCTGGCCACATCTGCATTCCTCATGCCACCCTGCAGCAGGTCTATGGCACGTTCACGCAGGTGACAACCTGTCAACCCTAGACATCTTTCTTCTGGTGTTTTTCAGAGTTAGTAGAAAGGTCTCCTTAGTGTCCAAAGTTTTCGTAACTGTGAACTTAATTGCCTGCCACCTATAAACTGTCCGTGTCTTAAGGACTGTTCCACAGTGCATGTGAAACAATAGTTTATAGTTCATTGAACAACCATGAAAAACATCGGTTAAACCCTTTCTAATTAAGATCTGTACAGATTGTTTGGATTTTACAAAATTATCTTTAAAATACAGTCTCCTGAGAAAGGGATGTTTCTTTTTTTGCTGAGTATATATTCGTAGTCAGTTACATTCCTACCATGTAGCTAAGACAGCATTTGAGATGCTGATGTGGTTAATTAATTAGTACTTAGCTAGTAGTTCTCCAGGAGATATGCAAACCTCAATGATTATTGCTTAGTTCATAATGAACTGTCAAAACCGTTTCTTTATTACACAATATTTACAGCAGCTACTAAGATGTTAGAGGATCAACCTGGAAATGACAAGCCACAGAATTTGAGTGCTAAGCTAACTTGGATAGTTTTAGTATCACTGTTAAATAAGAGGTGGCACGGTCATACAGTGTGTAGCAGGGCCACTTCACAGCTCCACAAGGACCCAAGTTCATTCCTAAGCTCAGGGTTAGGTTTCACATGTTCACCAATATCTCCAGCTTCTTCCCGTCTCCAAAACATGGCAGTAGGTGATCGGCGACTCTAAACTGCACCTGGGTCTGAATGATTGTCTGAATGTTTGTGTGCACGATGCCCTGTGATAGACTACCATCTTATCCATCCTATCGATCCTATCCATGCTGCCCAGTTTAAGCCTTGGTGTGTCCCTGAAACAACTGCGCATTTAAAGAGCCCCTATTATACTTTTTCAGATATTCCCTTTCATGCAGTGTGTAATACAGCTGTTTGTGAATGTAAAAGGTCTGCAAAGTTTCAAAGATTAAAGTATTGGAAAGGAGGAGTTTAGAGAGACTGGATCCTTGATCGATCCGTTTCAGACTCTGTAAGAAAAGAGGTAATGCTGCAATGTATATTATGAGAAAATTAACCTTGGATGCATGTAAACCTATTGTAGCAGACCTCCGAAACAAAATTAGAAACCTTTAAAATAGCATAACAGGAGCACTTTAAGAAGCTGACCAAAAATTCATGCAGAGCTCACAGACTAAGTACTGTCAAAAGTCTGAAAAGTCTGAAAGCCATTAAAGCCACAGTCTTGAAAAACATAGATTTGTCAAATGTGTAAAACGGGCTGTGGTTAAGAGCTGATCCTTACATCAGCATTTAGTTCTCTGCAGTGTTCCCACTACCAAGATTGCTATCCTGTTAATGAATACTCCTCCGTCCAAACAACCAACCTCAAATAAGTAGATTAGGTGAAATATATCATGTTGAAAGAATAACGACCCCAATCTGTCTATAGACTCCCTTTTTCCTGCTTCTGAGCTTCAGTCTTTTTTTTTCCCCCCGAAGAAAGCAATCACTAAGGAGTGAGTATTTCAGAGCATTCGATTCTGCAATCTATAAAAGCTCAATGGACGTTGAGTGATGTGCATTAACACTACAGTCTGCATTATGCCAGTCAGACTATTATTATTCTTTACTATCTATAGAGTTATTCCGCTGTAAATAGTTACAGTATAAACGTCGGTATAAAATTCTTATTGTAATGTCGAAGGTGCTAGCAAATCTATATCTATATCTATATCTAGTATGGTAATTACCTTTTTTCTTTCTTTTCTTTTTTTTTTAATGGTAGGTTTCATTTTGTTACACTGTTACGATGGGATACCATGACCGGAATATTTTACACCATAAATGTAATTCTGCAACATGTAATGTTAAAATTTTATAGCATACAGTGAGGGGGAAAAGTATTTGATCCCCTGCTGATTTTGTACGTTTGCCCACTGACAAAGAAATGATCAGTCTAAAATTTTAATGGTAGGTTTATTTGATCAGTGAGAGACAGAACAACAAAAAAATCCAGAAAAAAACATGTCAAAAATGTTATAAATTGATTTGCATTTTAATGAAGGAAATAACTATTTGACCCCTCTGCAAAACATGACTTAGTACTTGGTGGCAAAACCCTTGTTGGCAATCACAGAGGTCAGACGTTTCTTGAAGTTGGCCACCAGGTTTGCACACATCTCAGGAGGGATTTTGTCCCACTCCTCTTTGCAGATCTTCTCCAAGTCATTAAGGTTTTGAGGCTGACGTTTGGCAACTCGAACCTTCAGCTCCCTCCACAGATTTTCTATGGGATTAAGGTCTGGAGACTGGCTAGGCCACTCCAGGACCTTAATGTGCTTCTTCTTGAGCCTCTCCTTTGTTGCCTTGGCCGTGTGTTTTGGGTCATTGTCATGCTGGAATACCCATCCACGACCCATTTTCAATGCCCTGGCTGAGGGAAGGAGGTTCTCACTCAAGATTTGACGGTACATGGCCCCGTCCATTGTCCCTTTGATGCGGTGAAGTTGTCCTGTCCCCTTAGCAGAAAAACACCCCCAAAGCATAATGTTTCCACCTTCATGTTTGGTGTTCAGGGGACACCGCCATGTTTGGTGGTCAGAGTCTCTGACCACAGAGTAGTACACCCAAGGTGAGCCCACAGCCCCTTAAAGAGACGCTCCCAGGTGTACTACTTATCTAGTAATGTTAAGGGGAGTAACGACCTTGAGCTATCACATTCAATCACATTAAAAGAGCTGATCACAGTTTAACAACAGATCAATAATAATAACATACTATACACCTCCATGGATGGTGTTCTTGGGGTCATAGGCAGCCCCAACACTTTCACCCAGTTGTCCTCTGAATCATTCAGATGTTCATTGGCAAACTTCAGACGGACATGTATATGTGCTTTCTTGAGCAGGGGGACCTTGCGGGCACTGCAGGATTTCAGTCCTTTTGTTTACCAATTGTTTTCTTGGTGACTATGGTCCCAGCTGCCTTGAGATCATTCACAAGATCCTCCCGTGTAGTTCTGGGCTGATTCCTCACTGTTCTCGTGATCATTGCAACCACGAGGTGAGATCTTTCATGGAGCCCCAGGCCGAGGGAGATTGACAGTACTTTTGTGTTTCTTCCATTTGCGAATAATCGCACCAACTGTTGTCACCTTCTCACCAAGCTGCTTGGCAATGGTCTTGTAGCCCATTCCAAAATTGTGTAGGTCTACAATCTTGTCCCTGACATCCTTGGAGAGCTCTTTGGTCTTGGTGGAGAGTTTGGAATCTGATTGATTGATTGCTTCTGTAGACAGGTGTCTTTTATACAGGTAACAAGCTGAGATTAGGAGCACTCCCTTTAAGAGCTCAGCTCATTACCTGTATAAAAGACACCTGGGAGCCAGAAATATTTCTCATTGAGAGGGGTTAAAATACTTATTTCCCTCATTAAAATGCAAATCAATTTATAACATTTTTGACATGCGTTTTTCTGGATTTTTTTGTTGTTATTCTGTCTCTCACTGTTCAAATAAATCTACCATTAAATTATAGACTGATCATTTCTTTGTCAGTGGGCAAATGTACAAAATCAACAGGGGATCAAATACTTCTTTCCCTCACTGTAGCACTTCTGGAATCTCAGAAGTTATTGATTAATTTTCTAATAGCATCTCTGATGGTACTTCTGATGGGAAGGAAGATCACATGTTTATATTAAAGCAATCATTCTTGATTATCAAAAGATGTTATTTAACAAATACATGTAATTGTTGTGGTTTCGATAAGAAGATGTTTATTTTGTTTCAAAGGAGTCTCCGGTTTCAGTGCTTTGTAACCGTCAGAGGTAAAGCTGGAAATACTTCAGGATAGTTGTGTTTTGAGGTTTTGAGCTGAATTTTATTGTCATATTAACTTTGAGATAACGCAAAGGAATGACCGTGAATAATTACACAGCTATAATGCAAGTGATAACACAAACTAACTTGTTTTGTCCACAAAATTAAGCATAACTATAAATGTATATATGTTGTGTTGTTATTTAATAATAAATAAATAAATAATAATTGTAATAGTTTGCGAATTTCTGTGATATAATCAGGAAAAAAAACATTTTGGAACATGCTGTTATTAGGAAATAATCAACTTTGTGGTGGTAACAGTAACTCTGCTTTGTGTTGGGCCACATCACACCATGCTATCATTGACTATTTTCATATAACAGCATAGCCCATTGTGTATTATTCCTTAGATAATGTATAAAATACATAATGTCATTACAGAGGAAATGGTGCATTTTACAAAACGTAAAGACCAAGAAGCCTACATTGATCAAATATTCCATGTGAAAAGGCAGTTTTTTTAATTAACTACCAACAGCTAATGATAACAAGTCCTCTTTTCATTTTTTTATTTTTTCCATTTTCATCTAAAACCTGCACTGCGTCCATAGTGTTGGCATTTAATGTCATCATCTTTCAAAATGAAACATCATTAGCAGATACTGTGATATGCCAAAAACTGTCACATTGAGTTAAGGTTATCACGTACATTTTTCACACCACATATCTAACATCAAACAGCCTCCTGGGGTTTGGACAGAAACATCCTCTACAGCAAAATTCAACACTGCTCCATTGCACCAGATGTTTCAGTGTGACTGAACCCATAAAATGCGTGTTATTATGTGTCATCTCAACAATCCCTTTGGCTGTAATTCGCTGATACATACACGTCCTCACTTCAGCCATTCTTAAACACCCTGATTGGACAGACCAGCTATCTGTTAACGTTTCTTTCGGTTAATAACTTGACAAACAATCTCTTCCTGTATCATCCTGTTGGCTTCGGGTTTCAAACCTTGCATCACGGAAATGAAGATCACGAAAGCCAGCTGGAATTTTGCGAAGAGCTCGGTAGCATTAATCTCTTCCAGAGTTAAAGCAGGGCCTTTGCTGAAGATCTAATCAGAGCCTTTAAACGGATGCAACAATACTGTGACAGCGATAGCGACGACGTTAAATATTGAAACAGGAGCTAATTAAGAGATGTGATGTGTTGAAATGAAAGAGAACGAAGCTGCAGGAGTAGTGGCATGGAGGGACAGAATGAAGAACGGGAGAGAAGGAGAGTGAGCGAGAAGGAAAAGCCCTGCTGCCAATTTCAATATCACTCACTCTGTAGAGGTCAAGACCTCCAAAAATAGATTTGTGATATCATTCATGGTGATATGGCTTCCATCTGTGGCTGAAATGCCACTATCGGTCACATCAGTAAATGGTTACAGTTATGGCAAAGCAACGAAATAAGACAAGTCATACGATCCGTCAGCAGGTAATGCAGACGCAGAAATACCTTCCAGTGTTTTACGTACACATACACATGAACATGACCTTCTCATCATGGCCTATATCTGCAGATAATATATATAAAAAAATAGTTAAAAAATTAACACCTAAGGCAAATGCACTGTGTAGTGAAGAATGGAGTAAACCGAGAGTGAATGGTATTCTCTTGATGATTTTAATATAAAATCAGGGTAACATTGCTGCTGAATATGATATCTATGGCACACTGGCACTTTACTATACATATGACAACAAGCACACCGGATTTAGAATTTTTTGTTGTTGTTGTTGTTCTTGCACGTTATCATTTCTAATTAACAACCTATTTCAAATTTGCAAAGCTTATGTTTTAAACAAACTCATGAATATGAATATCATAAATAATAGGGGCAAACACCCTCAAAAATGCAAAACAATTATTTACCAAACTCAGAATACAATAAGATTTTAAATTCAACTGCACAAGGTTTTGTAAAAAGTAACAGTAGTAAGCTTACATCTGACATTCAGTGCAATGTATAACTGCAGATCCCACAATGGAAAGTTAATAGACAGCCAGCTGAACCAATATACATGCATATAACTAAATGTGTTCCATTATCCTCATTATTTTATACGTTATCCTTATTGCCATTTCACTCTAAATACTGTTAAAACTTTACTCTCGGCATATTTTTTTAATTTCTAAAAATACTTCATTTAATAATACTGTTTACTGCCTTTACTTACAGACTCACCATTTTTTTTTAAATGCCGCGTGTTCTGCATGATGAACCGGGGAATAGTCCTGTCATGCTTTACACTAGAACAACCTCGGGGAAGATTCTGTACCAGGCAATCATCGGACCATGATAACTCAGCAGTTCTCACTCCAGCACTGCCGAGGGGGGTGGACGTACACAACAGTTGGGCCGTCTGACATTTTGGAACATGGACCTGAAGGCATTAGCCTGCCTTCGCTTGCTCTTTCTGCCCGATGGCGAGTCAGACGCTGGACCTGAAATGGATTTCCTGAGTGTCGTCTGAGCCATGATCTTCTTCTCGTGCTCTTTGATTTTGCACTGGAGGTGACTCTGGATAGCGAAACCAAGCGATTCTGGATCCAGCGAGGCACCGTACACCTCCCACGTCATGCCCTGCTCATCCCACACCACGTCATGAACACTCTTCTTGGTCGGCTTGGCTGCCTTCTCATCCTCCTTCTTATCCCTCTCTGGCCCCAACTTGGAACCTTTTTTTGCAGACTTGGGTATGGATTTGTTAACCCGCTGCTCCATCTTTGATTTGTAATCTGAAGTGGAGCTTGATGGTGGGGCAGAAGCCTCTGTTTTGGAATCATTAGCTGCCGAGCAAAGACTGACCACATGTGGAGAGGGCTTTGCCTGTGAAATAGGGGCTTTAGCAGCAGGAGGCCTGGCAGGTTGTTCTGACTGAGGACTTGTTACAGACAGAGCTTGACAGGCCTGATCAGTTGTTGTGGTCGATATCTCACCAAAGCCCTTCCCCTTGGGGTCCTGTTTTTGAACAGAATTTGAAACAGAAAGCACAGGGGAGACTTTGTAGTTTTGACTTTGACAACTTGCTTCATTCGATAGCTTATTTTGATTGCATGTCTCAATATTGATTTGATAAACTGGTTGAAGAGGTGAACATACTTTTGGGGCATTGTAAATTGGTGGCCCAGGCTCCTTGGGCTTCGCTCCAAGCCTGGTCTCGTGTTGGAAAACACCATCTGTGTGCACCAAAATGCCTCCAGATTGGGGAAGTGCCTCTGACAAGGCTGTGATAGATGGACCACATGAACTGCCAGACGTTTCCATTATAATCGGTTCCTCTGTATTGTCTTTGTGATATACCATTGCCTGGCTCTCCATTTCTTCCATTTGAAGACAAATAGACACCTGTTTGGGTTGGTATGGAAAAAGGCTGGGACTTGTTTCAACAGCTCGAGTACAGACTAAAGCCACAGCCTGCACCTCTACATCCTGGTGCTGTTTGCAGGGTGAGGTGCCACAGTCTGCTGCTGATGTCATGGTGGAGGCCTCACAGTACAGCTTACAGTGTTTCATCTTATATTCCTCTGAAACAGGTCCTTGTGTTTGAATTGCCTCGTCAGTCACTTCAGCATGAAAGGAGATGTCCCCGGCGTGCTGGGAAGTGCTGTTTATTGTGACAGTATGGGATTTGGCATCATTTGCATCATATTCAGATTTGGGGCAGGACTCTTTTCCTTTAAGAGGTGGGGACTGTTTTTTGTTTGCTTGTAATATAGCAAGATCTACCTCAGCTTTCTCGATGCTGTTTGCTGGCTGAGAGGCATCTGCTGGTTTAGGAACTGATTTGAAAACCTTTGGTGTAAGGCCTTGTGAGCAAGTCCCTCCTTGCAATTTCCTAGTTGATTCAGGATGTAGTTGAGTAGTCTCATCCATGCTGGTGATCAGAGCTAGATCTGAACTAACGGTGCAGCTCGATTCTTTAAGTTCATATAAACGGGACTTGTCCTTGTTTGAGTTCCTGTTGCTGGCAGGTAAGTCTGTGAGCTTATGATCACATGTGTGACATAGCTTTTGACTTTGTGCTGTGGGTTCCTCAGTTGACGATGGTCTACTCTGTAGTTTCTCCGCCCTCTGCTCTTCCTCAATTCCTTGTTTAGCAGGACTGCCATTTCTCCCCTTATCATCTTTAGACAGTGTTTCTACACATGATGGGCTACTTGAAGAAATAACCTTGCTTTTGGCAGAAATTGTTGGTAACAGCTTGGAATTTACATTGCTGTTTTCCATCTTGGTGTTTGCATAAGGTTCCTGGGCATCAGGTTTTCTGCACTCCTCACTATTAGAAGAAGGAGAGTTGGATGCCCCTTCCAATAGTTTCCCTTTACTTGCAGACTTTTGTTGTATATTATCCTGATCTGGTTTTGTTTTTTGGGTAGAAGCACAATCCTTTGTCAGGTTTAAACCTGAGTCTTGGAGGCAAATTGTGTTTGCGTCCTTGTTGCCCAAAGTATCAGTACCAGATAGTCGAGGTACCATTTGAACAGTAACAGTCCTTTTGGGGTTAGGGACAGTTCCCATTCTGAATCCAGTTTTACTGCTTCCTTTGTTGTTAGTCCAAAATCAAGGTGGCTATCCTGGAAGAATGGAATTTACACACAAAATTTAGACATATTGTAATACATTAATATATAATAAAACACCAGAAGTTTCAACCATATACAGTATGATGTCTACATCAAAGAATTATCCCCTTGATTAATGCTTTTTGCGTTTTATCTATGGACAAGCTCATATAGCAAAACAAGTTCTTCAAGGGCCCTTTAGAAGCGGTTTTACTTAGAAGCTTCTCTGATAGGAAAAACACCTTAATGGTTTCCTCAAAGGGGATGTTTTCTAACAGTGCAAGCATTTTTATGAAAAAGACTAAGAAAGAGAAAATCTTGAGAGATTTGTAGTGCTGCAGCATCTTGTCTAGATATCTGAATGACAATACTATATGAGAACACAAACATCTGAGGAAAAAATTTAGTTCAAACCTAACAGCTCCATAAGGAATCTATTATTTCTAACCTACTGGGTCATTACTCTATGTTTTTCAGATATCCGCATTGGATAGCCCCAATTCCAGTTTAAAGTTTATGATCGAGTTTAATCATTGAGTTTAGTTGTAAGATTAATCATTGAAGATGTCACAGAAACACACACTCTCACACACACACACACACACACACACACACACACACACACACAAATACACACTAACACACACCAATTATGGCTCAAACTACAGACTGCAATAGGTCAAGATGGTGGACAATCTGAGGAGTGAAGGCAAAGAAATACATTCTCTGCAGTTTTTCTCAGCCCAAAGCAACAGCACCATTAGACATAACAACTCGAGAAGACATAAACACTCACGAAGGCCCTGACAAGAGAAAAAGATAATTAAAAGATAACAAAAGGAGTTTCATTTACTGTGTTTTCAGAAGAATTCATTAATATAAGCATTTTTCTCCTTCAGAAAGAATTTATTGAGGAAAAACAAGCCACAAATTAATTAGACTTAACCTGGGGGTTGTGATATCCAGCACGCCAAATACCAAGAACTGAATGAAATGGCATAGAAAAAAACTCTCCCATTCGCATTGACCTATCTCTGTGAAGCTGTTTTTCCAGCGCCGGTCTACCTGTAGAACAAGTATATAGTCAAACTCATGGTTGAAGATAGTTTGCGTCTTTTCCTCAGCCCTACGGACTGGATCGCCTCGTATCCTCTATAAAAGCCCAAAGCCCACTGAGCAGGTAGAACGAAACATTGGGTGGGGGTGCTGCTAATCTTTCGGGCTGAGGTAGGGGTACAAAACAATGTCATTCTAAAAAGTGGATCAAACTGACAAAAAGGATAAGAACCACTAACCTAGACTTAACATTAGACATTAGACATTAACCCGGCTTGGTTTAAACTACATTGGAGTGACATGATACGCGATATTATAGTCATTGTTTCCTGATATATCATGATAGTGATGCTAGCAAGAATGTACCGAATATTTGGCATCATGTATTGAATCTTGATAGGAATTGTTTAGCATCAGGATATTCCTCTGTGATTTTGCAATAAGTCTTGGACAAGACAAAGCCCTGGAGACCTGACAGATAAAAAAAAATCTGCATCTATCACACAAATACACCCACAGGACTGTAAAACAAGCCAATTACACCATAATTAAGTGGGGTTTTTTTCCATTTATCAGACCACATCCAAACAGTGGACCTCGCTTGAGACACTCTGCACTGTTTTGTCCATGTAGTTATTAAATTCGTCCCATTAGAGAGCTTCTTATTCAGTAATGCCCAAAACTTTTGGCAGGCTGCCTGATGTCTTGGCCAGAAAACAGGCTGCATGTAAATAATAAACATCACTGCACCAAGTTTATAATGATTGATGCGGGGTTTGTTTCTTTTTCTTTTCCCTCTGGCAGAAATACAGAAATAAATTGCACGCTTGGTAAGAGCTGTTATGTGCTTTTGGGAAAATGATGACCACAAGCGCGCATAAAGAATAAAATGCCTGCATCATGATCATCTTTAACTCAGTTTTACATCATGATAAATGGTGAATCAAAAAACGGCCAGGTAAGGAGGTGCATTTGAGCAATGTATGTCATCTCCTGAAAAAGGAGACACCACTTTTATAATGCAGATTTTTGAAGACAATTTGGGGATGTTGCAGGACACACACACACTCTCTCTCTCTCTCTCTCTCTCTTTCTACGGACAGCCGTAAAGAAAGGAGGTTGTGTGAAATGTGGCGTCTGGGTCTCATATTGAAACTGTAATGTGAAATATCCCGTGATGAATTAAAACTGAAAAATATAGTGTTCCAAGACGAGATCTAAAAATCTCATGCATGTTAATAATGACATTAATAGGAGTTATTATGAAGCTATAAGATTTAATAAGTCAATCAGCAGCAAAGACAGGGCTAAATTGAGGCTGGTTAAATTTGGATCCAGCACTCAGATCTTGCATGCAGGTCACACTGAACACTGAAGTTGAAAATGAACTGGTTAATTAGACCCAAATGAGCTGAGGTGCATTAAAACGCTCAGCATCACCTGTCAGTTCATGGGATCATGAGTGCATCATGGGATAAAGACTAAGAGACTAAGAGACAAACTAGGACGGATTTGTCCTGCTCCTCCTGTTTACACAGCACATTCATTCATTGCGCCAGTGTTTCTGATGAAATGGATCAAAGCAATGGTCAGTGGGAAGGGAGTGCTATGGATGACCTTGTCATTAAATTCATTATTAGGAGAATCTAGGCGAAAGCACGTGCATGAAGAAGAAAGGAAAAAAGAAATCCTACCTGCTCTTGTCTTTGTCTCAGTCTCACATCATGCTCAGGGTTGCACACTGCGCTGTGTGTGTTTGTGTGTGTGTGTGTGTGTGTGTGTGTGTGTGTGTGTGTGTGGGTGCGTGTGTGTGTTTCTGCTCTTCTCACATATAGGACACTGGGCTGAATATCAATGGAAGGATTTCAGCCGCACGGCAGCAGCGGCGCGAAGCCACGCCCTCCGGAGCGGAGAATATGCTAATTAGGCCAAACGCGGCTCGTTGATTGGCCAGATCCTCCGGCAGATGTTCTGCAGCTGGAAACGCCCCTAATTTAAATGATAGTCGCTTTGTGGTTGTTGAACTAGCAAGTGGACTTGAAATTAGATTGTTTGATACTATTTTAAATGGTATCTTAAAATTGTAACTACACAAGATCAGTGGTTTTTAGAGTGGTACTGGGAACCCTCACACTCTCAGAAATGAAGGTATCGATCTGACCTCTTTTCTGGGGGGGTTGGGGCGATGTAATTATCATCAAAAGTACATCGGTATTATGCCGCATTAATCTTTTAAAATAATTGCAATCTCACAGCTTCAGGGTCCCCTGAGCGCCGCTGTGGAGTTCCGCACGTTCTACGGTGCCTGTGTGGGTTTCCTCAGAGTTCTCCAGTTTCTTCCCACCTCCCAAAAAAGCATGCTGGTAAGCAAGGTGTTTACCCTAAATTGCCCCTAGGTGTGAACGAGTGTGCGTCCCATCCACCGGGTATTCCGCCTCACACTCAGCGTTCCCAGAACAGACTCTGGATCCACTACAACCCTGGCTAAAATAAAGCACTTACTGAAGATGAACTACCTCCACAGCAGGGTTGTTGAGACTGATAGCCCTTTTAGTTTGTGACCTAGTGAAGCAGAATCAGGATGTATTTATTGATAGAGACTTCAAAGCTCTTCTGTAAGTCGCTCTGGGTAAGGGCTTCTGCCAAATGCCATAAATGTAAACATAAACGAATGATTGAATGAATAATAGTACCACTTAAGAACCTAATGTACCCTTAAAGCTTTAAACGCTAAGTTGACTCTTTTTTCTTTATTTGTGAGAATGCAGGGATCCATAGCCATTCCTTTTTTTCTTATTGCGTGCGTTACATTAGTGGAAATCACAAACCACATTTATCGTTTATTATTTATTATTGGTTTCTTATAGTTATTAGGCCTATTTGACTGAAATTTACGGATTTAGTCCAAACCTCCAAAAACATGTATCCTATAAATAATGCTAACTTGGTCCTAATGTGTTCTGTTGATGTAAAGTTCAGGAATCAAAAGCATGTTGGCGTTAAATAAATAGCCAGAATACTACTGTATACATTCAAATAAAGAGCTTAATATATGGATATTTTGAGTATGTTCTCTACCGAGGGGACTCGTGGAATTTATTTGACAGTAAAAGCACTTCCTGGCTGTGTGATCACCCCCATACAAGATTATGCTTATTGAGTTGAGCTAAAATAACACATAAAAAATAGTCTAAATATTGTCTAATGGTTTCCTATTAAACATTTCTCCATCATGGTTTTAGTGTGTCCTGAAATATATAAACAATTATTGCTTTTTAATTGTTTCTACTTAATTTAAATATGTCTATCTAAATAACCATAAGTGCTAGCTATCTAACATGGCTGTGTATTTATACACTTATAAAGGCATTGTATTGCAGACTGAACAGTTCGCCTCAGACCTCCAGGGTCGGGGGTTCGATTCCCACTGTGGCCATGTGTGTGTGGAGTTTGCATGTTCTCCCCGTGCTGCGGGGGTTTCCTCGGGGTACTCCGGTTTCCTCCCCCAGTCCAAAGACATGCACTGTAGGCTGACTGGTGTCTAAAGTGTCCGTAGGGTATTAGTGGTTGTGGGTGGGTGTTTATGTGATTGTGCCCTGGGATGGCTTGGCACACTGTCCAGGGTGTACCCCGCCTTGTGCCCAATACTCCCTGGGATAGGCTCCCGTTCCCCATGACCCTGAAAAGGATAAAGCAGTATAGAAGATGGATGGATGGACAAACTACACAGTTAACGTGACTTTATTATAAAAAAAAAATGCATTGTATATACTGTATCTTACTGGACAGAATTAACAGGAGTCAATACAAACGTATGACTTATTATTCTACATTTGCTTGCTGTCAAATGCACACTTAAACACACACACACACACACACACACACACACACACACATACTCATACAAGGTCACAGGGTAAACTCTCAACACTAAAGGGAGATAGGATAGTTTCCTGAATGTTTGTGTGTGTGTGTGTGTGTGTGTGTGTGTGTGTGTGGTGGGTGGGTGTGTGTGTCCATGAGAGAGAGAGAGAGAGCAGTTTGGACTGATGACCCCTGCCTTTAAGGAATCCCAACTGAGATGATGAAGGAGAATGAACGATTTGCAGGAGTTGCTCCTCCCATGATGCATTGCAGTCTTTAGGATCACATGGAAAGGGTTTACTGTATTCTGCAGAAAATAGTGTGGGCTGCGCTGCATAACTTCTCCTCCGGACCTCAGTACTGACATAAGACCTGTATGCATCAATGCCAGCACAATAAAAACCTGGGACTCTTGTTAGGCTTTTTAGAAATGTATTATCTTTAAATAAGTTGTAATTTCATTTAATTTCGTTTGCAACATTAAGCAGACATTCTTACCCAGAGTGACATACAGAAATACATTAAAGAATATCATAAGGCTCTTATATAAAAAATATATCGATCCATCCATCTTCTATACCGCTTATCCTTCAGGGTCGCCGGCAACGTAGAGCCCATCCCAGGGAGCATTGGGCACAAGACGGGGTACACCCTGGACAGGGTGCCAATCCATCGTAGGGAACAATCACATACACATTCACACACCCATTAATACACTATGGACATGCCGATCAGCCTACCATGGAGGGGGAAACCGGAGTACCCGGAGGAAACCCCCGCAGCAGAGGGAGAACATGCAAACTCCACACACACAGGGCCACGGTGAGAATCGAACCCCCGACCCTGGAGGCGAACATGTTAATCACTAAGCTACTGTGTGCCCTATATAATAAATATATAAATATATATAATTATTTAATGAATAATTAAGATCACTAAATCAAGATTTAGTGCTTGTTTAAGTGTTTACTGAAGAGTATTCATGCCCTGTGATGGACTGGCACCCTGTCCAGGGTGTACCCCGCCTTGTGCCCGATGCTACCTGGGATTGGCTCCAGGTTCCCCGTGACCCTGAAAAGGAGTAAGCGGTAGAAGATGGATGGATGGATGGATGGATGAAGAGTATTCAATTTGCATTCAAACCAAACTAGCTGCATTCACTGGCTATGTGATACAGCTTCTCAAATGGCTCCTCAATGCAAAACTTTTTTAGTTTTGTTCTGTGTAAACTCTAGAGATTGATGGTGTTAAAAAAAAAATATATCCCAGGACAAAACCCCAGTTTCTGAAATACTCAAACCAGCCCATCTAGCACCAACTCCCATGCCATCACATGATATTTCTCCCCCATTAACATGTTTTATGTGAAGTTCTTGACCCGTATCTGCATGATCTGATGCATTGCACTCCTGCCCCACATGATTGGCTGACTGGATAAATGCATGATGTATATGGAGGTGTTCCTTTTAAAATGGAAAAAATAAATAACTAGTATTACAATTATTCTCCTAGTGTATACATGGTGAAAAACTGGGAAGAGCCATCAACCACGACGTTTATCAGAGCGCCGTTAGTTTAACGTATTTGCAGTGAACTGCCGCCATCGTGTGGCCGAGAACCCGTCTCGCCTTTCAAATGGACGGTGATCAAATTTTCCGCGCGTGCGCTGTGAGCGCATGGACCCATTCCAAACAGGTCCGTAGTGCACGCATAGGTAGACTACTCTGACGTCACACTAGTGGATTCTAGACCCTATCTAGTGCACTAGATATTACTATTGACACACAGTTAGGACCGGGCCATTGAGTCAGGACAGAATACAGTTGGTTCTACGCCAGTTAGCATTTCGGCTAACTCCGAATTAAACACGGATTATTTTTTCCCGTTTTCACCGCGACTCAAACTTAAACCGAAGTTTTCCAAGGATTCGTTTCCTCCACCAGGAGCAGTGGCGTAAGAAAAATAAAACAAACAAACAAACAGGTACTTTTCATGATGTATTGGTGACCGGCTCGCTAGCAAACTAAGCTAACTGTCTGTAGTGGTAACTACTGACAACCTGTTTGAGTCAATTAGCCTGTTAGCTAACTAGCTAGCTAACTGGAGCACTTTTGGACTTGTCTCTCATTAGTACTTACTTATCGTTAGTACTTACTACATTTCTAATTAGCTTAGGCATAGCCTAGACAGGTCATAAGTTGAACTTTGTTTCCAGTACTTTGTTGTTGTTGTTTTTTTTTTAACATTTGACTCCCATCCACTAGCTAGCTACCCTATATAAGTGCACTTCACTGATTGGAATTTGGGACACAGCCAAGATAAACTTCTAACAAATTATTCAATTAGTCAAGCTGCTCTTTAACAACCGGGCGCCCCCTGGCGGCCTCTATTTTGAAAACCACTGTCTTAACCTATCCCAGGTATCTTGTTTTCTTTCCTCACAGCGGCTGCATTTTGCTCCTAAAGAAGTAGCTGGTATTGGGATTTATTCATCCATACATCCATACATCCAGCTCCAGGAATGATAATGAGTCTTTATTGGTCACATGTACAGTAGAGCACAATGAGATTCTTTTCTTTGCATACCCCCAGCCTGTCAGGAAGTCAGAGCCCAGGGTCAACCGTGATACAGTGCCCCCTGGAGCAGAGAGGGTTATGGGCCTTGCTCAAGGGCCCAACAGTGGCAGCTTGGCAGTGCTGGGGCTTGAACCGATTCCGATCAGTAACCCAGTAACTGCCCTAAAGGAAGCGCTTTATTTTGGTCAGGGTTGCATGAGGCTGGAATACAACCTGGATGGTACATCAGTCCATCATAGGGCATCATGCGCACACACACACACACACACACACACACACACACACACACACACACACACACACACCCACACCCCCCCCCAGGGGCAAGTTATGGCATTGGGTGGCTGTGGCGCAGTTGGTAGAGTGGGTTGTCGATTAATCGTAGGGTTGGCGGTTCGATTCCCGGCCCGGGTGACTCCACATGCCAAAGTGTCCTTGGGCAAGACACTGAACCCCAAGCAGCTCTGCTACCATTGGTGTGTGTGTGAATGAGACACAGTGTAAAGCGCTTTGGATAAAATACATTACTAAATACGCACTGAGGAAGTGAGGATTCTCCTTATTGTGCCATTTAATACATACTTTCATTCTATTAATTGAACATGATGTATTGTTTATTAGCGGTGGGCAGAGCGGGGCTTAATGGAACAAAAGCAGTTGAAGCAAATGCACCATATTGTGTCACAACAATCCAACACCTAGTGGTCACTTGTACGTGTTGATCTGAAACAACCTTGACGATGATTCAGACAAGCGTTGATTAATTATAAACAATTATAATTGTTTGCCAAACAAGGAAGTGTAATTGGGTTCGAATCCTGGGTGATGTTCAGTCCCACGCCCTTTCAGAACGCACATCTTACCTGTTGTTTTGCCAGAAAATACTTACAATAGATGCCACTGTTGAGCATTACAGGTTTGGCGGCGCACTCACGCCAGCTTCTCTCATCGTTAGACCAAGATTTATTACATGATCAATTACAGTAGCCCTAATTTCATCTGAGATTACAGCTCCTCTGTTGTGCTCACCGTGTTCAAAAGTTTTGAAAACGTGACTTGGGTATTGAGAAATGGGTCCTAGCGATTGTCAAAAAACAACAACAACTGTAACACAGCTTTGTTCTTCATGACCGATTATCCTTTTTGAGGTTTTTTGTGTGTGTGTGTGTGTGTTTAAAGATGATGTTGGGGTCTATCTGGCAGTATCTGTATACCTCCTTTCTGCGGTTCTGGTTGAAATGGTTTCTCAGACAAATCACTGGAAAATGCGAGCTGCAGCGGATCTGCCACGGATATGAGCCTGGAGCACCAAGGACCACACGGATCGGTGAGGCTCACTGTGAGATACTGAGCTGTAAATACACTGATATAACATCACCCTGAAACACTCACATATACTGAACAGCCATAACGTTAAAAATCAGATCAGACCAGACGGACTAGCCTTCACTCAGCAATGAGCCTTGGGCCCCCTTGACCATGTTGCCGGTTCACCGGTTGTCCTTCTTTGGACCACTTTTCATAGGTACCTGCAGTTTTGGAGATGCTCTGACCCAGTCATCTAGACATCACAATTTGTCCCTTGTCAAAGTCGCTCAGATCTTTACGCTAGCCCGTTTTTCCTGCTTCCAACAAATCAACTTTGAGAACTGACTGTTCACTTGCTGTCTAATATATCCCACCCCTTTACAGGTGCCACTTTGACGAGATAGTTATTCACTATTCACTGTAACGATATAGTTATTCACTTCACTTGTCAGTGGTTTTAATGTTATGGTTGACAGATGTAATCTTTTATAAGCATCATCAGCGTCCATTTATTTATTTTCAAATAAACTCAACATTTTTAGTTCATTCCCTCAACATATTATTCTACTTTCACTTTGGTTTCCTACATCACCTTCAGTGCTATTGGACTACCTGCTGGTAGTGATGCAGATGCAGCTGGGATTTAGCCCTCACTTCATCTCTACCTAAAGAGAGCAATGCAGCGGCGCTTTAGTCCGTCCAGCTCTCATCCCCTCATTTGTACATTCTGCTCAAACAGATCACCTTCCAAAGCTTTAACTTTCACGCTCAAGCTTCTTTCACGCCGAGCATGATTAAGCGACGTGAATGGATGACGCTCTTGAATCGAAACTGTAGAACCTTATGGAGATATTCACAACAGGCGTGATCATTCATTTTATCAAGAAAACTACAACATCTCATTTGTCAGTTTTCGTTTTCAAAATTTTGGATGCAAACATTTTGTATAATATTTTCATATATGCATGTTTGCTGTACTTTATATGCATAACGACTTGCCGTATATCCCTGTGTCAGTTGTATTAATAACAAGGAAGAATTTGATCTGTTTTTTTTTTTCTCATTTCAGAAAACTCCTTAAAATCTTCAAAAAACAAGGTGAGATATATTTCTCCTTCATGACATCACTTATAGATGCCTATTTTAAAACGGCTCAAGACAGAACGGCGTAATAAATAAATTCGGTTTCAATCTAGAGCCTCATTAGGTTTAGTTAAGGCTAACCCGGGGTCTAAAATTCTTTGGTTTTTGTACACGGATGATGTGTTTTGTGTGGAAATTAATATTTACACACAAGTTTACAGTGCTTTATAATGTGCCTGTATTAAAGAAAGATGTAATCTTATCACAAAAATAAGTGATAATTTGGTTCAAAGATGACATCGCTCAGCAGAGGGAAAAAAATAAACTAAAACCGATGTGTAAATGTATCTTATTCATTTCATTAATAAGTCATGCGATTGTTGGGCAGGACCGGTTCATCTTTTCATTTTTTGTTATTTAACAATTGTAATGAAGTTTTCAGACATTACCTAAAAAGTTCCTATGAAGTATGTAAAGATTCTTACCTTTTTTTAATTTTTGGAAGAAAAAAAAAAAGCCCAAATGAAATTTGATTTGCGTATGAACTTGTTCGTCCATTCTGAATATGGAACATTAGCCCTGCAACATCACGTAGTAATGCTGATTATAACACAGTGTGAGTGACCCCTTCTCTCAGACTGTATTAAATGCCTTGTATTGTTCAGGTGCTGCAAGATGCTGTGGATGTGAAGGAAGATGCCGTGGAGGGCTGTGTGACTCAAATCGTGAAAGAGAAGAATATCAAAGAGCAGAAAGATCCCAAGTAAGTGTGACTACAATAGATCTTGTTTTCAGAGACACTGAGAGCGTCAGTAGCTTCAGTCACGCTTTGGTGTTAACGTTGTTTTCCAAATCTACCATAGTGTAAGTGATTTATTCATGCTCTTGTGGTGATCTTCATTGTTATTTTAAATTGAAGGTTTAAGGTGAATCTTCATCAGTGCCTCATACAAATAAGTGGCTACAACACCCTGTTCTCGGCGGTTGAAGAGCTAAGAAAAGTGACGTTTGAGTCGGAAAATGAAGAACATGAGAAAATGCTTCTTAAGGTGTGTGATTTTTTTCTGAGATTCTTATTTACCTTCAGTCAGATTCATTACTATGATACCCCCCCACCACCACCACCAACCCCATTATTTATGTAACAGGAATTTATATATGAATATATTTATTAATTGTGCAGTTGAAAAGAGAAATGACCTAAAACGTAGGTCAACAGTCCTGTTCGTCTTGACTCAGAAATCTGTTGCAGTTATATTTTTTTTATCGCGTTGGCAGAATTACATTAGAAATGTAAAGTTACACACCAAGTATAAAATAATGCAAAAGGAACAACTTCTTACAGCTGCGTTAGCATAAGTGATGATAAGAACTAAGTTGTTTTGTGGCGACGTTAAACTTAACTGTATGCAGAGAATACATGCTGTTTAATAAATGAAAAGTAAGTAAGTGTCACTTAAAAACAATTAACTCCATGATAGTGTGTTACCATGACCATCTCTGAAGTGGTTAATCATTGGAAAAGGTTCAGAGGTGGGAAAACCATGGCCTTTAGATGGGAGATTACGTAAATAAAAGAACATTTCAAATATTTTAAGTGATTCTAGAAGATGAACTGATAATACTAAATCAAACCACGTTTTTGTTTTAATGATTTCTGGCTTAGTTGTGGGATTTGCTGATGCCGTCCGTTAAGCTGGAATCTCGAGTCACCAAGCAGTGGGGCGACATCGGGTTTCAAGGTGACGACCCAAAGACTGACTTCAGAGGGATGGGCCTGCTTGGCCTGGTAAACCTTGTGTAAGTCTCAGAACATCAGAAATATCTGTGTTAATAGTTAGAATAATCAAACTGAACATAACTTATTTATACACGGTGGTTTTGGTGCTATTGAGAACGCTTTTGTGTGCGTGTGTGTGTTTGGTCAAAAAAGGTTTTTCAGTGAGAACTACAATAAAGCAGCACGGCACGTCCTGTCCCATGCCAACCATCCCTCTCTGGGGTAAACCATTTTTAGTCTTTTACCTATTTAATTACATTAAAGGCTCTCCCCTACCATGTATAGTTTTCTCTCAGACTTCAATGAAATATTACATTTTAACGGTTGGTGTGTTTCTCCACACAGGTACTCGTACGCCATAGTGGGTATTAACCTGACTGAGATGGCATACAGTTTACTGAGGAGTGGTGCCCTGAAGCCTCACTTCTACAACACTGTGGCAGGGAAACCGCACATGCACCACTTCCACCAGCTTTACTGTGAGTCAACTTATTAACCTTTAAACCCTACAGGTCTTATATTCACTTTTACATACGCGTGACCCAGTGGTTGTTGCGGTCCGAGGGGGGGATTGTGGGGGATGTAAGCACTTCTCAATGGGACATTAGATTACAAGATAAAGTAAAAAAAGAAATAATTAAATATAATGCACGACTACAGCTCACCCTCAGTAAACAAGCATTTATTCATTAAGCAATTCATAATTTATTCACTAGATGGGGCTGCAGTCTCACTGGTAGTCTCCCTAGTAAGTCGTAGCCTTGCACTAAGAATTCGACACGTTTACCCAGGACATAAAAGCAAACAAAAAAAGGGCAGCTACATTATGCTATATATATATATATATATATATATATATATATATATATATATATATATATATATATATATATACAGTGGTGTGAAAAAGTGTTTGCCCCCTTCCTCATTTCCTGTTCCTTTGCATGTTTGTCACACTTAAGTGTTTCGGAACATCAAACCAATTTAAACAATAGTCAAGGACAACACAAGTAAACACAAAATGCAATTTGTAAATGAAGGTGTTTATTATTAAAGGTGAAAAAAATCCAAACCATCATGGCCCTCTGTGAAAAAGTGATTGCCCCCTTGTTAAAACATACTATAACTGTGGTTGTCCACACCGGAGTTCAATTTCTCTAGCCACACCCAGGCCTGATTATTGCCACACCTGTTCACAATCAAGGCATCACTTAAATAGGAGCTGCTTGACACAGTAAGGTCCACCAGAAGATCCTTAAAAGCTACACATCATGCCGAGACCCAAAGAAATTCAGGAACAATTGAGAAAGAAAGTAATTGAGATCTATCAGTCTGGAAAGGGTTATAAAGCCATTTCCAAAGCTTTGGGAATCCAGCGAACCACAGTGAGAGCCATTATCCACAAATGGCGAAGACATGGAACAGTGGTGAACCTTCCCAGGAGTGGCTGGCCACCCAAAAATTACCCCAAGAGCGCGCGACGACTCATCCAAAGAGGTCACAAAAGACCCCACAACAACGTCCAAGGAAATGCAGGCCTCACTTGCCTCAGTTAAGGTCAGTGTTCATGCCTCCACCATCAGGAAAAGACTGGGCAAAAATGGCCTGCATGGCAGAGTTCCAAGGAGAAAACCACTGCTGAGCAAAAAGAACATCAAAGCTCGTCTCAATTTCTCCACAACACATCTTGATGATCCCCAAGACTTTTGGGACAACATTCTGTGGACCGATGAGACAAAAAGTGGAACTATTTGGAAGGTGTGTGTCCAAGTATATCTGGCGTAGAAGGAACACTGCATTTCATAAAAAGAACATTATACCAACAGTAAAATATGGTGGTGGTAGTGTGATGGTCTGGGGCTGTTTTGCGCTTCAGGACCTGGAAGACTTGCCGTGATAAAAGGAACTATGAATTCTGCTGTTCACCAAGAGATCCTGAAGGAGAATGTCCGACCATCTGTTCGTGTACTCAAGCTGAAACTAACTTGGGTCTGCAGCAGGACAATGATCCTAAACACACCAGCAAGTCCACCACCGAATGGCTGAAGAAAAACAAAATGAAGACTTTGGAGTGGCCTAGCCAAAGTCCTGACCTGAATCCTATTGAGATGTTGTGGTATGACCTTAAAAAAGGCCGTTCATGCTCAAAAACCCTCTAATGTAACTGAATTAGGACAATTCTGCAAAGATGAGTGGGCCAAAATTCCTCCAGGACGCTGTAAAAGCCCTCATTGCACGTTATATCGCAAACGCTTGGTTGCAGTTGTTGCTGCTAAGGGTGGCCCAACCAGTTATTAGGTTTAGGGGCAATCACTTTTTCACACAGGGCCATGATGGTTTGGATTTTTTTCACCTTTAATAATAAACACCTTCATTTACAAATTGCATTTTGTGTTTACTTGTGTTGTCCTTGACTATTGTTTAAATTGGTTTGATGTTCCGAAACACTTAAGTGTGACAAACACGCAAAGGAACAGGAAATGAGGAAGGGGGCAAACACTTTTTCACACCACTGTATATATATCTATCTTTTTAAAAAGTTACATTTATTGTAAGATTTCTTTTTTTAAGTCACAAATGTTTTTACCATGATTACAACCAAACACCCCGAGTGATTACTTTTCTGTGTGGCACGATTATGTACACTATTCGATGGAAAAGCAGTGGAAACAGTAATATTAAATTTTTTTGCAAAACTAAAAATTAATGGCAGTATATCCCCCAAAATTGTGTCTGCTTAGCGGAAAAAATTATTGCTTCATTGTATAATTCTCCATTCATTTTTGTTGTTCTTAATTTGTGTTAAAGATTACTATCTGTGGATTGGCACCCCATTCAGGGTGTACCCTGCCTTGTGCCCGATGCGCCCTGGATTAGGCTCCAGGTTCCCTGTGACCCTGTATGATAAGTGATATAGAAGATGGATGGATGGAGGGATTACTATCTGTGTGGGGTTTCTTTTTCTTTTCTTTTTTTTCAGTGAATAATTTTCAGCAGTTTAGCTCCTTCGGTTAAATACCAGTTGCATTCAGCTCCAAGGTTTAACTTTCATAACTGTTTATAAATGCTTGCTGATTTAAAAAAACAGAAGAGGTTGTTGTATTTTGATGGAGAATTGAACCGTGTGATGCTATAATAACTTTTTAATGATATTCTGATACTAACGCTAACATCCAAAAATATTCAAAAGAGTCTTTTGTGGATTTTTCGCATTGTCTGTATTGCTATAAATATATTACATGCATTTACATTTATGGCATTTGGTAGAGGCCCTTATCAAGAACGACTAACCCCTGAGCTACCGCTTTCCAAACGAGATGTTTTTGTGTTGTTTCTTTTTTTAGGTTACCTGGCATACGAGTTTGATAAGTTCTGGGTGGAAGAAAAGCCTGCGAGCATCATGGAGTTTAACATCTACAGAGAGAAGTTCCACGACAAGGTGAAAGGGTTCCTTCTGGAGCCGGAGGTCTCCCTCATCTTAAAGCTTGAATCTAAAAAATGCCCAGATGACTGAGAAATTCTTGTTCTGTGACTGACTTAACCGAAAAAGATGACTGAATAATAGCTTTCCTATGCTTCCTGTTTTTAAACACAGTAACAAGTAGCAGATTTATAAACCTGAACATCCTTCCTGAGCACAATACCATACTGTAGAGCTGAATTCTCACCACTATTTACTAATAGGAGTTTTATTTTGGACATACTTCAAATGATTAACAATTCTCCTAATACTTGAACTTTGAGTTATATTTATGGTTCCTGTCGGTTTCCTCAGTGTTCATCTCAGGAATTTGATATTTACGACGATAGGGAAAGTCGCATATGATCCAATTGAAACTTATGTTAAATTGTCTTGCACATGGACAATTCAATGTGTTTTTGCATGTTTTAATGCGTTCGCTAATACGTTTAGCCCTACCGAACACTACTTTAGCTTTATAACCGACATTAACGGTTTGTTTATGTATTTGATGTGTTATTCTGTAATCAGTAACAGTGAAAATGCCGTATGGTACTGGTGTTCAATTTAAAGTCATAGTTTGGCTTAAAATTATTATTATTATTTTTATATCAGGGATAATCTTTTTGGTGTTTGCTAAATAAGGGAACCTTATAGTGTCTGATTTTAGCATTGTGCCCACACTTTCCTGAAGAAAAAAAAAAAGATATAATTTAGCTGTCAGCATTGTTTGCATTTTCATTATCATTGTAGAGTTTGGACCTCATACCTGAGGCATTGTTTTGCACCAAGTAACACAAAACTATTTGCTAAGGGAGACAAAAAATAATAAAACAGCTTCAAGATGGCGCTGCTGATGTATTTATCGCTGCAACATCATAAAGCATAAAAGCATCCAACAAATCTGTTGGATACTGAACAATCTGAGGCGAGTATGCAACGATCTACACCTGCATGATGCTGAACTGTAGATGTCCACACTAGCAAGCGTCAGGCATGTGATTGTGATATGGAGCCACGATTTCAGCGACAGTGCAGCAAGCAACATTTCCAATTATCCAAATCGAAACGATTGGCTTGAACGATTCCTCCGACCAACACTACGGCGTCGCTTTTTTTTTAATCAATTTGCAAAGATTTCAAACAAACATCTTTCACGTCGTCACTATGGGGCATTTTTTGTGGAATGTTGAGGAAAATAATGAATTGAATCTATTTTGGAATAAGGCTGCAACATAACAAAATGTGGAAAAAGTGAAGCGCTGTCAATACTTTTGGGATGCACTGTATCTGCAGTTAGTCCCCTATGCATTAGTTTGCATAAAAATAGAAGGAAAATGTAGAATTGTGGTTTCATCTCATCTTCTCGTATGTGACTTCATATTAAATGTGCACAGAGAAATTTGAAGACAAATAAAAGCTTTTAAGGAAGTAGCGGCGATCGTCAGTGTGTCTGGCGAGTTGGCGTGTGTAAATGTAAATCAAACTTGAATACCCCAAGTGCCCTGTATAAATTGTATAGGGAGCTGTATGCTGTACATTTTGGCCACTACCGTTCTCAACAGAACAAACTGGACCAGCCACGCCCACCAGAGAATCTATTGTACAGGTGACATGGGCGACTTGGATGAGACGACGAGTGACTGTAGAGTTAGCTTTCAGTGCGTATTAGTCACATTTGCCTCATTACTTTAGTGCAAAACTAAAGAAGCAACCCGTGGACACCAGACACGTTCTTGGCTGATCTAATCGGCTACATTTATGTTGCAACACGTAAATTAACATTTTTGGCCAAACTATTGCTTTAAGTCTGCTAAACTAAACAAAGTATCGGCTTTTAGCAGAGTTTATGTATGTAATGTCCCCTGTATTGCAGTTGCTTCATACAGCTGGTTACATGGCTAATGTTAATAAATGGATTAGTGGTTAAATATGCGTTGTTTTATATTTGAAATATGTTCAGCTTGGAAGTCAGAAGATGTGGTTGAGGTAGGTGGAGGAAGGGGGTAAGTAGATACTGAGTTGAGTGACCCAAATGAAAACAACAAACCAGAAGCTATAAAGCATTCAGTGTACTTTACCTAAATATGTATTTATTTTAGAAATGGACTTTGTTTGAAAAAAAACGGTAGTTAAACATACAGTATAAAAAAAAAAAAAAACAACAGTTCAATATAAATTAAAAAACTTTTTTAAAAAAAAAAAAATATATGCTTTTTTTTAAAAAAAATTTGTTTTTATTTTTTAAAAAAAAAAAAAAAAAAAAAAAAAAAGAGGGGGTGTGTTTTGGAAAAAAACAAAAAAAAAAAAAATGAAAAAAAAAAAGGAAAAAGGCGGATTATGGCTTTTCATCATCCAAAAGCTACCACAGCATCACTGGACCTGTACATCATAATGGTTTATACACACACACACACACACACACACACACACACACACACACACCAGGCCCTGAGAGAAAGGATCATTCTTATCATGCAGTAAACATGAACTGGCTATGCTTTCATCTCTCTCAAAAACGCTGTATAGAGTAACGCTTAGGGTGAGCGTTCATCCTCTTTTCCTTTAGTTCAGACGAATAAGTTACATTTTTCCTTCAGCAGCACAAATGGCAGCTTGTTCAGCGAGTCAGTGCATTTCACATGGGAGCGGCAGTCTTTTTCTCTACATGGTGGCTTCCATCTTCTTTTTAGAGGCCATCATGGCTCTCTTCAGCTGCTCGAACGACACAAACATGACGACGTTCCATGATCCCAGTCTGAGAAAGGAAGGCACAAATCTAGAAGGAAATGGACAAACACAACAATGTCAGATATACCACAACTGAAACCAAATCACTGGTGGAGGTTCGGTTATAGCAGGAATTGATTTCACCTCGATTTGGCATAAAACATGACATGTATGGGAATCCAAGGATCTGGAAAAGTATTGAATTTCGATTGAAATGAGTAAGAATGCATGTTCGGGTTTATCTTACCCTTTGTAGAAGGCTGTAGGTCCCTCTTTGGTCATCATGGTCCAAGCACAGTTGACGGCACTTTTGTACTGACCAGGAGGAGAGTTCATGTATCGAGTTTTCACCACGTCCACGGGAGAGGCGATGACTGTGGTGATGAAGCCGGCGCCGAACGCAGAGACGAAATGGCACGGCAGGTTATCTATAATGGAACGGTAGACAGTAGGAGTTGTGATATTTTAATAATAATATAAGCTACCCAAAACTCTTGTTTATGTAAAATGCACAATTGCAAGCAATACTTAATAGTTTAGATAAATAGTTTTGAGCAACGTTTTAGAAAAGAGCAGAGTGACCAAGGCTTTTTAATCTCTGGACTAATGAGGCTGCAGCCCTGCGGTGTTGGTGATGGTTCAATCTGATCAGTTCTTTTTATGCTAATATTTGAACTTTGTAATGTAGCCAGAGATAACAGATCTGTTTTCAGATGTTCGTTAGTGAGGGGTACACTACATGGACATGCGACCATCTCATCCATATTTGCTTGTTGAGCATCCCATTCCAGATTTTAGTCCTCCATTATGCTGTTATAATATCCTCCACTCTTCTGGGAAGCACTAGATGTTGAAACATGGCTGTAGGGAATTGTGCTCGTTCAGCCACAATGCTGGAGCTCACTTTGTGCACAAGGGCATTGTCATGCTGGAATAGTTTTGGGTCTCTTAGTTCCAGTGAAGGTAAATTGTAATGATACAGCATACACAAAAAACATTCTATAAAATTGTGCGCTCACAACTTCTTTCCAACAGTGTGTGAAGGATGTGATGATCACAAACGTTTGGCCATATAGCGTATCTGTCTCATTTAAACTGTGGCTACATAGTCTTATTATATAAGCAGCTCCTTCCACTTGTTTTGATTTTCTGCCAAAGTCAAAGTGAAGACAAACAACCTCCTCACTGCCAAAGCAATCTTTATTTCATTTTTATTACTGATGATGATGATGATGATAAATGTATTCTAGATAGCAAGCTAGGCTAGGTTGTTGGCTACTACTAGTCAAGACTGCTATGACCTGCACTTAGAACTATCGTTCTGGACTAATGATACTTTTTTAAGTTCGTTACTCAGAAGGCATAAAGCTTTGTGGTCTCAAATTTATTTTGAACAAATCTTGTCATTTTTATTCAAATCCGTTGATACTATAAAATAGGCAGTCCTGTTCTGGTTCCAGGTTTTATAGGGAACTGTGGCTATAGCACAGTGACGCTGATCCTGCTGAACATCTGCTATCTGCTATCCATTTCCCCAGTTTTGCATAGTCACATAGGCAAATATTAATGAATAGAAAATCCATGCTTGGCTTTCTCCATGTGTTGTTATATAATCTAACAGGTTGAGCAACAGTGTATTTCTGTGAAGCTGATTACACAGAATACAGTGGTTTTCAGGTTCACACCTATGACCCTGTCCTATCAGCATTCAGCAATACCTGGAACATGCTGCAAAACTTCAAGGAACATCTGCATAGTCAACAACTGCAAACATGTTTTGTCCTTCAATGCGTCACCTAAGAAGCTTTTTTATTTATTTTTTTTTTTTGCATTCCACTTCTGTTGGCACATTTAAAAAAAAAATTAATATAATTAATATTCAGCTCATTTTAAACCAGATAAAGAGAAGTAGTGTACAGTTCTTAAATCTGAGTTTTCACAAGTATTTCAAAAACATTTTTAAAATATTGGAAAACGATACTTTAAAAAACAAAACAAAAAAAAACATACTGCTACTTCAATAATTAAATAATTTAAATATAATTTTAAAATGCCTTCAGGAGATGACTGGATACCAATCACTATTCCGCCATCACTGCGATTATCATTATGCAAGTGTATCATAATTATTTCATTATGTAACCTCATTTTTAACCTGATCAGTAATATAACCTACAGTATAAAGTTCAACTGATAAAGGTTGCCTTATAAACCTCTGCACACCGACATGGCGTTTTATAGGTATCTTGTGAATGGAGCAATAAAAGACTTCTTTGTCTATCTCTCAAGATGTTTTATCTCACAAGACGTTCTTGTGGATAGGCTGGATAGGGAACAGGAGGTGTGTGCATTTTTGGTCAATCAGTCTTAGACTTAAACAGATGCTGCTGTTGGATTTGGGCCGATTAAACTGGCTTCAACTGGAATCGGACACTTTGTCCTGTGTGTGTGCTAACCAGTAACGGGGTTGGAGATTAATCTGATCTCAGATCAACACTGCGAATAGTTGCAAAAAACGCTGAATTGCTAATAATGAAATGTACCCAATGTCTGTTTTATTATTAGCATTGTTCACCAATAAGCATAGGTGACATGTCAGTCATTTCAGCGTCTTGAGTGAATTCCTTTTAAGCACACGTACCTGACATCAACTTGTGTCCAAGAATGGCTTCTTTGATCAGATCATAAGACACAAGCTCTGTGCAGTTGACCAAGGCATTCCTGGTGATGTTGGGTAGCGTTCCTGAAAGGTAATGAAATGCATTATTAGAATATTTCATCATCAGTACTCACTTTAACACAGGGTGCGAGGCAGGAATACACATGAGCACCATACACACACATATTCACACATTCATTCACACCAAGGGACAATTTTAGAGTCATACCAGCATGCTTTTTGGAGGAAACTTTCATTTACTTTCACATTTATAATGAACGAAGTCAATCCAGCTGCCTTGAGACACTCATTGGAGAGTTTTGAGAAAACGGGGAAATGTGTTTAAATTTTGTGTGATTTTAGGCTTTCAAAATAAGGAATAGCACACTATGTTACCTTCTGAAAGGCTTATTAATAACTTTCTAAGTGTTTTAGAGCGAGAAAAACAGTGCAAACTGCTCTGCAGCAATTCCCTGAGCATGATTTGAGAATCTCTCGTCAATAACATCAGTCACCATTAGAACACTGACACAGTGTACAATTAAAAACACATCAGGGTGAATATGCCTTCTTATCTCACAATAAAACATACAGTTTCTGTACAGATTACTCCACTGACCTTTCCAGAGTCCACGGAGGCCCTCCAGAAGGAAGATCTGTCTGTACGCCTGCATTGTCCCATTGTAGCGACGAGCGACTCCCTGTAGGTTCATCTGGGCCTGGAAGCGCACTTTCACCACGTCTGTGGGCTGAGCCATGGAAACGGCCATCGCCCCTGTGGTGCAGCCGGCCAGGATCCGGATACCTATATTGGGGTCTGTAGAGGGAATGAATGGGCTTAATGAATAAGAAATAAAGACAATTTTCTGGTAGATTTCAGTATAAAGCTTGAAGACCCCTTTTAAAAAAAAGAAATGCCTGTTTTTAAATGTCCTGGTTGTTATATTATTGATGTGAGGTGAAAATATATCCTACAAGTTAACACCTATTCAGGAAAAGGAAACTGAATGCAATCCCTAGGTCTTATCTAGTTAAAGTAGTTTTTGTTAATTCTTGTGTGTGTAATTATTACAGAAATTATATATATATATAATATATTAGTTTGCCCTTTAATCTCACTCACTGTCTTTGCCTCCTGTGTAGAAGCTCTTGACGTTGTCGTAGAGGCCAATTCGTATGGACGCAAAGGCCATCTGTCTCTGCAGGCCGGCCACCAGGCCGTTATAGAGTGACCGAGGCCCCTCGGTCCGCACCATGGTGCTGATCGTCCCAAACACACCACGATAACGGATGTTCTTGGCAGCTTCTACTGCCACCTTTTCACCCTGAATCTGAACACAAAACAGGAAAAGGCACAAATCAGAGAGCATGTAGGAAATCTTGGACATGAGACCGGACAGACTGCTTTAGTGGTATTAATAGCTAAATATTGAATATTGTACATGGAGCATATGTGTGTCAAAGGATGTTTCTTAGAAAAAAAAATTCTCCTGTGGTTGTAGCCTCAGTAGAATGTAATGTAATGTTTTCATGCAAACATTAAGGAACATTTTTGCATATTTCAAGATGTACGAGTCAACTAATAATCCCCACCACACCACCATTAACCAAGCGCTTAATATGATGTTATATTGGCAATAATAATAACTTTATCCTGGTAAGGGTCATCCCACCAACACTGGGTGTAAGGAGGAAATACACTGGAGACCAGGGCACCATGCACACGCCTCTCTCTCTCTCTCTCTCTCTCTCTCTCTCTCTCTCTCTCTCTCTCTCATTGTCGCTCTCTCTCTCTCATTGTTTCTCTCTCACCCTCCCTCTCACTCCTTCACACCTAGAGGCAGTTAACAGTCACCCAAACCTACCAGCATGTTTTTGGGAAGTGTGAGGAAAGCGTAGACATGAGACTATGATGTATCTAAGTATCTTACTATTGTATATTGGTTAGTCTTTAACCTGAAAGGTCACATACCCTGATACCCAAACTGTTTCACTGACGCTAAGCAGTTAATGAGGCACTTTGCAAATCAATATAGGTTCAAAAGGTTCAAATGGTATGTCACAGGATACAGTTCAAACTAAACACTAATGCAGATCACTGGACTGTCTCTGTGTGTGTGTGTACCTGTAGCCGGACTTTAGCCGTGTCCAGAGGGAAGGTGACAAGATCAGCGATGCAGGCTGCTGTACCTGCACTCAGTACCTTCACTCCCAAAGGAGGAGGAACATCAGATGGCTTCAGTCCCACCATGATGACAGCTACAGACACAGAGAACAGAATCACTAGGTTGTATCCAAGTACAGTTTTCAAGCAGTGATAAAACAATACAACAGATTTATTCATCAAACTGAACAAAGTTGTTCATGTTCTATATCTAGCCATTAACAACCTGAGTCACACCTTCCTGCTATGCTGACTTTAAAATACGGCAATTCATGCAAATGTCAACGTTTCCAGAAATTGTTGTAGTAGTTTTATCAATAGTGCATTACAATCATTGTTATTCCTATCATTTGTACAATGTAACACTCTGAAAATCTACAGATTGAGTGAATATCAGGCATTAGACCTTAAGAGACAGAGGGTGTGTCTTAGCAGCATCCATGTGATACAATTTAATGTAATAATAATACCATTACAAAATCATTTACTTCACAAGTTATAATGAGTATCAGTTCAGTTAAAAACTTCAAAATAGTGTATTCAGGCTTTAAGAAACTTCTGTACTGTCTGTCCATCCATCCAGCCATCTTCTATACCGCTTATCCTTTCTTCAGGGTCACGGGGAACCTGGAGTATATCCCAGGGAGCATCGGGCACGAGGCGGGGTACACCCTGGACAGGGTGCCAGTCCATCGCAGGGCACAATCACATACACACTCACACACCCATTCATACACTACGGACACTTTAGACACGCCAATCAGCCTTCCATGCATGACTTTGGACTGGGGGAGGAAACTGGAGTACCCGGAGGAAACCCCCGCAGCACGGGGAGAACATGCAAACTCCACAGACACACACACACACAGGGCCGTGGTAGGAATTGAATCCCCGACCCTGGAGGAGGTAGGGGTGTTGTAATTTAGATTAATCATTGTCTGGAATTAAAACCAGATCTAATCCATGTTGAGGAAAAGTTCACCGAGTGTGTTGTGAGAATTTAGAGAAAATGAAGAACGAGGTGTTACTTACATTTTTCGGTCTCGTCCTCAGGTACGTAATCCCTTTGGTGATGGCAGTAGTTTTGTGTCTGCAGCAGACAGTTTGGATTAAACCTTGAGAAAGGAAGATTAATCTTTCCCTCTTTATATAATCCATCATTTCTACAGACACTTGGAGAGGCGTTTCTCTGCAATCACAGCTGAACTCAAAGTCCACCCACAAACAGAGTGTCAATGTCCACTTCAGTGACGGCTCCGATACGCGCACACACACACACATTTCACAAAAGCTAAAAACACCTTTCTCTAGGAATTTGTAAGCGCTGCACTTTTTCAGCAGGAAAATTAGTGATCTACTTTACTATGATTTATTGTTGCTTTTCGCCTGAGACAGATTTGTTGCAAAGGGTTTGTCTTACAGAGTGTCAAATAGGACACCAATTTACTGTTGTACAAAGGTTAAGGGTTATTCTTGCCTGTTTATTAACTAAATTACACTGATTTGCTGTTTGCTTGACCTTATTTCCAACAGGGCAGGAGGCTCGACCGAGCACGCAGCCAATCAATGCTCAACTCTGGGACCGAGAACTCCGGGTATTAAAAGGACGATCGGACGCCCAGTGGAGTGATGTTTACTGCATATTATGAGCAAATACTCATGGTGTGGATGGTGTGCGTATCTGGTTCGACTTTTATTGTATCTCATACAATGCTAGACATAAAAAAAAAAAAATCCTGGACAACCCATTTCTATACCATTTGACTCTGGTAAAATAAATTCACAAAAATAGTACAAATGTCTTCTCATAGAATAAGTTTTATTGGTGGAAATTCTAGGCATTTATTTATTTATTTATTTATTTAGACGGCACATTTCTAGATATTTTACTTTTAATAATAATAGTAATTAACTTATAAGCAACTTATTCTATCAGGAAATTTTTCTATTTTTATGCTTTTTTTTTTTTTAAATTAAGCAAAATAAAACTCAGACCTCTGACCTTCTCAAGAGTAATGCCTCCTCAACACTGAATTCTTACTTGGAAACAGGATGGTCTCCTCAACCCCGAGTTCAGCAAGTGATCAAATCAACATGCCTGCTCACAGCATCGGTATGAAAAATAAAACCCCACTACTTTGAAACGATTTTCACTTTATATATACGTATATATTTTTTCCCTCATTGTAGGTCAAAAATTATGTCATTCCGAAAGGTTCTATCTTTTTATTTTAGTTGTATAATGCACAATATTAGATAAAGCCCTATATATGAAATATTCATGAAAATATCTTCTAAAATATGTTTGCAGTGTAACACACACACACAAAAACATTGTATGATAGGAGCGCCCATGTGTTACCATGAAATATAGTAATAATACAATTACGAAATCATTTACATCACAAAATGGAAAAAAATTATTTGCAAGTGATGCATATACACTGCTCAAAATAATAAAGGGAACACTAAAATAACACATCCTAGATCTGAATGAATGAAACAATCTCATTAAATACTCCATTCTTTACATAGTTGAATGTGCTGACAACAAAATCACACAAAAATGATCAATGGAAATCAAATTTATCAACCCTTGGAGGTCTGGATTTGGAGTCACACTCAAAATCAAAGTGGAAAACCACACTACAGGCCGATCCAAATTTGATGTAATGTCCTTAAAACAAGTCAAAATGAGGCTCAGTAGTGTGTGTGGCCTCCACGTGCCTGTATGACCTCTCTACAACGCCTGGGCATGCTCCTGATGAGGTGGCGGATGGTCTCCTGAGGGATCTCCTCCCAGACCTGGACTAAAGCATCCGCCAACTCCTGGACAGTCTGTGGTGCAACGTGGCGTTGGTGGATGGAGCGAGACATGATGTCCCAGATGTGCTCAATTGGATTCAGGTCTGGGGAACGGGCGGGCCAGTCCATAGCATCAATGCCTTCCTCTTGCAGGAACTGCTGACACATTCCAGCCACATGAGGTCTAGTATTGTCTTGCATTATGAGGAACCTAGGGCCAACTGCACCAGCATATGGTCTCACAAGGGGTCTGATGTACTGGCCTGTCTCCTGGTAGCGCCTCCATGCTCTGGACACTACGCTGACAGACACAGCAAACCTTCTTGCCACAGCTCGCATTAATGTGCCATCCTGGATGAGCTGCACTACCTGAGCCACTCGTGTGGGTTGTAGACTCTTATTGGGGGTGTCTAGCTAATTGCCTATAATTTCCACCTGTTGTCTATTCCATTTGCACAACAGCATGTGAAATTGATTGTCAATCAGTGTTGCTTCCCAAGTGGACATTTTGATTTCACAGGAGTGTGAATGACGTGGAGTTACATTGTGTTGTTTACGTGTTCCCTTTATTTTTTTGAGCAGTGTAATATAAATATAAATATTTTATATATATATATATATATATATATATATATATATAAAATTATATAAATAAAATATGCATACATACACACACACTATATGGCCAAATGTTTGAGGACACCTGACCATCACATTCATATGTGGTTCTTCCCCGAACTGTTGCTACAATCTTAGAATCACACAACTGTATGGAATGTCTCTGTATGCTGTAGCATTATAATTTCCCTTCATTGGATCTAAGAGGCCCACATCTGTTCCAGCATGATAATGCCCCTGTGCACAAAGCGAGCTCCATGAAGACATGGTTCACCGAGGTTGGAGTAGAATAAAACTGCACAGAGTGTCCTGCACAGAGCCCTGACCTTGAACCCCACCAAACACCTTTGGGATGAACTGGAACACCCCAGATTGCACCCCAGACCTCCTCAACATCCCAACATCAGTGCCTGATCTAACTAATGCTCTTGTATCCGAATGATCACAAATCCCCACAGACACGCTCCGAAATCTAGTGGAAAGCCTTCCCAGATTATCCCAGATTTCCCTTATTATAACAGCAATGAGGGACTAAATATGGAATAAGCACTGTTCAACAATCAAGTATTGGGTGTGATGGGCCAGGTGTCCATAAACATTTGGCCTTATGGTGTATTTGAATCAGTTTAGAATCAAATTAGGAGTAGCACCTACAGACAAAAGTCAATATTAATCCCTCTGCACTTATGTAAAGAGTAAATGTATAACTGTATTGATTTTATGATTTTATGATATCATGACATTAAATAATGCTAATGCTAATCAAGTTATCTTTATCTAAAAGCAGGAAGGAGGTAAACACGTTAAAACCAGTCAACGTCCTAGTTCAGAGAGAACACTGAGTGACGTCTGTGACTGAAGTTCATTGGGAGACAGATAACATTCTTGCTTCACTGCATGTTTTCTCAATGGAGTGCCTACGTAAAAAAATGTGCCCAGCGCACATAAGACCTTCTTACTGTTGCAACAGTTTATCTGTTGGCCCTGAATAACGCAAAGGAGTTCCTCATGTAACGTTTTCCAGCGCTACACTGTGAACCTGCAGCATAGAATTAATCGAATTAATGAGTCACAGCTCCTCTTATTACAAGATCAATTATGAGGAAAATAACGTTTGATATCTGTTATCATAAGGGAAAAGCATTAAGGCCAGTGTGTTTAAAGTGATTGGATTTTGGTGTTTGGATTAGATTAAGTCTTGAAATGCCACTAAAATATCCTGATAGGATAATTCAGCTTCAGGACAATGCGGTTAATAGACAACCTAGAGACAAGCTGAGGTTCAGGGATTTTAATCTACACATGCAGCAGGAGTACCATAGATGAAATACTTGTACTCTGCGCACAATAAAGTTTAAAGTAATCAAATTTGGCAGATGATCTTATATCAAGCTACTCAAGTGAGGCAGAATAGAGACCAAGCACAGAGCATTGCGATTGTGAATACCAGAACTGGCTGGCGCTCTGATTCATACTCACAATCCTCTGATGACTAGCGTAGAATATCTACATTGAAATAAGGAAGTTTATATATATATATATATATATATATATATATATATATATATATATATATATATATATATATATAATATATAATATATATATCCATCCATCTTCAACCGCTTATTCCTTCTTCAGGGTCGTGGGGAACCTGGAGCCCATCCCAGGAAACATCAGGCACAAGGCAGGGTATCACAGTCCATCGCAGGGCACACACACACACACATATATATATATATATATATAAGCTATAATAAGCTTTGAATGTCATAATTTAAGAATAATAATCATTTCTGTTAATGTAATCATCATCAGTTTTGCAGCAGTAGTGAGGCAAGTTACAGAGATGACATTCATTATTTGTAATTATTTATTTATTTATTTAATAGAATTATGTCAAAACTTAACAAGTGTAAGCCACTGCATAAATATTACAGCATTTTGCCATTAAATACACTAAAGACTTACAAAAAAAAACAACCTAATACTACTACAGAAATGCTAATATTCCGATAATAATACAATTGAGACAAGTTTTTACCTGTTTCAGAAATCCCAGGAGCAGTGAACAACAGCTGTGAATTCATCACATGGCACCATGCACATACACATCCTCACATTAATTCACATCTAGGGGCAATTTAGAGTTGCCAGTCCACTTACTGGCTTGTTTTTGGAAACCCTGGAGGAAACCTGACCTGCTGTGCTAGCATGCCACCTGTGAAATGTAAGTTTATATGAATAACAATAGCATAGACTTAAAATGGATTCTAACAGTGTTAATAGCGGTCATCTCTTAAGTACATGCGATGGATTGGCACCCTGTGCAGGGTGTACCCCGCCTTGTACCCGATGCTCCCTGGGATAGGCTCCAGGTTCCCCGTGGTGTATGGATACAGTAGATGGATGGATACAGTAGATGGATGGATGGATTGATACAGTAGATGGATACAGTAGATAGATGGATGGATTGATACAGTAGATGGATGGATACAGTAGATAGATGGATGGAAGGATGGATACAGTAGATAGATTGATGGATGGATGGATACAGTACATAGATGGATGCATGGATGATGGATGGATACAGTAGATGGATGGATGCATGGATACAGTAGATGGATGGATACAGTAGATGGATGGATGGATACAGTAGATGGATGGATGGATGGATGGAATGATACAGTAGATGGATGGATACAGTAGATGGATGGATGGAATGATACAGTAGATGCATGGATAGATGGATGGAATGATACAGTAGATGGATGGATACAGTAGATAGATTGATGGATGGATACAGTACATAGATGTATGCATGGATGATGGATACAGTAGATGGATGATGGATACAGTAGATGGATGGATAGATATAGTAGATGGATGGATGGATACAGTTGATGGAGGGATGGATGGATACAGTGGATGGATGGATACAGTAGATGGATGCATGGATACAGTAGATGGATGGATGGATACAGTAAATGGATGGATACAGTAGATGGATGGATGGATGGATACAGTGGATGGATGGATACAGTAGATGGATGCATGGATACAGTAGATGGATGGATGGATGGATAAAATAGATAAATGGATGGATGGATGGATGGATACAGTAGATGGATGATGGATGATACAGTAAATGGATGGATAAAATTGATGATGGATGGATACAGTAGATGGATGGATAAAATAGATAGATGGATGGATGGATACAGTAGATGGACGGATAGATGAATGGATACAGTAGATAGATGGATGGATGGGTGGATCTCTTAAGTAGATACTATGGACAAATAATGCAATTTACACCGTTCATTAGCTCAAACATGTTTGGTATATGAAGCTTGCAATGGAGCTACGACATGCAACTTCATCTCAACTATATCTTCACAGCTCGTGTCACACTAAAGCTTAAACTTGACACAAATGCATGCCTTTTCTTTTTTAGAGTAGATTGAGTAAAATATAATGTTGGATTGAATTAACACTGTAAAAAAAAAAACCTACTGCAGCTGATTGTTTGTTTTACATAGCTATACATGATTAGCTTTCCCTCCCCCACATAACTGATGATTGCTCAGTTGAAACTCACTAATTTACCAGGAGAAAAAAAGCTTGAAACTGCTGAGCTCAAGTGTTTACGAAGAGCTCCAGCCTATAAATAAAACCCTGTCTTGAGGGTAAACTTTAACATGTTCCTTAGCTGCATCCCTGATTACAGAGAATAAATGAGTGCAGCTGACTCAGCATGTCTAGTGCAGATAGACATACTAATCCAATAAGGAGACACATTGATAAAAGCATCTGGAGATAATTAACTAAATAATGTACAGAGAGAAAAAAAATGATCTGAGGTCTGTTATGACAGAATAGCTGGGGGAAAAATGCTAAATTCCCAGGAATTCATGAAGAGTGTTAACCTCAGTGTCAGTCAGTGCTCGGTGCAAGTGAAACATGAAGAAATGTCAATAATGAGCGTCATCTTGCAAATGAACTGTGGAAGGGTTCGAGGCAACTGGACTGCCCTGATTGGATGATTAGACCAACACCCACACCTGCGTCATCAGCTAGATGGAAAGAAAGCCAAGTCAGTTCAGTCACTCACCTGACCAATAAGAGATGACTCTTTCTATTCCTCCCTTTTTTCTCAAAAGTAATAGATAGGCAAAGACTAATATTTGTCAAAATAATTTTTTATATATATTTATATATATATATATATATATATATATATATATATATATATATATATATATATATATATATTTATATCTATCTATCTATCTATCTATCTATCTATCTCTCTCTCTCTCTCTCTCTCTCTCTCTCTCTCTCTCTCTCTCTCTCTTTTTTCTATCTATATATATATATATATATATATATATATATATATATATATATATATATATATATATATATATATATATATATATATATATATATATATATATATATATATATACATACATACATACATACATACATACATGACGACATCATGGAGCTGGTGGATGTTAGAGACCTTGTGCTCCTCCACCTTCCATTTGAGGATGCCCCACAGATGCTCAATAGGGTTTAGGTCTGGAGACTTGGCCAGTCCATCACCTTCACCATCAGCTTCTTTAGCAAGGCAGTGGTCTTCTTGGAGGTGTGTTTGGGGTCGTTATCATGCTGGAATACATTCTGGGATCATGCTGGGCTTCAGTATGTCACAGTACATGTTGGCATTCATGGTTCCCTCAATAAACTGTAGCTCCCCAGTTCCGGCAGCACTCATGCAGAACCAGACCATGACACTCCCACCACCATGCTTGACTGTAGGCAAGACTTTGTACTCTTCACCTGGTTGCCGCCACACACGCTTGACACCATCTGAACCAAATAAGTTTATCTTGGTTTCAGTAATCCACGTTCTTAGTCTGCTTGTCTTCAGCAAACTGTTTGTGGGCTTTCTTGTGCATCATATTTAGAAGAGGCTTCCTTCTGGGACGACAGCCATGCAGACCAATTTGATGCAGTGGTGTATGGTCTGAGCACTGACAGTCTGCCCCTCCCCCTTCAACCTCTGCAGCAATGCTTAACCAAGTTCCATCCATCCATCCATCCCTCTCTCTCTCTCATATATATATATATATAATGTACATACACACACGTGTATATATATATATATATATATATATATATTGCAGTCCGGATATTGCAGTCTGCTTGGTTTTGCGTTAATATCTCCAATCGCGAAATCCTAGAGGGATTGTCTGTTAATGTGGATCATTCTTCATACAAGTCCCTGTGTAAGTTGTTACTATAGAAACAATAATGCATTAAAAGGGTGTGCATATGTGATTTTCCACAAAAAAAAAACCCCTGTATGGCCTGAACAGATTAAAAAAATTGTGTAATTGTTGATATGTGATCTAATGTAATATATTATATGGTAATATGTTTCTTTAGGAAATGTTTATTTAACATTTTTGGAAGGAGTCTCCAGTGTCAGCGCTTCGTAACAGAGGTTGTAAAAGTTTTCCATCATGGGAAAGTCTTTGGGGTTTCTTGCTAACATGACAATTAACTTAAAAAAAAAAAGAGAGATAAAAAAGAGAGGCTAGTTGTTTATAGCTGTTATAATGTAAGTGATAGCAGGAACTAAATTGTTGCAGATATTCCAGAATATTAAATGTAACTATAAGCAGATAAAATTTACATTCTTGAGTCATTCTTTAATAAATAAATAAATAAGCATTGGTCAATTTCTGCAGTGTTATTGGATAATAATCAATATCAGTTTGGTAATAACTCTGCTTCACCACACCTCCCCCCACTGTTAATTATTTTCCTTCGTTTTTTTTTTTTATTCCTAACATAATAAATCTCTCGTATGTAGCCGTTAAAAGTGTAGAACCCGGGCAGGGCAAAGCTGTGGCACGCACATGGCCACACTCCTACATTAAAATACACGCACGGATAATAATCAGATCACACACTTTTCAATAGGTAGCATAGTACATGTTCTTTTGTACTTTTTAATAATTTGGAGCAAATCTTTACGGGACACTTTAAAACAGTTCACAGAGAAACTACTAAAAACAGCAGCATTAAAACTGATCAAACAAAACAAAACAGAAGATAAAAGCTTACGTGATAGTGGACCGTCATGCCACATGCGTGTGATGGTGAGGAAAGAGAGGAGGAAAATAAACTGGAAACCTTCAGAAAGGTCGTTATGTGGTGTGTTATGGATGAGATAAAGGAGTTAGTGAGATCGGTATGTCTCCTATGGTAAAATATAGTACATCGTTACACGGGTTAGAGCGAAGAATTAAACGAACTCAAAGTGCAGGTGCCAGAAACAGAACGATGACCGACAGCAAAGTGGATAGATGATGAATCCTAGACTGCTTCCTCTTCAACACATATTGCACTGTTCAAGCCTTAGGTGCTCTATCTAGTGCATTATTTGTCACAATAAGGAGACACAGCCACAGACCGTAGATGCCTGGAAGCATTAATGTAGTGATTTCCGACAGCAGAGAGTTAAATCGGAGACGAATCAGTCATGCTTCGTCTTTAAAGCAGGGAATCCGGTCATTTCAGTTCTCTTCGTCCACTTCCAGTCTCATGGCTTCTCGTGTGTCCTACATTCAAAATATAACCACCGTGCTAACGGAATAGCGTCACTCAGAAATGCTCCTCGAACAAGTTCCCAAAAGCAGCACTTCTTGAGCGACGTATTCCTTTAAGTCGACTTAACCAAGTTCCTTTCGCGTCTCAAAGACGAGGACTGGTCACTCCCTGAATAGGCAATCGATATAAGTGTAGACACGACACGACTATACACAGTCTACCTGTATTACATACTGTTAAATAGCAACATTATTACTCCATATAAAGTACACCAAGCATATAATATGTATGCAAGCCCTTCCTGGCTTTTTTACAGATTAAAAAGGTGAGAATCTGTTCGTTCCTGTTTCAAAAGCGAAGATCCTTCACGGCCCTTCTGATCCAGAATCTCAAACTCTTCAGGGTGAATTCACATTAACCAAAATACGCAGCCAAGAGCCACTTGTTTCCTTTCTAAAATATCCAGTGTCTCGGAGAAATATACAGGATTTAGATAGATTAAGAAAAAGGTAGTCGAGATGATGGCGGTGTGTACATATGCAGATCTTTAAACGTGGATTGGAGATCAGTCTGAAATACAGATCAACCATTTGTAGCATTTTTTGTAAAGACATGGTTTTTGCAACGTTTTCTCTGGTGTTGAAAACTAGTTTGGAGTTTGTGGCCGGTCTCATTTTGTGCATGTTTGTAACGTTGACGTAAACTTTAAAGGTAAACGCGGAGGACATCGGTCAGGATTGTAAGACTGTCCATCCAGAAGAAGTCTAGCCCGAGAGCGAGATCTCATAATCGCTGACGGACGTGTGCGTCTGCCCCGCTTTACGCACGTTCTTAGCGTTCGCAATGCGAGCCGCGGTGTCCATAGGTTTCTCAAAGTAGCGCACCAAAGCTTGTTCAGTAAGCACGGAGGCCAGAAACTGCTCAAACGTTATGGCCCAGTCCTTATCGATACTGGCGCTGTGTGGGATCCCGTCTCCTCCTGCACCACTGCGCACCAGCACCGTGTCCTCAGTAATGTCCTCACACTGAAGCTTCTCGTCCATCTCGTGTGAGCCGGCGCTCAGCACCGAGTATGAGGACACGGACGTGTCGTCTTTGGTCTCGTCATCTGAGACGAGCATGGCCGAAGATGCACCCGTGTCTTTGGGTGATTCGTCCAGCTTGATGTCCTCCATAGGCGCCGTGTTGGGAATCTTGTCTTCAACGGAGCGGTTTAACGAACCCTCCCGATTCCTCTGCTGCTTCCTGCATCTTGCGGTGGTGGCCCGCTCCTCGTCTTCGTCCTCCTCCTCATCGTCCGCATCATCCTCCTTGCTGGAGGGGCTGCAAAAGAGCTTTCCCACCTCCCCCATCTCCAGCAGCAGGCTGGTCACCGTGGCTGTGGCGTGGTACAGCTCCTGCTCATTAGCGTCCTCGCTGAACATGTTATACAGCGTCTTACACAGCTCGATGAACTGACCCTGAGAGGCAGAGGGAGGAAAAAAACGAGAAGACAAGTGGGAGGAACGAGTGAGAGAATAAGGAGACGGAAGTAGGTAGAGAAAGGGCAGAGGGAGGAAAGGGAGCAAAAAAAAAAACAGGTAGGCACAAGGGACAGAGAAGTGGAGAAAGGGAGTGGTGAAAGAACGGAGGACAAGTGGTAGAGTGGTAGGAAGAGAAAGAAATGGAGTTGAGGGGAAAAGAAAAGGTGGAAAAAGGGAGAGAGAGAAGACAAAGAAATGGGAGGGAGGGGGGATAAGCAAGTGGGATGGAAAGGAGGGGAAGAGCATAGACGGGAGAGATGAAGAGGAAGAAATGAAAGGAAAATTGAGAGAGAGAGAGACAGAGGAGGGGAGAGAGAAAAAGTAGAGAGCAAGAAAAGAAACGAGAAACAGAAAGGTAGAGCGGGAAGGAGATGTGGTAGAGTGAGGAAGAAATGGAAGAAGGTAAGGAGCGAGAGATCAGGAAAAAAAAAGAGAGAGATTGTAGTTTAAAATGAAGGATTGCTTGAACACAGCACAGTAGGAATCATGTTGAAAGTAAACTGCTGTAATATGGAAAATGAACAGAGAGCTAATTGGGTACCTGGTTGAGTTTTGGGAGATCCTTCATGTTCTCGGTTTTAGATTTTGTCTCCTGGTTCCACAGGCGCAGGTACGTACGATAATCCGGCGTCTGCATTTTCTTCACTGGAGCCGTACAAAAAAAAAAAAAACCCAAAAAATCAAAAGTCATATAACCAGATTACATTTCAAAACGGGTTTATCGCTGCACGTTAAGCTGCTCTCATTCAAGTTTAAACCCCGCGGTGATTTCTGACATGGCGAGGGTTTAAAAAGATCAAACGGATATTAAAGACGTTACACGTACATGCTACGGACCAAAAGAGCGGCTCGTTCACGCTCTACCTCAAATGTACTTTATAAGCCTTAACATGTTTGGGGTTTGAAGTTTGCTTCTTTAGATTTTAACCAAGTTTGTTCCCGTTATTGCTTACGTTAACATTCTAGTGAAGTTAATAAGACAGAAATTGCAGCTTGTCATGTTACAAAGAAACCGCAAAGTGTGATGCCTTTTTTTTTTTTTACAATGCTAGTTTGTTGTTAACTACGTCAGACTCTATAATTTGGGCAAAGGGGAAGTCTTGTCCCTTTAAAATTCTTGCTATGATCTGGTCAGACCTACAGAGGTCACATGACTTCTGAGGATTCCTGAACTTTGGTCACAATGTTAAATATATGAAAACATCATCGCTTGCACCAATGATTAAGAGCAAGAACACAAAGCTTTAAATAGAGAAAGTGTACAGAAAGACCACCAGAGGGCGCTAACTACTGCACTTAGAGACAAAAACTGCCAGCAAAACAATTCAGCTGTGAAAGGACGCAGTCCTCTGTCTGTGTGTGTGTGTGTGTGTGTGTGTGTGTGTGTGTGTGTGTGTGTGTGTGTGTGTGTGTGCGTGTGTGTGTGTATTTCCTACATTTTTCATTCTTGAACGTGACTCTGACAAATCCGTCATCTTTCTCGCCCCTGCTCTTAGAGACGAGGCCTGTGATAAAGAGAACACAGGTCACGATTTGATTCAAGTCGATTCTCATAATATTGCGAACAAAATATGAATGAAGAAAGAAATTATTGAAAAGGCTCCTTTTTTTTTTTAATTTCTGAATCATAAAATATGCAAAACTGTGTGCATTTTTGTATATATGAGAAACATTGCTATAAACACAGGTTTAAAATTGTAAACAAAATGTACTACAGGTTCACGGGTATTCAAAAGAAATATATTAAAACATTTATAAATTCTCCTGGGGACTTAAATGATTGACTTAAACTTAATGAGCTCTGTAGCTGTAACAGAGCTCCAAAGTCGGTTAAAATGACCGTATTCTGAAGAGCTCTTTTTGTAATTGTTGTAACGTATAATGCATGCACGTTGATCTTCGCAATCCAGAGCTATCTGTCTATCGGACTCCACAAGTACAGATCTCGCACTTGACTCTCTACAAAAGAACCCGATCATGTGATCATGTGACCAGCGACCAGCGTGCTCTATATGTTTTAACTTTGTGCTTTTCAGATTGGGACCTCTGGTGTTCAAACTGTGCAACTGCATCACATGCATAACTAAACAGAATGTTGATTTTCACAATGATTTTTTGCATCGCGATGCTCCGCGTCACAGTGTATCGTTACACCCCTATTATATATGGTTAAAAAAAAAAAGTTACCCTATAACCATACATAGAACAGTACGCAGGGCTTTCATCAAAATATTTCTCAAACTCAAACAGCAGAAAGAGGAACATAACAAAAATGACAAAATATAAGAATATATAAAGCTCTAAGAATGGATGTTGTGAATACGGTCTATATTGTAGTGTATTTTCCTATTAACTTTATGCCTTTATCTTTAAAGCTGAAAGATCTGAGCCCATAGAGCACTGAAAAACAAAAATGAAAAAATCTCTTGGTAAAAACCCCAGAAAGAAAACACAGCACGAAACAAACTGGACACGCTGAATATATGGAGCGACAGCACTGTCACTGTGTGCATGCTGTGGAGTTGTGTGTGTGTACCGTTGGAAGTCTCAGGGGTGATGTCCTCAAAGAAGTACTGCGTGGCCTCAAAAGCCGAATCTGGCTCATCCTGCTCATGATGTACATCTGAGAGGGGGGAAAAAAGAAAGAAATTTAAAAATGAGTGTTGCTGTTGTTTGATGTGAAGTCCCAAGTCTTTCAGTAGAGCTGTGTGAGCTAGCCGAAAATAGCATTTAGAGCTACACACTGTGACAGAGATGGTGCCTTAAAGTATATCAAATTTAAACAAAGCGGTGATTTGTAATTCAAGACTGGCCTGCTTTCATTAACCGAATATTTTTTTCATGCAACTGATGTGAATGGTCGTAATAGATTCATTTATTTTTTAATTGTGCAATTATTGATAGTTTTCTATAAGGAGATGTTTACTGAACATACATGGAAGGAGTCTCCAGTTTCAGTCTGCTGTAATCATCAGACGTACAGCTGTAACTAAGTTTTCCACATGGGGAAGTCTTCAGGACAGCAGAGTTTGAGGTTTCTCAGTGACATGACTGTCATATTAATCACCGTTTATACCGGCTATAAACGAAGTGATAACAGGAAGTAACTTGTTTTAGGCAAACAATAAATAAAATGACGTTTCATTCTTTAATAACTAAGAGGAGTAAGACAGCACATGATGTGATGCTATAGGAAAATAACCAACTTTGGGGAATTAGGAAAAGTTACAGCAACTCACCTCACTGTTGATTACTGATCTTTATCATATGTTGCATTTTTAAATGTGTGTTTAAGGAGACATTTATCAATAATAATGAAAAAATGCAGTGTGGTGTATTGAAACTGGTAAGGAACAGAAAAATCAGTATACTATTATATACAGAAAGGCAGTTAAGAGTAAATATAGCAGTAAAAATGATGTGCTCATTAATATTTGCAAGCAAGTGCTTACAGTTTGGTGCAATATTTAATGGATTTTTGACAGTAGTAATGTGAAGTAATTAAGCAAGCACAGTTAGATGGGGGAGAGAGAGGGGGAGAGAGAGGGAAAGGTAGAGAGAGAAAGGGAGAGAGAGAGGTAGAGAGAGAGAGAGAGAGGAGGAGAGAAGGGGGAGAGAGGGAGGAGGTAGAGAGAGGGAGAGGTAGAGAGAGAAAGGGAGAGAGAGAGGTAGAGGGGGGGTAAGAGAGGTAGAGAGAGGGGTAGAGAGAGGGAGAGGAAAGGAGGAGGGAGGAAGGAACAAAGCACTATGCAGATACACATGCAGATCTGCACACACTCACACACTCACATCCTGTTTTACCTGGCAGTATGTGCATCTTGTAGAGTAGCTTTAGTTTTTCAGTCAGGTCACCGTGGCACAGGACACCTACAACACAGAACAGCTACACATAAACATGCTGAACATCCTCACGCAGCACCACCTTCAGGCTCAGGATACACTGACTTATGAAATAGAACTGCTTAATTAAAACATTTTGACCCATTTCTGGGCATTACATAAAACCATCGTGCTCTCAGGTTCCTTTGGGTTTATGTGAAAGACCATGTTTCAGGAACTGCAGGAACGTTTTCATAAACTTTCCAAAACAAGAAACAGGGCTCATTTTTGTTCCTTTTATAGTTCCACTACCCACACAGATTTAGTACTTTTTGTTAAACCAGGAATTCTTCAGATGAAGCATTTGCCCAACATAGCAAAAGAAACAGGATTTAGAAATGATCAGAACTCTTTTGGACGATACATGTCGTCAACCGACGGCATCTTTTCAAACTGCTGCTCATGCTGCATCACAGGGCAGTGTAACAGCGCTATCCAGCCTCCCACTCAATACTCACACCCTGCACTGACCTAGGCCGTTAATGAACTCTCGGAAGTTGATGAGCGCGTCTGCGTTCTGGTCGAGCAGGCGGAAGAAGCGGACGGCGAGGCCATCGGTGTGTGTACCGCTGGCCCAGGGAAAGAGCACCGAGAACAGCCCCTTAAACTGTTCCAGGTCCATGCGGTACTGCTCCAGGTAGGGCAGACTCGGGTCATGACGGTCCATCGGGTTACTCGTGCCGCCCCAGTAACAGCTGGTCAGGTGTTCAGCCTGGACGGATCAGCAGAGGAGGAAAAGCATTACAATCCCAGTATTAACAAATATCGGAAATAAAAGCGCAGTGTAAGCAGACCGAGAGATTCGTCCAGCAGCAGTGTGTTATCAGTATCACACTGCAGGATTCTGTTGAATTAACGACTCCTGAGGAGCCATAAATCTCAGTAGTGAGGCCAGATACGCTTCAGTGACTCGTGTGTGTGTGTGTGTTGTTTAACAGCTAGAGCACAGTGAAGACATCAAACTGAAGCTCATTTTACTGAGGTCTTGCCCCTACTGGCAGCCTCTCCAAAGATAAAGAACATCTCTGTCCAACACACTCACGCCACACACTCACAGCCTCTAATTACGCTTGCTTAATTGCTTCACATTATGGCTGTCAAATTCCATTACAAATCGCACCAAACATTAATTACCTGCATGCAAATACTAACAAGCCTATAATATTATACTGCTGCATACAGAGTGAACGTCTCACATAAACCCCGTATAAAACTGAAATCTGGGTCGCTTTCTCAAACCGAAAAAATCCCAAGCATGATTTTATCAGTAACTTTTAACGCTTGACACGTTTTGTTTTGTTTTGTTGTTGCTGCTGATATTTTAGCACAATTTATTATTATTTTCTACATCATCAGGAATCAACATAAAAATCCAACAGCTTGAACTTTTTAAGCTCAACGCACAGGCCTTCTGTTCACTATACACATCATAATGGCACTGTAGAACCTGGGCAACTTTATTTATTTATTTTAAGCACTAATGCCATATAGTTGAAGTAGTTGTTAAAAAAAAAAAAGAAGGAAAGAGGGATTTCAATAGATCGTGTTGGATCAAGTGACAAGTTGGATCTCATTGTATTTATTATATATATATATATTTTTTTTTTTTTTTACGTTACTTTATATCGTTTATGACATGCATTTCTTTAGATTGCATTTCTTACATCAAGTAACTAGTGTCATGTAGCCCAAAAAAGTAAAAGAAAAATGATTTTATAGACTAATTTGAAGTCGAACATGCGTATTTATTCTGTCAATTTGCTGTCAAGCAAGCTGCTGCTGTCTCTGGCGTGTTGCCGTGCTTCCTAAATGCTGAGTGTAATGATTGAGAAGCAGTTGGACTGACGGTTGCATGTATGGCGTGTACATAGTCGACCAATAGGTGTTGATGCATTGCGAATGCGAACATTGAATGTATAGTGACAATAGAAAGCAAATGTGACCGTGAAAGCAAGAAATCTCAGACGTTTTAGGAAGATCCTGGGCCAGAGGCTTTTTTAGAGGACACATCCAGGAATGAGGAGTTACATAGTTACATTTTTTAAACTTATATATATATATATATATATATATATATATATATATATATATATATATATATATATATATATATATAAGGGACGACGACAGTGCACTGACCGTAACCTACCTTAAATAATGAGTAAAGCTCTTCCAGCTCATCTATGCTGAATGCGGTCTCTGTTACTATAGTTCGAACCTGCAGCAGAGGAAGGAAATACAGGAGGAGAGAGAAATGAATGGAAAAGGAAGAGTGAGGGGAAGGATGTGTAAAGTGACTATAATGCGTAATGTTACATATATATGGGGGCCAGTGGTATTGAATTTTCCTAAACACATGGAATAGTCGAAGTGTCTAACCACTTCCTGACAGATTTCACATTTGATTGTGAGGCTGTGTATATTTTCTTTCATCTAAATCTATTTTGTGTGTGTGTGTGTGTGTGTGTGTAGTAGCTGATAAATTTGATGACATGTGGAGAGACATGTACATATTTTCATGCGTCTAATTTGAGATTTCCATTGATGCCCAAAAATTGCCATTACAGCTCTTGAGATAAAATTAAAAAAAAAACATAAAAAAAAAAATAAACAATGATCTTTGGGGTAAATGTACTGTAGGACGTTTGAATAATACACACACAAAACATATCCTAAACCATAAGTCAGCTTGTTATGATACGGAGTGAGTGTTTACCACGTTGCGTTTAGTCGTGTCCTCTATAGTCTGGATGACCCTCAGCCTCTGCTTGAAGCGCATCTGTTCAATAACGTCCGCCCGAATAAAGCCGAATTTCTGCACGCAGTGAGGGATAACGTGAGTTAATCGGCTGAAAAATGGCTCTGCGACCGCCGGAATTGAACTTAACTGAACTGAACAGGCAAAATGGTAAAAAATAAATACAAAAATCATCACAAAAGACACACAAAAGCAGATAATTTCATACCTCATAGGAGCTGCGGATGAGTTTAAAGATGTCCACCTCGGGATGAGGCTCTCCATCATCAGTGAGGAGAGAGTGCAGGTGTGGGATTGGGGGAAGGGTACTGTCCTTATTGGTAACACTGTCTAGATACCTACACACACATAACATGGTATGATGATGTAGATAAGAAATAAAACTCTGTCATGCTGTTCTAGGAAAACAAACGATACAATTAATTTTCATACACAAACAGGTCTGGGTTTGATTCCTTATACCACAGCAATTAGTTAACAATTATTCCCGTTCTCAGTCATGTTATAAAAAATATATAAAAAATGTTTAAAAACTGTCGTTACGTCACTTTCTCTTGAAGCGAATAAGTTCATAAATACTGCTTTTCAACATCCTCAACAATGAAGACTTTCCGATGATGGAAAACATAAAACGTACAGCTTTTAACCTTCGGCTGTTGCAAGGCACTGACACTGGAGACTCCTTCCATAAATGCTAACTAAACGTCTCCTTACAGAAAACGTCACCATATAGATGATTAGACTTGTGATGATAAACATCACTGACGGCTTTAACGTGCCAACGTTGGCGAGTGACCAGGGTTCAAGTGAGATAGTCCATGGCGAGGTGTGCGTTACACGATTTTAACGCACTCCGCTTCACGTCAGGGGGTTCTTTGTCTCCACGTCGTGCATTATAATCGTGTAACAATGAGAATTATTACACAATAAGTCTGGTCTGTTCAACACTTAATCACATTCACCAGTTTCTTTTTCCTGTATCATAAAAAACTGAAATTTATAAAGCTAAGTGACTTTGAGAGCGCCTCTTACTGGTGAGTTTATCCACAATCCAAATCAAACTAATATTCATCAGCGACAACGGCAGATTTTTGCCATTTTGCTACACAAACGCTTTAGCGACTTGCTCTGACCTGCCGAGTACCGTCATGGCCTCTCCGTCGTCCTTGCAGTTGAGTAGCTGGTGGATGTTGGCGTCGAGCACGGATAGCGCCAGCTGAAAGATGAGCTTAATTCCCTCGTAGAAGAAGCAGTCAACCACCACCACGGCGCTCTCGAACGGCATGACGGACAGGAAGAGTGTGAGGAACCAGGACAGAGAGATGGTGGAGATCACACCCAGCTCCTGCATGCAGTCATACAGCTGAGGAACGTGCACACGGGCCAACTCCTCGAACACACCCTGATCCACCAACGCACCTGTGTGTGTGTGTGTGTGTGTGTGAGAGAGAGAGAAGAGAGAGAGAGCATCCACACATCCACGACACACAGGCATGCCCACACACGCGCATAAAGAACGGGATTAGATACAATTTTGCTTTAAATTTCAATCCACTGAAAGTAAGGGTAGAAAATAAGAGACACAAGAAGATCAAAATGTTTAGAACTAAAAGAGCATAAAAATAATAATCATCCAATTCAAAGTCGCATTTTTTGGAATATTAACAAGTAACATTTCAAAATAGCAGCACACAAAATGCGTCTTTGATCTTTTTTATATTAAAATTGTAAAAAATAAATGAATGAAACAAAAGAAGAGACCCCATTTGTAAATCTAGCGACCCTATATGGGGTCTAGGTTGGGAATCCTTGGATGAATGCTTATGTCTGATCTGTGTGTGTGTGTGTGTGTTTAATAATCATGACTGACCCACGACTCTGGTGTTATAGTAGTCTGGAAGCATCCTTTCACACAGTGCTACCAGCAGCCAGAAAGCCTCCTCCTCTTTAGCATAGAGCAGCAAAACCGACGTCACGATGTTCATTGCCTGAACAGAAACAACACATAACAATGTCATGCATCCATCCATCCGTCTTCAGTCAACACTTTATCATGGTCAGAGTTGCAGTGCATCTGGAATGAGTGTTCGTGTGTGCAGAAATTTTCACACACGCACTTTATGCAGGAATTCAACAGTAATTAATCAGATTTCTATGTGAATGCAAGGAGTCTAAATCTTGTGAAGACTGATCCAGCAACCGAGCCGTATGAGGCCTGGTACAAGTTCTGCAAAATGATCTTATTGTGTGAACAGACAAAAATAGTATCGGTACTAGGCTGATAAGAGTAAATAAAAAAGAAATAAAATAAAATGGTGGATCGGATTCAAGAGATCCTGTAACAAGACTGGAATTTCTGGAAAAGAAATTTCCTTTTCAAACTGGAATTGTTTACATATATACAGACTTAACCGTTTTTTCTTTAGTTAGGATTTTTATAAAGTTTACACTTTATTATATTTATTACATTTACACTGTAAGTGATTTTTGTGAAAGAGTTCAACTGTGAAGCACTCACTAAAAATATACAGTTTAAAGTTTTGTAGTATTTAAAGAAAAAGTATCGGATGGGTATTGTTATCGTAGTATATAAAAAAAATATCAGATGGGTATTGTTATCGTAGTATATAAAAAAAAATATCGGATGGGTATTGTTATCGTAGTATATAAAAAAAAATATCGGATGGGTATTGTTATCGTAGTATTAAAAAAAATAAATATCGGATGGGTATTGTTATCAGCTGATACGCAAGATTTCAGTATTGGATTTGGATATTAGAAAAGAAAAAGTGGTACTGCGCCATCTCTAGCATTTATTTATTTATATGACGTGCTGACGCTTTTGAATCAAGAACTGGAAATCTAACACCGATGAAGAAAAATAACAGTAAAAAAAAAATATCTAGAAATTCGTGATTCAAAAGGGACTTAAAGATAAAAAAAAAAAAAAAGCTGTTGGCCATTTGAAGATGAAATTATAAGATGTGTGCTAATAATGTACAGCACACTCAGAAATGATTGGAGCAGCAAGGCCAATTCTATATTTGTTGTGCTATACATTGAAGACATTTGGGTTTGTGATCAAAAGATGACTATGAGACAACAGATCAGAATGACAGCTTTCATTTCCTGATATTTACACATAGACGTGCTCTGAATGTTTACTCTTGGTTTGAACCCTAGGTTTCGTCTGTGAAGACCGCATTTGTTGTTAAAAAGGATAAACCAACATGAAGACCGTTGAGCTGTCCATGGGAGAAAAGCAAGCCATTTTGAAGCTGAGAAATGAGGAAAATGGGAAAATCTATCAGAGCCATTGTACAAACATCAGACTTAACCAATAAAACACATCTGTAATGTCCTGAAAAAGAACAAACAGATGTGGAACAGGTCGACCAAGGTCAACAACAACAGTTGATGACAGAAACACTGTGAGAACGGTGAAGAAAAACCCAACAGTCAGTCACATCAACAACCTTCACAGGGCAGAGGTGAATGTATCGCAATCCTTCAAGTGCAGAAACAAAGGCCATAAGAAGCGAGATTCAAACCACTCATCAGCTGTAAGAATCAGAAAGCCAGATTGGAATTTGCAAAAAACTTCAGAGGTGAGGTCACACAAGTTCTGGAACCAAGATTAACCTCTACCAAAGTGATGGAAAGGCCAAAGTGTGCTGATAGAAAGGATCTGCTCATGATCCAAAACATACAAGTTCATCAGTCAAGCATGATGGAAGCAGTGTCATGGCTTGGGCTTGCTTCTGGAACAGGCTCACTAATCTTTATTGATGATGTAACTCATGATGGTAGCAGCAGAATGAATTTAGAAGTCTACAGTCTTCCAATTTATAGAGAAATACATCCGGTCTAAGTGAGAGGAACACAATGAGTTCCTCACAAGACAATGAGCCAAAACACACTGACAACTCAATAAAGCACTTTATCAGAGGGAAAAGTGGAAGGTTTTAGACTGACCAAGACAATCACCAAAACTTAACCCAGGTGAGCAGCATCTGAGACTGAAGCAAGAAACCCCCTGAAACCAACAACAACTGAAAGAAGCTGCAGGAAAAGCAACACAACAGAAGAATGTCTGGGTATGTCAGTGGGTGATGCAGTTATTGCAAACAAGGCATATGCGACCAAATATTAAGTGTTGCGTGTTCCAATACTTTTGCTCACCTAAAAATTGGACGGGCTGCCACCAACAGTGCCATGTTTTAAGTTGCTTAACACATTTAGATGTACATACGAGTAAATGAAAGCTGAAATATCTCACATTCATCTTTCGATCTCGAACCCAAAACGTCTTCAATGAATAGCAAAAACAAAAGAACTGGAATTGCCGTTCCAATATTTTTAGGAGGGGACTCTAAATGGAGATGCATGTGATAAAACCAACTCACAGTTGAAACCTAGGCCTAAATACCACCACAACAATTATGCAGTCTATGTAACAAGAGTGTGATGCTAAATGTGGAAGTGTGCTACTACTTGAAAAACTTCACTTGTCCAAGTTGTGAATGCAAGTGGTGTTTATCCAGAAGGCGTATGCAGTGCACACACAGAGGTGTGTTAGCGGTAAACGCACAATGTGTGTGGGTTTGAAGGAGTGGGCTGCAGGTGGTATCTCACTCTGCAGTGTGTGTATGTGGTTTGAACTACAAGTAGTCTGTACTGTACGTTCATGTTCATGCATGGTGTGAGATGTATGCAGGGTTCAATGGAAGTTATTAAATGAGGGACATCCTGATAGAAAAACAAAAACAAAACCACACACACACACACGCACGCACGAACGTGCACACACGCGCGCACACACACGTGCATGCACAATCATCTCTTTTGCATAACTATAAATGAGGTCAATGTATTTTATACAGATTTTAAGCACAAATCACTTACACCTGATGCATCAGGAAGCACAGTATGTGTACATGTGTGCTCCTACTGAGGAAGTGATTTTGTACAAGAAAAAAATAAGCACCACACTACATATTACACACTACATAATACATTATTATATACATATATATATATATATATATATATATATATATATATATATATATATATATATATATATATATATATATATATACATATATACATACATATATATATATATATATATATATATATATATATATATATATATATGTGTATGTGTGTGTGTGTGTGTGTGTGCGTGCGTGTGTGTGTGTATACCTGACAGTAGCCGATGTTGGGGTTGCGGAAGGCGTATGCAGTGAGAACTCGTCTCAGTGCGGCAATGCCAATCTCGTTCTGAAAGGCCGGGTGTTCGGGCAGCGAGCGGTGAAGGTCGCGCTCGATTTCTTCTGTTGCTAAATTATACTTCCCCATCGACTTCTCCACCAAGTCCTCATAGTAGCCAGGGTGAGTCGCCATCTCATTAATTGCCCCTATTCGAGAGCGCGCCACACACACACACACACACACACACACACACACACAAACTGAGATTTGAACTTAAACTACTTTATGTTTCATTTTGTAAATGGGAAATGGTTTAAGATAAACTGAGGTGTGCACGTTGTTGAGGTCTACTAATAACAATGAGAAAGTAGGTCAACTCCTTGGTGTAGCTATACGTGTGTGCGTGTGTGTGTGTGTGTTTATACAGACAGGTGGCAAATTCAAGGGGGAAAAAAAAACAACATAAGTTGACCTACTAAGGTGTTAGATCACCTACATGCACTACAAGTTCATACTCAAAAGCGTTCCTTTAGATTTTCTTTTAAATAATGAATTATTTGGGATGGACGTGTCAATGTAAGTTGCCAAGAAACGACAAGGAACCAAGGCCTTTTTTTTTTTTTGCATTTTTTAATTTTACTTCCAAAAACCAGTCTTCAAAACCCAGCTGACTGTTCATGTCATGAAATAAACTGCTCAAAGAAATGGCACTGCACTGCTAAAGCTCCTGATGTGACCGGTTCTAGGTTCCAGATTGAACCAGTTTTCATGTAGTGCAACAAAAGGGGGGAAAAAATCAGAAAGTGCCTCCAGACTTGGCAAAGGTTTGTATGTGGGAAGGGAATATATGTGAGTGTGTGTGTGTGTGTGTGTGTGTGTCTCACCGGAGAACAGAAGCCACAGGTCTCCTCTCATGTTCTCTGGGATGCCTTTGAGCACCAGCTCTTTGGTCTTCTCCGTACGGTACATACACACTCCCTGGCCGTATTCTGCAAAGTGATTCTTCCAGGCCTGCTCTTTCAGGAACTCCTTAGCCTGGACACACATCATCAAACACGCACACTGTTACCACGTGACTGCTGGAGTGCCGCAGGTTCTCTCACTGAGAAGTCTTCTTGGTTAAAAGCAGATATTCTTCTGAGATCAATCAGTGCATCGGACATACAGCGACCAGTTATATGGATTACTTTGTAGATTTACAAAGTACAATTAACTGAATAAAGCCCTCTACATTACCATGTGCTATTTATCAACACCCAAGTATCCACACACCCAATATCTATCTAATGCTACTTTGCTAACTTGCTAAGAAAAAGAAACCTAACGCTAACAACAGATTTATTCTGTGTCACTGTTTTGTAGCTTGTTATATTTTGTGAAACAAACACAAACATGCCATAAACTAAAAGGCTAGTTCGCTAGCTAGCATCAACCAGCTAATCAATGCAAATTCGCAAACTAGCTAGCTTTAGCTAGATACGTTTTTCAGCTGTTTGTTTTGGTGCTTGCGTTTGTTTTGTTATGATTGTTAATGTTACTAGTTTCTAGGACAGATATAATAAGATTTTAATAATAGGTAAAGATTGATGAAAATGAAAGGGGGAGGGGCATGGTGGCTTAGTGGTTAGCACGGTTGCCTCGCACCTTCAGGATTGGGTGCTCGAATCCCACCTCCGCCATGTGTGCGTGGATCTCCCCGTGTTTCGGGGGTTTCCTCTGGGTACTCCAGTTTCCTCCCCAGTCCAAAGACATGCGTTGTAGGCTGATTGGCATGTCCAAATTGTTCGTAGTGTGCGAGTGCGTGTGCGATTGTGCTCTCCAATGGGTCGACACCCCGTCCAGGGTGTCCCCCGCCTTGTGTCCCGAGTTCTCTGGGAAAGGCGCTGCTGTTCTTGCACTTTAACTTGATGATCTACATATCTACTTCCATTAGTGCACGTTCTTCCTGTTTTCATACTGCGTGTGTGCTGTGTGTAGAGTTCAAACCTGGTAAGATCAACCAAGTGTGAAAGAAAAAGCACTGTTCTCAGCAAAAACAGATCCTGAGATCTGTTGTTTCAGCACAAGACTATCATGTCGACACAGCAAAGTGGGTCTGAAGGGTTTCGATATTAAAACTAGAGAATATCACACGTGATTTAAACCCCATTCTTCATTCTGATTGGTCAGAAGGTGTCATGTTAATTTTCTATAACAGTAGCCATGACAGTAGTTCCAGCTGCAAGGCAAATCACATGAAAATTAATGCGCTCATTTTAATACGTTATCGTATTATCCGAAGACTAACAATAATGGATTTTAACACTGCATTGTTATTTAGCAAAGAAAAATCTCAAATCGTTTACATGCTGAACGTCTGTCTCCGTGAGGAGACGTTTATGCAAAATTTATCGAAGGAGTCTCCAGAGTCATGGCTTTGTAACAGTCAGTCAGTTTCCCACTATGAGAAATAAACATTGTGATCATCGACAAAGCGGTGTGGCGCAAGAGGAATAAAACACTATGTTAATCAATAAGGCGCTCTGCTCTGTTAGTGGAAATTAATCGACGGTAACTCCATTTCATGTCAGGCTGCATAACACCACTCCTATTACTAGAACTGTGCTTGCTTTAATCCTTACACATTCTGGGTCAATAAAAATATATTCTCCCAAAAAAAAAAAAAAAAAAAAAAAAAAACCTTGAGCAAGCGTTTAAGCATGTGAGACTGAACAATGTGCGTTTGAGTGTTTACCAGTTTGGGATTGAACTCCTCAGGCGAGCGGCGACGGTACATGGTCATGAGGGCCTGTGTTGCCGTGGGAACACTGTTGTCGTTGAGGTTGAACTGGCGCTCGCTCTCGCCCTCTGAGCCAAGACTGCTGCGCTGTGGACTGCAAGAGAGAAGACTGCTGTGCTGGGAGTACACCTGTATACACACACACACATTGAAGTCACTAAGGGGGAATCTGTAGCTGTGGCAAACAACCTTCAGCAGATGCATCATTATAGTCAACGTGGCAATAGAGCTTGTTATATCTTTAAAATCCCTAGGAAAGTTCTGCAAAGAAAAACATCAGCATGACGCGTTCCAGATATAACACAAAGCTTGAAGACTTTGATAAAACACAGATACAGATAAAGGGAACACTCACCTCATCGTCTGAGCTGGTGAAGCTGCTTGTGATCTCTCGCTCGAAGTAGATCTTGGAGGAGGTCTGCTGCAGGAAGTCAGAGATCCTCTGCACCAGGAAGTCACGGTCTTTCAGGTTGGCGAACAGGAAGGTCATTCGGTTCTTGGTGCTGATTGATAGTGGGCTGGGCAACACATTAGAGCTGTCTGCCTTCTCCACAATGGTCACCTGGTAGTGTTTTAGTTCAAACAAAAAATAAGTTTGTCAATGGTTCATTATTTTCGTATAGTAGCATATCCTAATGTTTTTTATTCCTCTTATAGCACAGCAATTTGCCAGTGATTACAATTTTGCATTTATTAAATCACAATTATATTTAATACTGCGGAGTATTTGCAAAACTATTTAGTCATCATACGATCACAGCTACAAACAGCCATTGCCTTAATTTCTCTTATAGTTGATCAGACAAAATGATGCAGAATTTTACTGAGAAACCAACAATCATGAAGACTTTCCTGTATCGGAAAAATTACAGCTTTACAACTGACCGTTAGAAAGCACCGACACTGGAGACTCCTTTTATAATGGAGACTCCTTTTATAAATATCAAATTAAACATCTCCTTACAGAAAACGTCACCATATCGATGATTATTACTGTTTTTTATTTCTTAAACATCAGCACATTTTTGAAAATCTGTGTATTTTTAGACTAAGCGTAAACTTGCGTCCACCATGTAAGTCCTGTTACTGTTACTATAGAAACGATAAGGTATTAGAACGAACGCATTAATACAAACCGGCGAGTTGCGTCACAGCTGGAACTACTGTCAGAGATGCTGTTATAGAAAACAAACACCTTCAGTCCAAATTCAACAACGCTGTGGTGTAATTCCTCATAAAACGCTCAGATCATATATTTGTAACAAGAGTTATCTATACGTGTCTGCATTTGGAAAAGCTCTTAAAAACAGCTGATGCTGAATCGGAGGTAATAAACACAGGCATTAACGCAGTGTGTGACTGGAAAGTATTAACAAACAGACCGTGTGCTGATTTTTTAGTTCTGAAAACTGTCCCATAGTCTGTCAATACAATTCAATTCAATTCAGTTTTATTTGTATAGCGCATTGAACAACGGACATTGTCTCATAGCAGCTTTACAGAAATATATAAACACAAGATACAGATTTTGAGTGTGTGAATTTATCCCTATTGATCGAGCCGGTGGTGACGGTTGTGAGGATATGAGAAAGAACCATTCAGAGGAACCAGACTCAGAAGGGAACCCGTCCTCATCTAGGTAACAATGGGTGTGAAAATAAAAGAAAGTTCATTATGGTTTTATATGAAGTCTGTTTTGCTGAACTAATCCGTTGATGTCACACAGTGGCCACAAAAAAATTTAATTAAAAATGTTGGGGCGGGAGGGAAGGGGGTTTAGGGACGACAGCTGGCAATGGCAACCACTTCCAGATACTAAGCGAGTCTGACAGCTCGCTGCTTCAGCCTTTTATTCATGTCAAATTGATCATGTTTTTTTATTACCACCCACCTGTGTGCACACACTCACACTCACACACCCACACACGCTTCACAAAGGCGAAACCCATTTTGTAAATCAGCAGCTCGTCTGTGTGACCATTATTGAACAGGGCACTCTTTACATCTCCTGTACACAGCAGATCAAAGATGTCACATGGTTATTATTATTCTACTATTCTGTAGGATTTAATACAAGCTTTAGAAAGATTATCAGCTGGAAGTAGTCTCAGGCTGCAGGTTTTAAAACGGATATACAGCTCCCAATAGAGGAAACGTCCGAGATGGTCAAACACTGCAACTCATCATGTGACATCATGCTAACAGCATCCAAGATTGATCCATGACCTCGAACAAAGAGATGTAATGTCTAAATAAACTAAGAGGGGTTGAGGAAATATTTGGACAGATGTAACTATGAGCATACAACTATGAGTTTATGGACCACCTTGTAAACAGAGCTGAAAGTAAACAGTTTGTCAAAAATGTATTACAAAAAACATCCATCTCTCAACTCATCAACCAATCTACCAATCTATCCATCCAGCATACTCATCCATCTACTCACCCAGTAATCAACCATCTATAAATCCACCCTACACATCCAACCACCCTACACCCCCTTCCATCAAACCACCTATCAAATCCACACGTCTATCCATTCATCCACTCCCAACCACCAATGACTCATCCATCCACCCACCCACCTATCAATGAACCTATCTCCTAATCCATTATACGATCAATCCATCAAGCCTACACATCCATCCACCATACTCATCCATCCACCCAACCATCTATCAATCCACCTATCAACCTATACACTCAACCATCCTTCGATCCACCCTACACATCCAACCACCTTACACATCTGTTTCCCCTTCCATCAACCCACTTATCAAATCCATCCATCCATCCAGCAATCCATCCACTCCCAACCACCAATCCTACCCATCCATCCACAATCAACCCAACTATTAACCTACCCCATCTATCCATTCACCCTACACATCCAACAACCCTACACAGCCATCCAAACTACTCATCCATTCACCCCACTCATTTGTCCATCCACCCAGTGTATCATCCTTATGTCTTCCCTGTGTGTCAGTCACTACTGTAACTTTTCTGATCAGACTTTTAAATCACCTTATAATCACTATATAATGTTCAACTTAAATTTCTAACTGCTATGAAAATTCACTATAGTTTATAGTCTATCAATCCTACTTCTACTACGGCATCTTACCTTGTACTGGTACTTGACTTTTATGTCAGTAAAAATATGAGAAATATCCATAATAACCATGTTTTTCTTCATTTTAAAAAGGAACTGGAGTGCTCCTTCAGACCCAAACCTACCTCTCGTAGGGGGATGATGAGGCTACACATGGTCTCCTCTTTACTGGTGAAGCAGATGTAGTTGGTGGAGACGAACATTTGGCCCAGGATGTGCATCTTGTTGAAAGGAGTCCACAGCGTGCAGTCTGTGTGTCCATCCAGCTTCTCGTCTTTCGGCAGGCGGAACAGCGTGCGGTAACGTTCACTTTTAGCCCTGGCATCCAGATCTCTGAAATGAAATCAGAAAATTTTTACATTTTTAAAAAGGTTCTTCCTTCTCAATTTCTCCTCTATGGAACAGTCAGAGAATTTCTCTACGTGGGAAATTCTTCAGAATTAAGTGTTTTGCACTTTGCTGTTTCTCTGTGAAATGACAAGCTACATTTCGTCTTTGTCTTAGTAACTTCAAGAGGAAAAAGATAGAGAGGCAATATGACTAGTGATAACAGGTGATAACTTGTTTTATCGGCGTTCCACAACATTAAATAGAAACTGTAAATGGATAAAAATGATGTCGTCACGCTTTAATAAACAAAAAATGTATAAATGATGGAAAATTGCTGTGGCACAAGACGAATGAAACACTTCAGGACGTGCCGTCGTAGGAAAATAAACAATGTTACAGTGATAATAACTTGTTGATTGAGTGACCTTCTACTGAAATCAAATCCTTTGAATTTTTAAAACATAGGTTCTCAAACAGCCAATGAAACATTTCCGACCTCAACTAACTATGCATCAAAAATATTCACCACCAGTCGTAAGTCTTCTTTGACCTTTTAGAATTTCCGACGTCTCCCGCGTGCTTGCTTTGCAAAAAATCTGATTTGAGCGTCCAGCTTTATAAACCTGGCAGCTCTCCATATTCCCAAGATTTACACCATCATCTTTCGGGGCTTCATAGAGTGCTCGAACACTTAATTCCTTTTATGGAGCCAATTTGGGTTTAGCACCTTGCCGAGGCTTAAATCTCACGATAAGCATGTTAAGTCAGAGTGAGCTGGTTGTCATGGCTCTTAGCAACACTGCGTGGGTAGTCCATAACAACTGAACACCTCCTGCTTTAGTTACACTGAAGTGTACAAGTGCATTAACATATACTACTGGTGCTTTTAGTAAAAAAAAAAAAAAGCTATACCTTTATGTGTATTGGGAAGTAGACCAGTTTTCCCAATGGACCGCTTGTATGATGTAGAATTAAACACGCAAGTGTTTGTACAAGTGCATTAACATATACTACTGGTGCTTTTAGTAAAAAAAAAAAAAAGCTATACCTTTATGTGTATTGGGAAGTAGACCAGTTTTCCCAATGGACCGCTTGTATGATGTAGAATTAAACACGCCATGTTTGTTTTACTACATATTGTGATGGTGACCTTCAAAACTAATTAAAAAAAATGTATTCATGACTGCTTGGTGTTCACCGTTAAAGATTTTAGCCTGCGATATTTTGACCCAGATTAAGTCACAGATTATGTGACTCAACCAGGGCATGTTTGATTGGTCACACATAAATAATGATACTCCTTGAGATGAAATGAAATGCGATCATGCTTGACAGATCACTTTTTGTCTTGATTGCACTGGAGTGAATGTCCCAAAAACAGACCCAGCGTTATTTTCGATTGTACTGCAATAATGAAATATTGGCAATCTTAATGGACATTTTATCCTCCATTTATCTCTTGCCCTTCCCCCAGCTTATGACTTCAATAGTCAATATGTAAAAAAAATAAAAAAAATAATAAATAATTATTGACATTACTCTACACTCTTAGCAATTATTTAGTTCTGATTGATATATTTCCTGATAAATGGGAATTGCAAAGACCAATGTTGCAATAACAATTACGGAAACATCGGTACATTTACATTCAGCTGACCTCTTGAGCGCTGACACCTTCTTAGGTGACTTCCTCTTGAGTTTGGGCAGTGAGCAATCCTGCTCGAAGCCCTTGTTGTCCAGGAGCTGGCGCATGGCGATGTTGGCTAGCTGCTCCATAAGCTTGAAGGTCTCATTGATGTTGAGAAACACGGAGAAGACGTGCTCGTTGCAGCGAGTGCTCACTCGCACCATGTCCGGCAGCAGCAGGGTGGCATTCTTCTCTAGTTGAGTGATGTCAGCCCAGCGAACCAACAGCTTGGCTATGACAGAGGACAGGAACAAAGTACACAGGGTTAACACCAGCAAAAGTATCATCTCTACAGAACTTCAATGGTTAACATCACACATTTATACCACAGTGCTTGGGTAGTATTCTTGATTCTGATTGGTCAGAATGTGTTGATTAATTAATATGTTACTGTTTCTTTATTAACAGGGCATTTACACCAACTTGTATTGTGGACGCTCCAAAAATACATGTAATTATTTATATGGTAAAGTGTTTTTTTGTTGTTTTTTTTAAACATTTAACATTTTTGGAAGGAGTCTCCACTGTCAGTGCTTTGAAAGTGTCAGAGGGAAAGTTTTCAGACATGGGAAAGTCTGCAGGATGGAGGGCTTTTCACTTCCTGGTTTCTCTGTAACATTACAAACTGTGTTACAGTGTGTGAGAGGAAACAAAAAAAAAAGAGAGAGGCCTGTGAGGGAATGACTGTTTATAGAGCAGTTATAACATAAGTGAAAATAGGAACTATCCTGCTGCTTTGTGAATGTTCCACAAACTTCAACAATAATCAGATAACACAGGTGACTTTAATTAATAAAACCATTATTAGCGCCGACAAATTGCTGTGGAATAAGATGAATAAAAGACTTTAGGACTTGCTGTGTTTGGACGTTTGAACACGATGATCATTGTAAATAGTTATTATTTTGTCTAAAGCTCTTTTTTTATTTAGTACTGCCCTTCAGAAACTACATAAGATATGTACATGTTTCCCAGAAGACGAAATAATAACAATTTGCACCAATCATCCTGTTCAAAAAGTTTACACCCCCTGGCTCTTAATGTACCGTGTTGCCTTCTTGAGCATCAGTGAACATTTGCATGTTTTGTAATAGTCGTGTACGAGTCCCTCAGTCGTCCTCAGAGTGAAAAGACGGATCTCAACATCATATAGCCGCTGTTATACAGGGGTCAAATACGCAGAAGATGCTGGAAAAGCAGTGAATGTACAGGACCAGGAGGATTTTTTTGAAGAACAGTGGGCAGTTTAACTGATCAGGACAAACATGGGACTCATGAACAACTCACAAAACATAAACACAGTCGATGATCATCCAGGTAACGATACTCAGTATTAATAATCAAGCGTATGTAAACTTTTGAAGTGGTTCATTTGTGGAAATTCAGATATTATTGTGTCTTGTGGACTATATATAAAGATCTGTTATGTTAAATAGTTTATTCAGGGCAGATCTAATTTTAATGATCCTTCTTTATTTTAATTATTAACATTTTGCAGATTCTGCAAGGGGTGTGTAAATTTATGAGCACAACTGTAAATATACCTACGTGCATCTATTTTCCACAAAACATCAATAATGAGAGCATAACTTATACCCAGGTGCATATTATATGCTTGGATCTACATTAGGTGCCTCACTCACCCTCCTTGCCCAGCAGGGAAGAGTAAAAGCAGAGGTGGTTGATGCTGAGGTAGAGACAACCCTGCCTGGGGACTCGACCCTTCCAGTAGCTGCAGGAGTAGTAGTTCACCAGCTTCTCCTCGTCTGGCATCCCGAACAACCTCCGAAACTTAGCAGTGGCTTCCTTGAACTTGTCCGTGTCGTCGTCCTCCTTATTGTCATGATTTTTGTTGTATTCAGCAATGATACCCTTTAAAGGTAGGAGAGAAAAATGAAAGTGAAAATTAAAACAAAACAACACTATAAGTAAACAACTGTTTACTACAAGTAAATGCGTAAAAGTCTTAAAAAGCATAAAAAGAAATTCTGTAAAGAATTTGGCTTCTGTAAAAAATGGCTTCGAAAATAAGAAAGATTTATACATAGAAAAGTTTGACAATAAAGAGCAGCAAAAAAATTAATAAATAAAAGAATAAAAAAGACAAATGAAGTTAAAATTTGATGTGACCACAATTTGCCTTTGAAATTTCATCAGTTCTCAAGAAAATCGAAAAAAAAAAAAAAAAATTCAATATTTGCCCTGCATCTTGGAGATCATGTCACAATTCTTCTGGAAACTGACTTTAGGGTTGGGTCTCAAATTTGCTCTATTACTAATACTATGTTACTTTATTTAAAAAAATACAAAATTTCTCTGTAACATAGATTTAAGGGGGAATTATTGCTCGTTTCTACTGATGATAAACAGCTAAGAGAAAATGTATATCAAAATGAAAGTACCTAAAACCTGTGTATATGGAAGAAAGATAGAAAATAGTATTTCCCTAAACAACTTAAAGACCCCAAAGTAATATTCTTAATATTCATATACCATGTGTAAATTGTAGGCTTACTGTGGGTTATTTTTATTTTCTGTAGAAAGTTAGTAACATGGACCATTACTCTGAACAATATTTTACTTTATAACTTTATTTCTACCTTAATATAAACTTTTATTTTTATTCTCCCTGCCGTATAAATTTTTTTTTATATATTTGAATGAATATTCTGTATAATATGAGAAATAAACTTGACTTGACTTAAATTTATACCTTATTTTATATTCTAATTTTATATATCTAATTTTACTGCAAAATACTCTTATTATTTATATATGGAGATATTTGTGTTACTGCTTCTAATTGTTAACCTTTCATTAGTAGTACAACCCCAATTCTGAAAACGTTGGGGACAGTATGGGAAATACAAAAAACAAAACAAAATACGATGGAGTCTTGCACCAACTCCATTTCTTATCATCTGTGTATTATGAGATGTTTTGCACTAACAGCATTAATGGGTACAGCTCTCGTCTTGCATCTCAGAAGGTGTCAGGAAGTACTTTTACAGTAATTACTAAGCCACCAAAACTAAACTGCAGAACACTGATTTTGAAACGAGGGTTATGGTCTTGGTGAGATGTGTTAATGTATCTTAGAACATGGCACCTTTGGTGGCAGTCCACCAATTTTTAGGTGAGCAAAAATATAGGAACAGACAGTCTTAAATTAAATTAAAGTGAATAACACTTAAGAATTGGTTGCATATTTCTTGTTTGCAATAACTGCATCAAACCGGTGACCCACTGACCACCAAACCGTTCATTTTCTTCTTTGTGATGCTTTTCCAGGCTTTTACCTGCAGCTTCTTGCAATTGTTGTTTGTTTTGGGGGTTTCTGTCTTCAGTCTCCTCTTCAGGAGGTGATTGGGTTAAGGTCTGGTGATTGACTTTTTAAGTCTAAAACCTTCCACTTTTTTCCCCCTGATGAAGTCCATTGTTGTGCTAGCAGTGAGTATGGGATCTTGCTGCATGACGACGTTCCTCCAAATTAGACTGGATGAATTTCTCTGTTAATTCATCAATAAAGATTAGTGAGTCTGTTCCAGAAGCAGCCATGTGAGCCCAAGCCATGACACTACCTCCACCATGCCTGACTGATGAGCTTGTGTGCTTTGGATCATGAGCAGATGTTTTTTTTTTTTTCTTTTTGCTTCCAGAACTTTTGGGGCTCATCTTTTCATTTGTTTTGCAAATTCCAATCTGGCTTTCTGATTCTTACTGCTGATGAGTGGTTTTCATCTTGTGGTATGTCCTCTATATTTCTGCACTTGAAGTCTTCTTCGAACGGTGGATTGTGATACCTTCACTCCTGCCCTCAGGAAACGAAACCTGAAATTCTGATCTATATATAGGCTCATAATTTCATATTCGTCTTTTGAGCTCAAACCCAAATGTCTTCAGTGTATAGCAAACAAAAAAAACTGGCCTTGCCATTCCAATACTTCCCTATATTTTTTCACTGTTGTTAATTTTGAACATTGTAAAACATTTTTTTAATCAAATCAGGAAATAGATATTTGGTGCATCAGGAAATGTTTCTAATTAGACTCTTGTAAAACATATTTATGAGGTGGCTGTGGCTCAGGTGGTAGGTTTGGTGGTTCGATTCCCGGCACACGTGACTCCACATACGAAAGTGTCCTTGGGCAGTACACTGAACCCCAAGTTGCTCCCGATGGCAAGTTAGCACCTTGCATGTCAGCTCTGCTACCCTTGGTGTGTGAATTGGTGAATGTGACACAGTGTAAAGTGCTTTGTCGAAAAGCGGTATATAAGTGCAGACCATTCAGACCATTATTAAAAAGTGCTAAATCAGTAAATAAATGCAGAAATGAGGTCAGGAAGTTAAGGAAATGATCTCAATGCAGAAATGCAAGCCCTTTCAGAATCTCGTGAACACACTAGACAGGGTCGGGAATAATAAGGTAAAATGTTTAATGTGTGTGTGTGTGTGTGTGTGTGTTACCTGAATCTTGCCCTTGACAAAGGTAGTGATGTCGTTCTCATTCTCGAATATAGACAGCGTCTGCAGGAGGTTGTGCTCCAGCCACTCCCAGTGTTCAGTGATCTCTCTACGGGAGCTCCCTGTCCCACACACACACACACACACACACACATTCCCATTAGCCGCCAGAGTAACAAATGACATACTCCATTTCATTCATCATTGTTGTAGAATAAAAAAAAAAGGATATTGTGCAAATGCTAATATTTTCATTAAAATATCAGTCACAAAACATTTTCCAAATCTTCCATTAAAATGTAAATGACTTTTGCCCACTTCTAAAATGTACGACATTACCATGCATGGAAGAAAAAAAAAATTGCAAATAGTATCATGTCACGCTTCAAAAGCCAAACTGATGAAATCGGATTCCAGCCATACAATCCTTAGTGATGAAAAATGTGTCATGTTTCATATTGTTACATTATCTGCTGAATCATGGTACAGACAAATGCATAAATAAATATAAATACAACCGTTTCTAATAGCTCTCTGGAAGATAATGACCTGCACAGATTCATTTCTGTTAAATATCTAAAGATCAATCTGAGAATTTGTCTATGTCATGATGGTTAACATATTATACTAATCCTCAGCAAATTCAGATGCTGCTATTTAGTAAATACACAAGGTATCAATGCTTCACTATGTTCTCTTCAATGCTAATGTTATTACATCTCTTTCAGAGGTTGCGACATTTTGTTGCATAACTATTCTCCAATTACTATCGGATATAAATGTCTAAACGACAGTAGCTCCTGCTGCAAGACAAATCACAGGGTTTATATTAATGTGCCTGGTTCTATGTCATTATTTCTACAGCTAATTCGTGGTGATTTATTATAGCAGATACTCCACATAAACAGAAAAGTGTGTGTAATCACTGAGTTTTCTTTAAGAAGATGTTTCTTGCTTTTCTTTAAGAAGATGTAACTGTCTTCAGGATGAGGGTGTTTAGGGAGCAGGGACATATCTCCCTGCACTGAAGCTAAGCAGGGTTGAGCCTGGCCAGTAACTGGATGGGAGACCTGGGGAAAACTAAGGTTACTCCAGGGCGCTCACTCTGGGGTCTGTGTGGGGATTAATAATGACACTATATTGTAAAAACAGCACCAATGTTAAACTGAGGTCCTGACTCTCTGTGGTCATTAAAAATCCCGGGACATTTATAATAAAAGAGTAGGGGTATAACCTCTGTGTCCTTATATATAATTCCCCCACTGGCCGGTGTCTATCATGGCCCCCTAATAATCCTCATCTCCGAATTGGCTACATCACTCTCTTCTCTCCACTAATAGCTGGTGTGTAATCATGGCTGCCAACAGGTAAATCATCCAGGTGGTTGCTACACTAGTGTCGGTTGAGGAGACCCTCCACGCTATGTAAACTGCTTCCAGTGTCTAGAAAAGCGCAATATAAATGTAACCATAACTAACAACTGTTTATAGACACTTTAACGTAAGTCATAACAGAAACTAGCCAGCTTATCATTGATGTATTTTCCTAGAACACCACACCCCATCCATCCATCCATCCATCTTCAACCGCTTATTCCTGCTTCAGGGTCGCGGGGAACCTGGAGCCTATCCCAGGAAGCATCGGGCACAAGGCAGGGTACACCCTGGACAGGGTGCCAGTCCATCGCAGGGCACAATCACATACATACTCACACACCCATTCATACACACCACACCCCATCTTGTTTTATTTCCAACTTATGTTTCATATAATGTGGAAGTATTATGGGAGTTATGGTAATGAGTGTTGGGCTTTGGAGCTTGGTGCACATTAACAAGAAGTTCTAATCCACAGATAAGCCATGGAATATTTTACTCTGCACTTCAATACAATAGAGCATGGAAAGTACTTTATTAATAAAATGGTATTAATGAGGCTGGAGTTAATCTGTAGGCTTTAAAATGGAAAATCCTCAATGCACAATGCCAAATCACAGCCCTCATCTTAAGCAGTGTTTTGCTGTAGATTACATAAGCGTCAGAATTTTACTGTTGTTTACTGTTTATTCATTTTAGCAAACATGACATGCACTTTATTTATAATCCAAGAGTAGAGCTGAGAAACTCAGGGTTATTGGTCTTAATAATGGCAGTCTTGAGGTTTGAACTCCCAAGCTTCTTGTTACTACAACAGCATCATTCCCCTTTAAACTCCAAGGACTGGTTAGCAAGTTCAGACTTGTTCCGTAAGCACATGCCTTTCTCTTATGTTTTCTACTATTGGAAACTTGTCAACATGGAGGATGTTGCGTTTTGTGATTGTTGTGGCCAAAAATGTGTGATTTTGCGCCGACTTCTTAAAAATATTTTGCTACTTGAATTGGTGAAATTGAAATTGTATGAAATTGTTTTGCAGTCTTTCACAGTGACCTTTTAGCTGTACTCATGTTCGGTGTATGTGAATCGAAGAGGGCTTGGGCTGAATGTGCATTCTGATGACGTCATATGACGCGCCTCGACCCAAATCTGTGAAAAATCTGCGCTAATTTTGAAAAATTGCACGCTCCTCCAAATATTGTCGGAGTTTGCTGGATTTTGCGTACATTTCTGCCAATCCTAAAGGGACTGATTTATAGCTGTCGCACAAGCACTAACATGAACTAACTTGGTCTCAAGGATTTTCCACAGTATTACATGTACCGGTATATATATATATAAAAATAATAATAATATGACGTGTCATTCTTCAATAAATTAAAAAAGTGTAATTGTTGGCTAATTGCTGTGGCATAAGAGGAATAAAACACTGTCATTGAAAAATAATCAACTTCAGTGCACTAACCTCAGCACATTACCCCACTCTTGATTTTTTCCCCTAAATGTTTTCCCACCCTCACATAATCACTGAATAACATGCTTTAGGATAAACAATTGAATAATAATTCTGGACTTTAACTTACTCTCAGTTACTACGAATCATTTTGTTAAAATGTTAGTACTAGGCCACTCACAAACACACTCTATGGCTCAGTCAGGAGAATGTGAAAGCCTTGGAGCTGCATAAAAATACACTCTATTGCAGAGGTGGTTGGTATACAGGTTCATTTGATGGTCGTCCATTGTGCTGTAAAGGTTCTCGAGAAGGATGGTCCCATGAAAAGCTCTCAGAGCGGAAAACTGTTTGTAGTATAAAAGATTTATGAGACATGTGAAGAAAAGGGGCAGGTCTTTCAATGTCATCGGGGAATCCGAGTTAGTGATGTGCAAATGTTATTGCACGAGAAAATACAGCACTCTATCACTATGCAAATCAGTATGCAAATGCAGGCCATGCACCACTGGATTAAAACTAGAGATTGGGGCCATTTATCAAGCCCTAATGTTTGTAGTAGTGCTACATCATTTTTTTTTTCAATGAATATCTATCTGTACATTGCTGAAAAGACAGCGACAATACAATGGGAATCATTGTGCGACTACATCAACTACTATTATGTACTGGATGCACATATACTTTATGATAGAAAGGAACAGCTTTCTATCAGATCTAAATTATTTTCCTATAGAATCCATGGATTTAAGCCTAACAATAAAGAGCTTAAAAATATGCAGTTTGACAAGAAAACTATCCGTATCATATTCTCCCATTCTGCGATTACTGAACATTTAATCGTGGATATAGTCAAGTTTTCAGCGAGGGGACGTTTATTTCACTTTTATGGCAGGAGCCTCCAATCTCAGCACTCATTTTAAGAGTCAGAAATTGTATGGAGGACAGATTCTCTATAACAAGTTGTACATATTTGTCTTTAAGAGAAAGCGAGGGAGCGCCTGCTTATAGCCGATATAACATAAGCGATAACAGGTCATTGTGTTGCTGACATTCCCGAACATTTAAATGTCACTACACAGTAAAATACCATCGACCATACTTTTATTTAATTAAAAACACTTCAGGATGGTAATGAACAGCACCCATGGTCACGTTTCATTCCTTACATGTTGCCTGACTGTAGTCACATCCTACATACAGACTTCATGTGTATTAGCAAATGCCAAATGCATGTACAGTAGACCAAATGCATGTACAATTATATATATATATATATATATATATATATATATATATATATATATATATATATATATGAGACACTGTGTTTACTTTGTCCTGCTGTATTATCCAACCTAAAACTAATCTAACCCAAGTAAATTCCTTGTTTCTAAGTGTTTAGCCAACAAATGAATATTGCATCTGATAGACAAACATGCTTATACAATATAGAATAACATATACAGAGTCAACAGTATGTCAGGCTAAGTTCAGTAAAGAAGTGAAACCTGTAAAATGCTCCAGTGAGTTGCTCCCACCCTGCAGCTCTCCTCAAACCACATTAGAGCTAAAAGGAGTGAACAGAATCTCTCCTCAGGGACTGACTGTGGGGGGTCTTTCCATCTCAAAGGAAATAAAGACACACGTCCTCACAATTGACTGCACTGCCCTTTCGCTATCTTCGTGCCATTTGACATCCAACTTGTCCTATTATTAACCCATGAAATTGTTCTATTTTGTCTCACTCTACAGCTTTAACAGTGGTTTTAAGAGACTGAAGACTGAAGCATGGAGAAATATCAGGCTCATCTAGCGTAAGTGCCAAGGCCAAATTCAATTAAGCACGCCCAGATGCACTATTCTTAAAAGCCTGCAGCTAAGAGGGAGATTTTGGAGTCTGCAATCAATAGTGCACTAGTTGCAGCGTACAATGAAGCACACAATAGCAAAGCCAACACAAAACCCTGAACAAAACTAGCTGGCTGAGATCATACATATATATACGCAAAACTGGCTGAGATCATGCACATAATTCCACAGCCAACATCTAAACACCATTTAAAGGGGAGGGGGATGAGGATGAGGATAATTTACTTTTCAGCTTGTGGCTTCCCCTTTAAGCCCAGTGGAGAATGAGGTAATGCTTGGCATTTGGAGGCCAGCGGAGAACAAGGGGCAAGATGTGAGAGAATAATCTAGAAGCAGGTGTGAGAGCAGAGTCTGAAGAACAGTGAATTACCGTGGGCGATAGTCCAGTACACCAGCGAGTCAGGCGTCTGATAAAGGATCCTGTACGGAGCCACACGTGCACTGGAGTCCAGCACGACGTCCAGAGTCCCCACCAACAAACCTGCAGGAGCAATAAGAGTTCTGAATTCAGGAATAAATAGCATGTCACCATCCATGAGAATAATATCGCCGCCTCTGGCTTGCTCATTAGGGATAAATTCATAACATTTAAAATCTATATCCTGAATTGATATATTTCTGTAAAGCTGTTTTCGCATATATAATATAGTAATAATATAGTTTGACTCTATACAGCCTCTAATGCTCCCTAATAATTTTGGGTTAGTAGTAGAAACGGAGTGCTTAGTGGTATTAGTGTTACATATTAAGGTTCTCCCATTAGTTTTTAACCCAGAACCAGAATCTTAGAACACTAAGAACACAACATGACAATATATTATCAATGTTTAAACACATGATGTAACAGTACACATTTCTAAGAGCGTCCCGAGTGTCACTCGTACTCATAACACTGATTAACTGATTTATTGTTACAACAACGAAGTGACGATGCAAAAATATACTCTGTACAGAATGTTACATTTTCTTTCTTTTTCATGTTTGTCTCTTTTTAATAAAAGTATCCAGTGATCTCACTGATGTTTTGTTGGAACTCGGTTAGAGAACACAAGTATTATCTAGGAACGGGCGATATCTTATATTTGCGTTATCTTATATCTTACGTTTGCGATGTACAAATACTTCCCAACAATATGAATGAGTCTTCCCGCAATAATAAAGATAACGCTTAGTTGATGATGTATTTCTGTGTGAGACGGTCTGCGACACGTTCACGTGCGGAGCGAAAACAAGTACGGTGGAAGTTGGACGTGAAACCGAGGAGGAGTCGATCGCTAAATGAGAAGCTACCTCTACAATCTGGAACTGGATGGGTTACAGAAAATCAGTTTTACTTTTAGATCGGTGTTTGTGTTTCTGAGGCTCTCAAGACTGCAGGCAGCTGTCACTTGGAGCCAAAAACAGTGGTGAATGGTTCTATATTTATATCGTCACTGATATCGTTATCGCGACAAATACCAGAAAATATTGTGATATAATTTTAAGTCCATATCGACCATCCCGAATATCCTCATCATGGCACCCTTTGAAAATTAAAAAAAAATAAATAAATTGTGCACCCTACACAAACATTAATGCATTAGCTACATGAGGATGAAGTTACATTTATTCATTTAGCAGACGCTTTTATCCAAAGAGACTTACAAATGAGAAAAATACAAGCAAAGCTATATATCAAGCAGAGAACAATACAAGTAGTGCTACCATACAAGATCACCCTACACAAACATTAATGCATTAGCTACATGAGGATGAAGTTACATTTATTCATTTAGCAGACGCTTTTATCCAAAGAGACTTACAAATGAGAAAAATACAAGCAAAGCTATATATCAAGCAGAGAACAATACAAGTAGTGCTACCATACAAGATCCATTAATTGAGTTCCAGAATAAATTTTTATTATGTATTATTATGCATATGTGTCCTATTATTATGTCTGTGTTATTATTTCAGACATCAGATATTTATCAAACATATGAAAACGTTTTATCCCCATTTCAGCATTTTAGAAATGTTTGATGGATTTTTACATGGCACCCCTGCTATCATCAGATGGCACCCCAGTTGGGAAATGCCGTCATAAAACACCATCCAATCGAATAGCGCATAATACAATAGAACACAACAGAACTGTATAGAATAGAACACTGCATGATCGAGTGTTGTACGATTTAATAGAATAAATAAAATATTGCAGCATAGAACAGAATAAAAATAGCGTTGTCATTGTACAAGTACAATTAAATGACACTTCAACATGCCAGAATAAAATAGAATAAAACAGAATACTGCAGAATAAATGTGATACTGCAGAAGAGAATATTATAGAGTATTATAGAATAGCACAAAAAAGAATAAAATATGACTCTAGAAACATAATACATACATTATATACACACACACTATATATATATATATATATATATATATATATATATAAAATCTGTATAAATAAAACACATACATTGTCGAGTACTACCTCAGATATATTGGCAAGGTATATAGAAAGTTCATATAAGAGATGGAATAGGTCATTAACTCATCAGACAGACAGACCAGACCCGTTCAAGAGCACACAGTGTGTCATTACAGTGACGGTGATGTGAGTGCAGTCTGTGCCAGTGCAGAGGATTAGTGCTGTAATATTGCACATGAAGGTGTGACACTGTGTCTTCATTCTTATCAGCTTATCTGTTGCTGGTGTTCAGGAGTTCATCAATTGTGTGAGTGTGTGCTTGCAGAGCTGGGAGCTGATGGCATGTTTCGAGATACCGGTTTAGCTTCTTAACTTGATTCTCCTGGATAAGAAGCTTTTACTTAGTCTGGAGGTGTGGGTCTTATAATGCCTGCCTGAGGGAAACGCTGCAAACAAAAGCTAGCAGGAGTGGGGTCCCTGCAGATTTGTGTAGGCAGCACAAGTTCCCCAGGTCTGGGAGTTGATTGCCAATTTCTGCATGCTTTCTTGTCATGCTTTCTTGTGGTCTCTTACTGGCGATGTTCTCCGAGTACAATCTCAGGATTTTTAGATTTCTAGAACAGTTATTCTGTCACAGGTTTCTGGATGTCCTGGGACTATTACTGTTCCAACATTTTTAACTGTAGAAACATTATGCAAGAGATTGCATAATGTTCGTTTTTGTCTCGCTTGGAATGTTGTGTGAGGAGAACATTGAAAACCTTCTTATGAAAAAATTATGGAATTAATTATTGAACATTCTGATAATAGGCGTGGTTCATGGGAATACTGATATTTCCATACAATCATTTCTACACTCGACTCCAATTCTCTCCAGGGGTTTCAAGCCATTAATCCAAGGGTCTACTCCATTTAAGGCTGTCCAGGCTGCCCAAATGGCATAGCACCTGACCTCCAACCTTCATTTTGAAGATGATGGTCCCATATGCTATTTTGGGTTGTGATCGACCAAGTTATGTGGGGGGCCCGGACACTCACCGGACACTTATGGTCTCTTATGGATACTACCCCCAGGCCTGGCTCCAATGGTGGATCCTGGTAACCCTAATGCATTTGGGTCTTTTTTGTACTTTTCATAAAGGTCTGTAGAATTATTCGTCTGACTTCGCTCCTCACACCAAGGGTAACATAGTCAGGTACTGATATCGGGTGAGGATATCCTTGACTTATCTATAACCTTCTACATCCTTGAAAACATAAGACCAGTGATTAATATATTGCACATGTCTAAGAAATATTATTCATACATGAGTATGATGGGATGTTGATTACATACTTCCAGGTTTGGTAATACTGTTATTGTGCAATTACGAAACTGTACGAGTGTGCGTTGTGTGGGAGATAAAACATGCTAGTCACCAGATTGCGAATGAAACATTGTTAGTTCCTATGTTTCAAAAGACGTCTGCTGGAGGTGAATACTTTCACACCTAAACGGTCTTTACAGCACTGTTGTGCAACTTCACTTCACACCTGATTAAAGGCGTGATGCGATGACTTTACACCAGAAACAAAGAGCTACACAAGAGGACAACATGTTTTATGACTATGATGTACTTTATGTTAACAAACAAAAATGAGCACGCATGTAAGGTTACAAACGGAAAAGCACCTGCTCTAAACAAATCAGGTGTGGACCGAATGAAAGCCAGTCAAGATGTGGCTTAGGCTGCTTCTCCTTGGACTGGAGAAAAAAAATCAAAAGTTCAAAAGCACAGTCACCAAACTACTGAACCAATTAAGCAGATCTGAATTTTTCTCTTACATATCACACTTATAAATACAATACAATGGTCTGTATGTATGTTTTTGTTTATTATTTAATATACATCTGATGTTTTCTTCTAAATGAAATCTAAATTAGGCTGACCTTAAAAGCAATCGTGCTGATAGTAGCCTATCACTGAACCCAAAAAGCCCATCATGTGATGACTGGCACGGACTTGAGTGGTACGGAATTAATCAGCAGAGTTATACTGATGAAACAGAGGAAGAATAATATGATGAAAAACAATGAGGCTTGTTTCTGAACACCAGGTCTAGATAATAACGGAGCATTGTAAAAGACACAGGATGTAAACATCTTTTGTGGATTTAGGCCGCAAGGAAATGTTCAAAGTATATTGTAACTTGACATACAGTCAGTAAACCTGTTCATCCTGCTCAGCTACCTCCGTATCCATGACACACTATACTCGCCATTACTCAAATAGTTATCACACACACACACAAAACTTTAAAATTACTACTTATACCAGTTCATCTGCATCCAAAAAGACACAAATGAGGAATCATCCCTCCCTCCGAAATGAGTTCACCTGTTTTATAAATTTTTGGTCATTTGCCAATTCCCACTCACTTGCTTGTTCTTATTACACAAGACTTGGGGAGGCTGCACATGCTTCCTTCAAGACACGTGAAACTGGTCGCCATATCTGCTAATGCTACATCACATCGCACGCTACGACTGTTACGATTCAGGCTCAGATGAGTGTAAACAACACAGGAACTCATTTGTGTTTGGTAAATGGTTCCCCATGCACAGTTTCAGCATCATAATTCACTATACTATGAATCATGCATGAACTATTAGGCTTTTACTATAAAAATAGGTTTCTGAAAATAAAATAAAAAATAGGCTGAAGGTTTCTACACAGAACCTTCATTTCAAGGGTTCTCCTCTCAGGACAACCCAAAGAATCTTTCCCCCCTCCGATAAGTGAACCCTGACCATTAAAGTATATCGAGTCAAATTTGCCATAGCTAGGAAATGACACACTTATCAAAGTTTTATCTTATAATAAACATATAAAACTCAAAAGTATCGGATCCTTTTCCAAAATTTTGGAACAATGTTGTGGCTCAATATCATTAACAAGTGCCAATTTATGGTCACTTCCTGTTGCCTCAATGTTATGTGAAATGTTGCACTTAAGCACATGACAAAAACAACATGACCAGTAGGAAGCATTAGTCTATATTTATAATAAAAAAAGCTGAAACCTAGCATAAAGTTAAATAAAGAAGACATAACAAATTGTATACTACTGAATTAAATAATTCATATACTGCACTACCGGTAGTATAGCAGTTTTTCAGTACCTACAGTGGCTTTTAGCTTAGCTCTCTTTTAGCCTAGCTCTGTTTTGATAAGATGAAAGTAGTGAGAGACGGAGGCTTACAAACTAGCCTAGCTCTCTTTTGTCAACCTTCGATGCTAATTCAGTATGGTCTATTAACTTAACAGTCACTAGCACAGACTATGGCCAACAGTACTCAAAACACCTGGCAAAAATTACAGCCAGTCGTTGAATTGGTCTGTAAAAGCCTTGAGAGGCGAACAGCCGTAAACGAATCCAGCTTCCTCTCTAATCTTGACCATAAATGTGGAAGAGTGAAGACTCCTCCCGGCCATATAACCCTTTCAGTTCCTTCTTTTATCCACTGGAAAGGGTGATCTGGGCTTTCCTTGCTTGCTTGAGAGGAACTGTACGCATCACATGATGTTTTGCGTATAGAGACGGACGCAAGATTATTACCGGGAACGTACTGTCCTGAGTTACAAACCAGCCTACTGTTCTGCACAATGTTGAAAACCACAGACCAGGCTTTCAGCAGAACAATAATTTCTCTCATTGTCCTTTCTTCTCACTGTACTCAGCTTTCGATTCTACTCCATTTGGGCTCTGGGTTTTGCTCCGATTGCTGTTCTCTGGCAAAAGCTTGAAATCAATACAGTCTCGAATAACACGAACCTAAGAGGAAAGCAATAAACTGAGAAGCTGCTACCTGAATACGAACTTCTCCATAGCACAGAAACCAACATCGTTCCTCTTTATCATTGTCTATGGTTTATTTGTCACATGGTCATCAAGACAAATTGTTGTGACTTAAGTAAACAAAGATCTGATTGAAATCTACAGTGGCCATGAGACCTTTAATGGCGGATTTGACTGTTTACCGACAATTGTTTCTTCACTACTGTTTATACATTCTCATTAATTTTACTTGAGCAACCATGGGGAATCGTGACGCTGATACCTGTTGTGCTGAACATGCATTTAAGGAGAGCGCTTCAATTTAAATGTACTGCTTGGAGGCTCGCGCACCTTTCAATTAAGCTACTTTTAGATTGAGCTTCACTTCTTATGTTACTTAATGCCGCATGCTAAGGTTTGATCCGTGCACAGTCCCTGCCTTGAATGAGCTCTAGGTGTACAGGCCATGTGCCTCTGGAGCTTTGGCCCTCTCACTAGCCTTCCTAGCCTCCTCTGAGCTCAGGCTGCAGGGAGGGCAGGACCCATGTGCCAGGCTCTCTGCCTCCCCTTTCAGCGCCAACTGGCACATCACACTCATCCATTTACATAACAGTGACATCATCGTCAAGCACGAGCGCATGCGTCGTTCTCTCAACCAACATTTCTCAACCTCACATAACCTACCCGGTGCTTTTCTTGAAGATTATCGAACCCGAGAATTTACTGTGGGGCAATAGGCAGCTTCTCCCCCCATGTGCTTTATTTAACTACAAAAACAACCAAATCATTTGTCAGATGTGCTTTTCACATGGCTACAACAAAAACGCAGTGTTGTGAACACCCGTTGGCCAGAGCTGGGCTAAGCGTGACAGATCATGACCAAGGTTCGGGCCCAGGAGGGTTAGATTCATGGGGTGGTGAGTGCAGAAACCTTGTCACTGGTCAATAAAGACTATAAAAATATGGGATATATAGTATGCTAACTATGAAGAGGTTGGAGCATCAGGTGTGGTTTTTCTCCAAAATATCAGTCATTTCATAACTTCGTATGTGCAGATATACGAACCAAAGAAGGCATTAAATGCAGGAGACTACACCTCATAATAAATGGTAAAAATGGTACCCCTGTTGACGTACGCCTTTAGCCTTCATCTTCTCAGCTCAATTGACTTCAATCTGGATAAAAGCCAAATGAGTACAAGAAAAATGACCAAAATACCATTTTTCAAAAATGCTCCCCTCAACCCTTAATAGCAACATTTGCTCCAGAGTAGTACATCATTCACTGCAGGATACCCAAATTCAAAAGATCAAAGCATGAAGAAGTTCAATTGAGCAATCACAGAGGCTTGTGAGACAAAACCCTGACCTGACTTTGGGCATTGATACGGAAAGCCAGGTAAGCGTGTCAGCCTCTTAACTTTCATACTCCACACTTGACTTTCCTGAATGGTTTATTAGCCTCCCTCCATTAATTTGATTATGCTCTTTCCTGTTCAGCGAATGAGAGTAACCTTGATTAATGACCATTCTGAGAAGAAAAAAAAAATAGAACCCCGCCCCCACATAAACACACGAAACATATACATGCTGTTTTTGCATTGTCTGTCTGAAACTAGTACGAACTCCAACACGCTTGTTGGCCAGTAAAGATATCTTAAATCTTACTGTAATCAAAATGCTAAAAAAAAAATGTATGCACACACAAAAAATAATCAGTAAATAATCATATATCTGAGATTAGCTCACTTAAACCCAGTCAAGCTACACTGTTTGCGCAGCGAAGACACACACACACACACACATAGCTAAAGGCAATGATTCAGCAGGAACGTTTTGCTCCGTGTGTGTCCGCACACAATGTCAGTGTTCCAAATAAGCTAGTTTTAACCGAACAGCGTGTATAAAAACAGTCTGATGAATCACATACGTGTACTCAGATTCTATAACGGCACAAGATATAAGTGTTTTTGAAGAAACGACACTTTTCACTGATCCAAATGTTAAGGCGTCCTTTTCAAGCAAAGATTCAACGACATCTGAGACTAACCATTGGTTTTTCACCAGATATCACCTCACATGCTAATCATCTGACATGATGATTTTTAGAAATGTTTCCCAACTTCCAACTATATACACACTTTTTTTTTTTTTTCTCTCTGCTGTAACACGCTCGAGCTCACGTACAAGCCCTGCGGGTGATTTAAAGCAGGGAAACAGGGGAGGGATTATCCCGCAATGCACTGCTGAGTAGATCAGGATAAGCATTGGGTAACACCGGGAAAGCTTAGATTGGCTTCATTTGTGCAAGCCTGTGTGATTTTAAAGTTATGTAACCTATGTATTTCTGGGTACAATCAGAGGATTCAGTAACAGGTTGTTCCAGAAGACCTGTGAAATTACAAATAACTTTCAGAAAAATCCAGCACGCTCAATAGTGGTTCACTTGGTAAATCTTAAATTGTTCCCAACAACAGACATCTTCCCTTTAAGGTTCAGAGTATAAACCACTTAAAAAGCTAGAATCCAAAGTGATTTTAAAATGGTGTCCTTCACCTTCTATCCATATAAATACCATTAAGAATATACTCTATGTGGAGGGGGAAAAAATGGTTCTTCAGGGTATTTATGGCTGGTGGAGGGTTCCTAGTGTGTAGAACAGGCTCTAAATTAAACATATAAAACCCCCAACCACTTTCAGTGGCTCTCACATAACAACATGAAGCTTCATTCTACCACTCATACTGGTTGTTTGCTTTGAGACTCCAAAGGAACCATTAACGGTTCCTTGTAGAACCCTGCAACAGAAAGCTTCCCTTTAAAAGTTTTAAACAAAACTGATTACAAAAGCTAGAACCTTTAAGCAAAGAAGCGTTGAGAAACCACAAATGGTTACCTTCACCCTCTATCCCTATACATGCCATTAGACGTGTAAAAATCAAATTTCCCAAGAACCCTTAACAAAAGAACCTTCATGAAACCAGAGTGAGTTTTAAACGCTGTCCCGAACCGTACACCTATAAACAGCACAAAGTCTACACTTTATAGTCTTTTTGGAACAGGGTAGAGAACATTTTCACAGCACCCTGCTGTAAAGCTCTACAGCACATACAACGTGCAAGGAGTCTGCTTCCAAGAATGAAGTGCTGTGAATCCTCAAGAGGTTCTAGATAGATTTACCCTTACCCCCAGATTGTATCACCGAGACTTTTAGAGTGTAAAAGGCTCAATCTAGCAAATCCTTCACCCTGCACAGCTCTTTGGTTTTCTCCTCTGAGGGAACCTTCTATGAAGAACCTTACAATGTTCCAAATATAAGCCATTTCGCGAAACTAGGCATCGTTGAGGAACCTTCAAAGAGTGTACATTCACCAACATACACAAACATGTGCTCGATATTCTCTCATGGACTTTCATGTAAAGGCAACGTTTCTAAAATAGTGCACTTTGTAGTGAATACAATGAAATTTGGCTAACGATAAGGATAGAAATGACAGAGTCCTAAAACACTGTATGAAGCAAACAATCAAGGGATCGAGTAGCGCAGAGGTGTATGCAACATCCAAAACCGCACACTACTCCACTAAATAGCGAGTCAGAATAAAACACCATCTAGGGTGGTATATATTTTCTATGCCATTATGTGGTTTGAGCCAGAGTCTACGGCTCATCAGCTAATTCCTAATGTGTTCACAGTGACCTTGGTGTGTTAGAGAAGGGAAAACACAAATCTCTGTAGGGCTGTGGTGCGGCTAGGTTATTCTGAGAGAGTAAAAATGTGGGTTGAGTCCTTGAGGACTGAATTAAGAACCTCTGAGCTAGACAATGGTACACGACTGTAGCCCTAGAGAGCTCAAGTTTAGCACTTTGATGTTGTACTGGATAGGTTCTCACCCCACCCCCTCCTCTCCTCTCCTCTCCTCTCATCACCCACCTGGTCCAGGTGCTCAAGTGATCTTCATGAGCTAAATCAGGGGAAACCTGAAAGTGTCCAGACCAGAGGCTCACCTCACATAGCCTGTGTACAATGGATGCTTGAGGATCTTACCAGCTAATCCTCCTCCTCCTTCTCCATGTCCTTTCCTCTTCTGCAGGATGAAGTATGGGTTTGCGCGCTCGGTGACCCAGAGCGCACTGGCCAGCAACACCTCCTCCGGGTGTAGCCACATCTTCACCTTCACAACCTCGCTTTAGTTCTCTACCACGGCATCCAAATCCGATCTGATCCGATCCGATCTGATTCGATTCAGCTTAGATCCGCGGTGTTTGTGCGCAAGGCGGGCCGGAGAGGTTTCGCACTCGGACGAGTCGAGCTTTAAATGGCACGATCTAGAAAGAAAATAATAATAATAATAAATATAATAATAATAAAAAAATATAATAATAATAAACAAAGGGACTAATGGGATGAAGCGCTGTGTTTTATAAATCTTAAACAAAACACACCTGGGGGGGAAATAGTGTAAGATTTGTATGGATCTATAGAATATGTAAATGTATCATTAGCCATATATTTACATGGCACGCATGGATAAATATGAATCCGCGGAGTCTTTTGTTGATGGTCAGGTGCACCTCGGGTAGTCGTTGTCTAGTCCGAGAATTCAGATCACTCCACGGTGCCAAATGATTGAATCGGAGGAGAAACCATTCGCGTCTTTACTGATCCATCGCTACAAACCCGAGCGTCCAAACCAAAGCAAATAAACAATGCGTTTTTTTTTCTCCGCAGGAGGTGAAGCGACTCTCTAGCGCCGCGGAGGAGACGCGCGTCACGACCGAAGCCACGCCCCCGCGTGTCAGCATAATGGGCGGGGCTTCGTTATGAACACGGTTAGTTGAGTGACGTTGAAGGTGAAATGCACAGAGATGGTATTAATTAATTAATTAATTTATTTATTTGAGATGGGAAGCAGTAGTTTAAACTCAGAAAAAGCTATAGTAATAGAAAGTTAGAAAGGATAGATATAATTAATAATAATAATAGAGATAATAAAAAGTGCTGTATACTGTAAGTAATATACAGTGTATGATTATATATATATATATAGTAGTATACTGTATATACACTGTATGGCCAAATGTTTGTGGACACCTGACCATCACACCCATGTTTACACACACACACACACACACACACACACACATATATATATATATAGAGAGAGAGAGAGAGAGAGAGAGAGAGAGATACAGTATGTCACAAAAGTGAGTACACCCCACATTTTTGTAAATATTTGATGATATCTTTTCATGTGACAACACTGAAGAAATGACACTTTGCTACAATGTAAAGTAGTGAGTGTGCAGCTTGTGTAACAGTGTAAGTTTGCTGTCCCCTCAAAATAACTCAACACACAGCCATTAATGTCTAAACCGCTGGCAACAAAAGTGAGTACACCCCTAAGTGAAAATGTCCACATTGGACCCAATTAGCCATTTTCCCTCCCCGGTGTCATGTGACTTGTTAGTGTTACAAGGGAGCAGGTGTGTTAAATTTGGTGTCATCCCGCTCACACTGTCATTTCTTCAGTGTTGTCGCTTGAAAAGATATAATCAAATATTTACAAAAATGTGAGGGGTGTACTCACTTTTGTGAGATACTGTTTATATATATATATATATATATATATATATATATATATATATATATATATATGTATATAATGTATGTATATAATGTATGTGTGGGTGTGTGTTTATGTATGTATATATATGTGTGTGTGTGTGTGTGTGTGTGTGTGTGTGTGTGTGTGTGTGTGTGTGTGTGTGGTGAAGCTTTCCTGCAAGGAGACATTTGTTCATCATTTATATTTGTTCAGCAACGGTCCTACTTCAAACCCTCTTGGAAATGGTTATTTTAGTTTGTCCTTCAGAGGGAACCTTTAAGGAGGTGTAGCAAATCCACTCTCAGATATCAAAACATAGTCACTATGATATTACACAGTAAGCTCATTGCTACTTTTCTAATCATGACATTTAGTATTTAACATAAGGGGGAGTTCTGAAAATCCTCCCCCACAATGCATGGTAAGATGTTCATGCTATGATCAGATCAGTGTGGGTGGTTTCTTATTGGTCAAAATCAGTGTGAGTGAACGCAGGCCTAAACCAAGTCTATATTTATAAACACACAGCGTTCTACGCATGCACAGCGGTTTTTGTGACTCAGAGCATAATACAGTGTGATGGTGTACAGCTGGCCTGCTTAGTGAATCTGCATTAATACAAACGCAGAGTCGTATGTCAGAAAGCCAGATTTCTGTTTGGTCTGCAATATAAGAAGAGATTAGAGGCATACCGATGAGTCAGTATTGATTTCTGTCTGAAGAGGAAATCATTGCTTTCCTGAATATAATATTTGTATGAAGTCTTGCAGTCACATCCAGGGTGTTTTGAAAGTGTAGTATTAGTCAGTCTTTTGTAAAGGCTAATAACTCTTCTCACCTAAATCTCTTTAGAATAATAAGGGTTACTGGGAGGGAGGAAATATGGTTTGATGGTTTCACTGCTGGGTAAAGGTGTTTGTTTTTCTATTACACCAAGGTTCTTCCTGCCTTGGTGAAACAAAGGAAAATAACAATGTGTGCGCGCGCGTGTGTGTCTTACCGCAGCAGGTAGGCGTAAAAAGGATGTCTATATGTTACAAACTCAAGTCCGCACCATTACACCGAGACAGAGTATTCCTCTAAACACTTCAATTCGTATTTATAGTGTAGCTATTTTAAAACGAGCATGCAGCACGACCTAGTCCATCCTACACATTCTTATGTTGTTATCTAATATTAAACTAAAAAATAAAGTATCAAGCAGCATGATGGAATAACTGCCAGATAGCAGATGCTGCTCTGCTCAGGAGAGATCAAGACTGTCTCGTTGCAGACAACTACTGAATGTTTCACCCCATACATACCTTGATTTGTCTCCTACCCCTTGTACCACCTGGTAAATAAAAGTAGTTCCTACATTCATTGCAGTAACCACTTTGTTAGAGTTATAAAGGACCCAGAGTCTATCCCTGGATCAGATCACTGAGAACAAGGCAATGCCTGAATGGGATGCCATTATAGTACAGGACTTGTTCACACACTCATTCAAATTCACGCCTATGTGCAATTTAGCCTAGCCAATCCACTCACAAGCAGGTATTTGGGAGGTGGGAGAAAACTAGACTAAACCAGCTGGAAAAAAAAACTAAATGGACAAAGGGAGAATTGCTTGAACATGCATTCCAGTTATTTCTTTTAGTCATTTGTACTTTTAGGCCATTACAGACACAAGTCTTTAATAAGCTAAAGTGCTTCCGAGGCTGTAGAAAGTGAAATCATTAGGAGTGTAACAACAAGGTGCATCATTTCTCGATGCAATATCAACCAATACATTCAACAGGCGGCATAATAAAGTACGCTATTTGTGATAAAACACTGCTTATATTATGTAACTCCCATCTCTGAATAAGTAATTTACTATTTGATCAGATCAAGCTAGAGTATGGGGATTTAAAAAAAAAAAAAAAAAACATGCTTCTCCATAGCATGGCGTTTTTCAGAGGCAACACTACTAGAGTGGGAGAAAACAGTATTCAAAAACACACCCAGGTCTACAATTGTACCCCGCCTTGTGCCCTATGCTCCCTGGGATAGGATCCAGGTTCCCCGTGACCCTGAAAAGGATAAAGCGGTAGAAGATGGATGTATGGACCCATGTTTACAGAGAGCTGCGTAACTCCGATGGCGGAATTAGAAAAGTCCTGTGCGTCACACACACAACCCCTCGAGAGTCACTCCAGTGAAAACAAACCATGATTACTTTTGTTACAAATTGTTGCATTCTCTGCTGCTAAGAGTCTGAATGGATCACACAAACATTATGTCATTAATCCATCCATCTATCCATCCATCCATCCATCCATCTTCTACCGCATAATTATCATATCAAGACACCACAGTATTATACCATAATACAATTTTGTGTCTCGTTACACCCCTGGAAACCACATACTCTGTACATAAATTATTACAAGGGCCCTAAATATCAACATGTTGGTCGTAAATGACTGTTTATACCACTTATAGCTAGAAATGGAACAGAATGTTCTCTTTCGGTATCATGGGTTTTCCTGAATGCCACAGCAAAATTCCTATAAATGACAACTTCTGGGAAAAAGTCTTTCCAATTCCAGTTATATGTCTGGTATATAGTGTGGGTTGGCCCATGTTCAAACAAAATGATTTAAAAAAAAAACCAAAAACCTGTGCAATTCTATAAATTGTTTTGAAACTAACAAGGCCACTGGATTGTGTGCATTTCAAGCACTCGTTTTTAAGCATATGGTGACTGCTGACTAAAATGGGGATTAAAAAGCTCAGGTTGAAGAACAAGATATACATCAGTTTTAAGAACATGCCCCAGAGGAAACCCGTTTGCCGTGAAATTAGGAAGTGGAACTTTGTTATACTTCATTTTACTTTTTCGTTTCTGGATGAAGCCAAAATGTCCCCAGTGAAAGTGTTTCCCATTAAGATCATGCTACATCTGAATTTAAGGTCAGGGTTTCACAGAATGGGGAATACTGAATAGGGTCCCTAGGGGGAAGGGTCAGTCATTAGGAGCCTAGACTGAAGAAATAGTGACAGAGATTGTATTTTGACAGGGTGGCAATAAGGTTTGGACTTTATAGTTAAACATTTCACAAACATAAAAAGTAGGTCACTTTGCTCATGGAGCTACTGTAATGGAAGTCTTGATGAGTAACAAACCATGCCAGACAGAAATATCTCCAGAGCAGACCGAATTTTCGTTTTGAGTCTGTAGCAAGTGCTTTGGTTCATTTTCCCTTCTCTCTGGTAAACACATGGTATTTGTGTGGGTAGGTACATGTCAAGAGCCCTCAACCACAAAGCCTCAGCACCCATACTGACTTTGATATAAATGTAAAGCTAGCTGCACTGGGGAACTACAGATCACGGTTAAGGAGACTGGGAAAGTACCGCGTTGACCTGAATCAACAAAGAAGAGCTATTGAACTGTCATTTCACAGCATTCTGACCTTAATCACGTACCACCAGCAGGGCACTTATGCTTCATGACCTGCATCTAGGGAGGCACGGTGGCTTAGTGGTTGGCACATTTGCCTTGCGTCTCCAGGCTTTGGGGGTGCAAATCTCACCTCCGCCCTGTGTGCATGGAGTTTGCATGTTCTCTCTGTGCTTCCAGGGTTTCCTCCTGTTACTCCGATTTCCTCCCCAGTCCAAAGACATGTGTTGTAGGCATTTCCAAATTGTCTGGAGTGTGTGCGTGCGATTGTGCCCCGTGATTGGTTGGCACCTTTGTAGCAAACACTCCACAAATGTTCTATAAGGTGAAGTTTTCAATGAGGAACATTTATGGAAGGAGTCTCCAGTGTCAGTGCTACAGTCAAGAGGTAAAACTGTAACTATATTTTCTGTCGTGGGGAAGAGTAACTCTGCTTCATGCTAGGCCACATCACACCACCTCGGCAATATTTGCTTTCCTAAAACAGCACGCCCCAAGTGTTTTATTCCTAACAAATTGCCCAGCACTTAAACAAACCCTTTTCTCTCAACATCCCCGTTATTTATTACTTGTTCATTCACCCTTCATTCACGAAAACTACCAACAGCTATTGTAGTGAATTATATTGATCTGACTTTATAGATGTAGCAATTGACTACAATTATTACAATTAATAGCCTTTACTTCATCCTCCAGCATTTGTTGGACAGAGAAAAGAGATGGCTTAATGGGTTTTAGCTTTACATTATCATTATCCCTGATTAGAACACTGCCAATTATCAAAAGTAAGTATATAGATTACCAGTACAGGTACACCACAAAGGTTCTCCCTGCTCTGCACTTTCAAAAAAGGTTCTTCAATGGTTCTTAGTAGCATTTCTTAGGCAGAACACTATAAAAGAGGGCTTTTTTTTTTTTTAGAAAGCTAGAGCTCTTAACCACCCAAGGAACCGTTGAGGAACCCCCTTTTTTCTCATATTAATTAGAAAGGAAACACTTTATATCTTTCATGGAAACAACATTAATGTTTTTTTATTGATCTGCTGAGTGTACAGATGTTGTAATGTAAGTACCAGTCTTCATTTCATCCTACAACCTCTAGCCTAATACATCAGGTTTGAACCTTTCATCATGATTCCTGATTGGATGATCACAAATATATATAGTCTACAGTAGAGCCTCTGCTCTACTCACCAATGACTACCATTCTGGTGATGCTTCCGTCCAGCTTATGAAATGACAAGAGGAAACATATGTCATAGATGTATTCATTGAAAAATAATGGAAGCAGATACATAAGGGAAGATGTAGATGAAGGTGAAAGAAGGTGGCATTGTGCAGTGGGTAGCGTTACCACCTCACAGCTTTAGGGTCTCCAGTTTGATCCCAAGGTCATAATGAAGGATTTTGTCCATGTGGATTTTCATATGTCCTCCCTGTGTCCATGTGGGTTTCCTTCCACCTCCTATAAATTTCTGATACATGGAAGGGGTACTAGATATAACCCCTAGGTGTGAATATGTGAGTGCATATTGCCCTGTAATGGAGTGGTGTCCCATGCAGTATGTATACAAGACTCCTGAGAAAATGCTATTGAAAAACTGTAGAAGGAGATCTAATTAATAAGCATTTCTGATCCTTGTAATACAAAAAAAAAAAACCCCACAGAATCACCCAGCCCCTTTGTGACCTCTGATGGACATCCTGTTATTATTCAACATAGTCATAGCTCAAAATACCACAACTTTTATCTATCAGCATCTATCCGGTCTGGGCTATGATGCAACCTAACATAAGACCAAACTTCAGTGGGTTCATCAAGGTCACGACTGTATGCCTACGGAAACACTCTTTACTCTCAAACACAAAAAGTGCACCCTTTTCCTCCATTATGGTGTCTTCTAAAGTTCCCAAACCCCCCCAATGTGTTCATTTTTGATGCTTTTAATAATAAAGAGTTCGATACTTCCTTCTTTGTACCTCGTTGGTGCTGGGCAGCAGTGTAATATTTTCCAGATTGCTGTAGATCCGTCAAAATCCAGAACATGCACTTTACATCCATTCATAACAGAAGCAGCAGGTGTCTAAAGAGTGCCAAATCTCTGTTTAATCCACCTCCTGTGTCTGTCTCACAGAACCTCCAGCAATTCGCTGTACTCAATTCATGGATCTCTATCACTACTCATTATATCTTCCTGCAAAGACAGCGGTGGTCTGTTGGAAGCCACTTAGTCGCTCAATAAACAGTAAATGGTGCCGGCGTTCATTTGTTTTTCAGTTGTGCTAATGGAGATGAACATTCGGCTTTAACCGATGTCATTAGAATGTTCGATTTATTATTTTTGTTTTGTAATAATAAAAGCAAATTATTTTTTTTTTTCTGTGTGGTAGTGGTAGTGAATATGATGGGTGTACTTTCATAGGAAGAGTAAATGACAATGAAATTTGATTACAATCATCATATTGTGTATTATTGACCAGAATTGAGCCACTATGTTACATAAATAACTGAACGTTACACCCTGTACTGAATTTGCACAGCAGTGCTTTGTTCATTGCATTTTTGACAACTACAGAATCTTTCCCAGTGGCAAATCTCTGCTTAATCAACCACCATCTGTACCACCCATCTGTCTGTCACGCACAGCCTCCAGCAATTCATAGATCTTGATCTTTATCATAACTCATTCTTCCTTTCCTCAAAGGCAATGATGTTCTGTTTGCAGCCACTCGCATTCACTCACTGAACAGTAAACAGTACTGACTTATATTAATCTACTGAATGCGCCAATGTGATGGGTTTAACTAAGGCCATTGTTATATACTTGGAAATAAGGGTTCTTCAGTGATTCCTTAAGGCTTCTTAATGTCCAAAAATAATTCTCGCTCTCCAGGAATACACCCTGATTGGGATGCCAGTCCATCACAGGGCACCATGCATAAACACATTCACATCTAGGGTCATTTTATTTTAGATAATACACCTACTGCCATATTTTTGGGAGGTCGGAGGAAACCAGAGAACCCAGAGGAAACCCATGTGAACACAGGGAGAATAGTTTAGGGACTCTGGAGCTGTGAGGCAGCAACACTACAGGCTGCGCAACGCCACCGTGCAACCCTGAAAAAAAACTCTACTTGGAATCTATAGCCTTTTATAGGAAAACTCCCTCATATAGGGTTCTACCCAGACTTTTTTTCTAAACTTTTTCCCAAATGGTATAGGTTTAGACTTTTTATACAACAGGTTCCATCAAGAACCCTAGACCAGCGTTCCCCAACCTTTTTTCCGCCACGGACCAGTTTAATATCAAACAATATTTTCACGGACCGGCCTTTAAGGTGTGGCGGATAAATACAACAAAATAAAATGTTAGGACCGGCATAAAAACTGGGGTATTTTTAAAATTTAATAATAAACGTGAGTCCAATGCGAAATCACAGCTTTATTAGCAGCATCCTCGTAACATCATCTCTCCCCCCTAACGCTCTCTGGTCTCTATGGTAAGGTTTCAACGTATCACGTGACCCAGACAAGCATCTTGACATGCGTCAAGAGTGAGTCGTAGAAGGATGTAACAAGAGAGAATCCGGTCATTTTTCAGATCCAGATAATAAATAAAACGGAAATAATGTAAGTTATTTATTCTTTCTGTGCGGCCCAGTACCAAATGACCTACGGACCAGATCTGTCCACTGCTCCTCCCCTGAGTATGAGGCAGCATGATTCCTTCCTGTTAGCATTTGTTGTACCGAGAGTTATACCAAATTTTCTCAAAATACTTGGGGGGGGTGCACATCCATTTATTTGGTCAAAAAATCTAGTTTTATGTTTCTAGTTCTAGTTTCAATGAAACACCAGGGGACAGCCCCCCACCCGGGGACACCCCCCCAAGTTAAACACTCAATTTTAACCCCCTTCAATTTGAACTCTGGTTACTGTTCCCATTTTTAAGCACTAGGTGCAATAAAAACTCTATGGAGCTAACATGGCCATGAGTGCTCTGCCCAGTGATGTGCCACATCTAGATAGCCATCAATTCAATTTCAATTCAATTCAATTTTATTTGTATAGCGCTTATTACAACGGACATTGTCTCAAAGCAGTTTCACAGAAATATATAAACACAAGATACAGATTTTTAGTGTGTGAATTTATCCCTATTGAGCGAGCCGATGGCGACGGTGGTGAGGAAAAACTCCCTAAGATGTTAAGAGGAAGAAACCTTGAGAGGAACCAGACTCAGAAGGGAACCCGTCCTCATCTGGGAAACAATGGGTGTGAAAGTAAAAAGAACATTCATTATGGTTTTTATATGAAGTCTGTTTGTTGAACTAGTCCACTGGTCACTAAAGTAGACCTGAATGCAACTGTAAGCATCAGCTTATATCTGTGAAATAGCAATATTTTTATTAATATCATTGAGCACTCAAAAGAGGTAAATAGTATTTCAGTACAATTTAAAATGGATGGCGTTGTGAATGGGGACCTTATGAAGATTAATATTTGTTGAACAGTTGATATACATAGTGGAGGTTCCCCTATGTCTGCAAGTGCTCTTGATCCACCTCGACCCTGACCGGAAGGAAGCTCTTTACTAATGATAAACATAAATAAATATCATTTATTTCTTGTCCCTCAACATTTCTTCATGTCATCTGAAAGAGTTTTCTTTGCCACAGTCACCTCTTAATGATAAAGTATAGACGCAGGCGGATTACTTATATTTGGGACTTTTTCTTTCAGAAATGCATATTTTCCGTAGTGCAATGTACAAATGTTTTGGTATACACATGTTTATTACCTTTAAGTGCATTGGAACAGCACAAAAAAGCAGAAGAAAAAAGGCATGTGTATACCAAAACATTTGTCATTGCAACACTTTTCTTGGAGAAATGGTGCATTTTCTGGAAAAGTTCCAGGGGTGCCAATAATTTCGTCCATGACTGTATGTACATGGCTATTGTTAAAAGCTTAAATTGAATAGGTGAATGAATGAATGAATGGAATATGTTGCATTGTGAATATTCCCTCCAAATATACAGTGTCCCCAAGCTAATGCTACTGAGATAAATTCAATGTCCATGACGTGCTGGCAAATGAAATTATTCCATTCGTGAAACAAAATTCAAAAATAAAATCATGTTCTTCTACTCATTCTTTATCTTTGTGGAACTAACGAATTTCTCTCACCATGTGTATACTTTAAAAAAATAATAATAAATCCACACTGACCTATTTATCAAAATGAAACCAAGAACACTGTACTTTCTGGCGTTTTTCTCCCTAGCTGACTCATTTCTCATCCACAGTATGGTTAGAGAATTGAAAATAATGTGTTTAGTCTGATTATAATTGTGGGGTTTTCACGACGCTTGTGTTTGAATAAGGAAAGTGAATATACTATGTAGTAGATTTTATGATGTAGGTTGTGAGAGTAGATGTAGAACCCCCAAGGGAGAAAAAAAAAGAGTTTATTCAGAAACAGATTCGGGAAGTTCACAATGATGTCAGGATATCCGATGATTCCAGTGTAGATTTTACAACGTGTTAAAAGAAGTTCCGATAAAACGCAACCAAAAATAGCACACCCAAAACACATCAGCCTTTTTCAGATGCTAATGATTTTTCTCATAAACCTCGAAAAACGACATTAAATATTCATTCAGGCCCATGGTATAACTTAACAAATGAATATAATGTCGTTCAGGTCTGTAAGTTCACATGGTTTTAATACGGACCCAAAAACATTGTTTATATTTCAGCTCTCAGGATTATAACTGGTCCTAAATACTCATCGTTGTGATTTACAATATATAGAGAAGTGTTAGTTATCCTTACGATCAGGATGAAGAGATCTCCACTGGTCTATCTTTATTTATAATGCCGTTCTTAAAGAAATACCCTGCCAGTGCAAATCATCAGTCTGTTTTCAACTCTAAGGTTGTGAGGGAAGGGCGCACGGTGGCTTAGTGGTTAGCACGTTCGCCGCACACCTCCAGGGTCCGGGGTTTGATTCCCGCCGGGGCCATGTGTGTGCAGAGTTTGCATGTTCTCCCCGTGTTGTGGGGGTTTCCTCCGGGTACTCCGGTTTCCTCCCCCAGTCCATGCATGGCAGCTTGGTAAATTGTCCGTAGTGTATGAATGAGTGTGTGAGTGTGTATGTGATTGTGCCCTGCGATGGACTGGCACCCTGTCCAGGGTGTACACCGCCTTGTGCCCGATGCTTCCTGGGATAGGCTCCAGGTTCCCCGCGACCCTGAAGCAGGAATAAGCGGTTGAAGATGGATGGATGGTTGTGAGGGAAATTACTCATTTTTGAAATAGTTTTGTTCTTGTTCTTTTTTCTGTTCATGTGAAGATAACACCTAAGAAGGCCATGTAATGTCATTGAGATCAGTACACAGTGTTTATCTGCTTACAGAGACACAAACATGTTCTTCTGTTCATTGTTCGTCTGCACATCTTCCAAGATCCGAAAACGAAGCCTGTTTGAACTGCCTCCAGCCGCTTCATACACAGAAGTGTGTCATGCTCTGCGTTTCATATATATTAGTAGTGGTTTAGTAAAAGGGCTTCAGAGCGCTCTCATTATTCTCTCCTGCTTTATTCTATCCTGTATTAATCATCTTTCTGTAATAAACCTTTTACCTTCAGAGGACAAGTCTGTGAGTTTTGTCTAATTTCCACTACAATTTGGCGTCTCCGGGCTGGGCTTCACCCTGACGTCCGTGTTGACGCGAAGGCGGTTTGTCCTTTGTTGCGCAATCTGACGCAGCCTTACTACAGACAGGGGTAGGAATCATTAATAATTTAGAATTCGAATTAGAATTAGAATTTTATGAAGTCATTGTGTATTGCTGTCTCTATGGAAGCGAGTCAATGATTTAGAATTAGAATTAGAATTAGAATTTTATGAAGTCAGGCAGGCATTTGCTCAATGGCAGAGCGAGGCACATAAAAGAGAGGAAAAATGTCAGGCAGGGCCCTTGTCTGTTTCTCAGTGTGCTAAATTGCAGAAAGTCGATCCCGATCTGGACTCCGCCCCACTATGACGCCCACAGCCAGTAAGGAGGGAGGAACCTGCAGTTACAGAGACACCTCCTCACGATGAAGCGGCGCAGCCTATACCACTCCATCCGAACCTGTCAGAACTGAGCCACCAACCCCCACCGAACTATGCGCCAGCCGTCCTATCTTCTCCGGTGGCGTTACACATTAGATCCCAAGTGAAGGGATCAACAACATTGCTGCCTGAGGGCTTCAGATCAACAAAATCGGACAGAGAAGGGACAGTGCACGCCGTGGTAAATGCCCCAAAGCTAGAAGTGGCCAGAGAAGGAGGCCTTATGCTAGTTCACAGACCGACACAGACAGACATTGGAAGACATCAGGAGCAGCATGACACACCTGCTGGCGCTCCGCAAAGTAGGAGGACAAAAGTTTGGGGATGAACTTCAGATATTCTGCAGAGAATTCAGACCCACCACCACTCATGAACCACGACTACTGCTCATGGCAAAACTTGGCACGGACTGGGTCAAAGTGAATTCCCCGAGGATGATATCCGCCCGATCAACCCACAGTGGGATGATGAAGTCAACGCAAGGTAAAGAGCACAAATCGCAGCGCTCCAGAAGAGGCTGACGAACACATTTCCTGTACAAATGGACATGACAAATTAAAGCAAAGTGCAATCAGCAAGATTCAGAGACTGTATCACAGTACCTGTCCAGGCTCACTGAGAACCATGACGCAAACTCAGGCTTGGAGAAACCCGATGCTCTGGCAGATAGGCAAGGCAGCCATCACAGCATGGGAGCATGGGAAGAACATGTTCTTTAGTTCGTCTGAAGGTGCGTCTACACATCTTCCAAGACTCTAAAACAAAGCCTTTTTGAACTGCCTCAAACCGCTTCTTATCCATACACAGAAGTATGTCATGCTCTGTGTTTCATATATATAGTAGTGGTTCAGCACAAGCTTCAGAGCGCTCTCATTATTCTCTCCTGCTTTATTCTATCCTGTATTAACCATCTTTCTGTAATAAACCTTTTACCTTCAGAGGACGAGTCTGCGAGTGTTGTCTAATTTTCACGACAAGGTCATGTCCATAGTACTCTGATCAACGCTGGCACTAGTACACAATATAGCTCAGGTTTAAGCGTTCAGATCCAGCACTTCACATACTGGGAATAAACGTTCCGTGCTTCAAAGAGGACTCTTCAGATATTTTTGTGGCATTGTGTATGCTTTAGATAATTAAGGAATAAAACACTCCGGGACTTGCTGTTATATGAAAATAATAAGTGCTTTAGCAGGTTTACTGTTACCAAGGCGAACTTTATTATTTTATTTAATGCCAATATCTTTTGGTTCATTAAGAGCGACACATTATACTTTTTTTTATCCATTTGTGGAACAAGTTAGTTCCTGTTATCACTTACTGTATGTTATAACAGTTATAAACAGTTATTTCCTCACCAGCCTCTCTTTTTCTCGCTCGTAAAATGTGATAAGACGGAAAACACAGCTTGTACTGTTACTTCCTGGGTTACAGTGGCGTGAAACTTAGTGCAACAGATTTACCACTTCGGAGTATTTTTCATTACATTACATTTACGGCATTTGGCAGACGCCCTTATCAATCATTTATACAATTGAGCAGTTGAGGTTTAAGGGCCTTGCTCAAGGGCCCAACAGTGGTAGCTTGGCAGTGCCGGGCCCCGGCTTGAACTCCTGACCTTCTGAGCAGTAACGCAGAGCCTTTAATCACTGAGCCATCACTGCCATATTTTTTCTTATTTCCCATGATTATGTGTGAACATATGTGGTTTAATCATGACGGATTCCTCCTATGTGATTTCTGCTTCTCTATGATGTCCAAAATTGTATACATGCCTGTCCTGTGTCCATAATTGTACAGATGTAAAGGCTTATGTGTCTGTCCATAAACGTGCACGTGTCTGTTTTTAATGTATTATCCTTGCTCTTAATTTATGTCTGTTCCCAGTCTTGGCCTGATCTCACACACACATTGCAGTATACTGAACCTCTGATATTTAGATGATGGAGCACCCATGCTGTCTTTGTGTACACTATACCCTGGCTCTTGGTCTTCTGATTCCTCAGACATCTTCATTTTCTGCTGAAACAACACTATTTTGATTATCCAGAAAAGATGTATCAGACCTCTGACTATTACAAAGCACTGACACTGGAGACTCCTTCCATAAACGCCAAATAAACCTCTCTACAGGAAACTTAACCATATGGGCAATTAGACATTTTTCTGTGTGAAACAACGTCACATTTTCAATCAGTTTCCGTGGAGGGTCTGGCGTACAAGTCCCTGTGTGTTTGTTTTTACTATACAAACAATAACCTATTAGAACGAGTGCATTAACATAAACATGTGACTTGAATAATAGCCGGGATTACCGTCAGAGCCACCGCTCCAGAAAATGAATCAATACCCTCTGACCAATCAGAATGGTGGATTCAGTGTCTGTTAACTTGATGCTTTTCACTTGATTTCTATGTTTCTGGCTGTGACTAGGCACCAATATAAATGTTTCCCCCCAGATTGAAAGAAATACACCGTAATCTTGATGAAGAAATGGGTTTGAAAGATGAAGACTGCACTAATACCAGTCTTGATTCTCAGACTGGATGGATTTACACTGAAGCACCAACGATCACACCTCTGCGCTCTTTTTTTTCACATGTACGACCACATCTCAGAAATGACTAAGCGGTGTTTTCTTCACAATGTCTTTTTTTTTCCTAGAATGTAGTGTAATCGCAGAAAACACGTTCAAAATGACAAGATAGAAAAGAGAGCAAAAATTGTTGAAAAAAGTTTTCTACCCCTGCACGGTTATCAACATCCTCGTGACGAGGTAAATAAGTGGTATTTGGTGGTATTGATTTTGCTGAATGCTCCAGATGTCCAGGAGAGACCAAAGATCGTACCCAAATACTCCAGTATTTGGGTACGATCTTTGGTCTCTCCTGGACATCTGGAGCATTCAGCAAAATCAATATAGCTCTACTTGTATTCTTGAAGACTGGAATATGCCGGAATTGAGATGAGAATCTCACTGACATCCGCGGAGGCACAAAATCAAAGTTGTACTGTATGATATACAACGTGGGTAGGAAAATAGCTCGGTGCTGATGTGTCGTACTCCAGCTCTGCACCCTCATCATATCTCCTCCTCCTCTATCTGTCTATAGAGATGCTATTTATATCACACCTGTTTCCTCTTATTTCTCAGACGGGGGACATAACACGTGAGGTGCTGGGTTTATTTTCCGCTCTGATGCAGGATGTAAATCCCTCCTCTTCCCTAACACCGTCCTAAGTCGAAAGCCAATGAGAGAGAGAGAGAGAGAGAGAGAGAAACAGAGAGAAACAGAGAGAGAGAGAGAGATGGAGAAGAAGAGAGGGGGTAGTGATGGCGAGCTCGTGTAGTGATCCATGAGGTGACTCATTCATATATTTTTAGCAATGACGACTGTCTGGTTAGCAAAATGAACCATAAATTATTAAAAAAAAAAAAAAAAAAAAAAAAAAATATATATATATATATATATATATATATATATATATATATATATACACTATAATTTCACTTCCTATTTAACCACATATCTTCCATTATAATAAACTGATACGTTAATATCATAACCCTTATTTCTAAGCTGAATTGAACAGCCTTTATAAGACTAGCAGGTTCCTTTAAGTGACAGATGATGCACAGAGTCAAGGATTAAAGCACCATAAATGCTATATAACAGCAGGGTTGCCTCGTGTATGGCAGTGGTTCTCAAACTTGGGGCCGTGGCCCCCTAGGGGGCGCGTAGAAATTCAAGGACATTATTTTATTTATTTATTTATTTAAATATAATTTGAACTGTATGTAAGTCAGGATTGTCAACCTTTAAACTATGAAGTACATAGAAATGAGAAATATGACTAAATTAATTAAATTATGCACAGCACACTAAGACACACACCAAACAGAGACATCTGTTGGTATACTAGTGAACTGTACTGTTACTGATCAAACCAAAGGCTGTTTAAAATGGATTTTAGATAGAGGACGTGGTCTCTTAGCTGAGAAAGTTAATAGAGAAGAGCCTAGTGTGGAAAAATATGTGCTTTTTACTTACACAAATTTGTAAATGTAATATCAGATATGTAAATGTGATTTGGCACACGAATGACATCCCTATCGTGCATCCCTATCGACGTTATCTGTGGGAGAGGGGGAATAGAATCTTGGACTAATGACGTCCTTTGGGAATCTGACCAGGGATTGTCATTAAATCTAGTATTGCTGTGTATGTGTCATGCTTTCAAAATGCAAATGCGTTTAACGATACATGACTAATGACTAATGGTGATGCAGTTGTCATTCATTGCAAATATGAAAACAAGAACCACTGAAAACTGAGTGATCATTGTGGTGTGTCAGCGCCCCTAAGTGGACAAACAAAGACTTACACGGGCAAATTAAAAATGGCCGGCTGAAGTTTGTGGTAGTTTTTTGTGGTAGTTTTATTTTGTATACAGTTTTAGTTTTAAAAAAAGAGTGTAGCTCCATCTAGCACTCTAGAGGGTTCATTAGTTTGTTTAGAACTGTAAGTATACTAGAATCTCAAACCATAAGCAAAGAATTAGCACCTAAATGCTAGGTAACAACAGGGTTGTTTTCATACACTATGTGTTCAAACGGTTGTGGACACGTGCTTGTTGTACATCCCACTGCAGAGTTATTCCCACTTTGCTGTTATAATAACCCCCACTCTTCTGGGAAGGCTTTCCACTAGATTTTGGAGAAGGGTTGTGGGGATTTGTGATCATTCAGCCATAAGAGTGTTAGTGAGGTCAGGCACTGATGTCAGGACAGGTTCTCCTTTCTCAGTCTCAGTTCCTCTCAAGGTTTCCTTTCTTTGAAAATGAGATATATACTGTATATATTACATTACCACCCCCTATTCTACTTACCTCACAGCCATTAAAAAAAAAACAAAAAAAACAACTTTAATTTATTTACTTGTGTGCTCTTCCACTTTCCTGACCTCCTATGTTGTATTTTAAACATAACGCGGCACATCCTCTGTTTAACTCAAGGCATCACGGGACTGAAAATCATGCTGGCTAGAACTAGAATTAGAAAAAGGCCATTACTGTGAATAACCTGTTGGTTGGAATTGAGGCTAGAATCCCATTTACATCCTCATATATACAAGATCATTAAAATACTGCTACGGTGATATCAGTAGAGTAAATGGAAAGGCCGTGTATTGGGGAAGGTGTTTTGATTCATTTTCTCTTAACAGTAGCTCTGAGAATAGTGTCTGTGTCAGTAGTGTTATTGTTTCCATAGTAACAACTCATTTAGATGGACTTTTTGGTTTTTGAGAGAGAGGGGGGAAAATGCTGGGGACAGAACAACTGTTTATAGCTGTTAATAACGCAAGTGACTCCACAGGACCTGTGAAGGTGTGCTGTGGTATCTGGCACCATCATGTTAGCAGCAGATCCTTTGAGTCCGGCGAGGTGGGGCCTCCATGGGTCGGACTTGTTTGTCCAGAACATCCCACAGATGCTTGATTGGAGTGAGATCTGTGGAATTTGGAGGTCTTGAACTCTTTGTTATGTTCCTCAAACCTTCCTGAACAATTTTTGCAGTGTGACAGGGTGCATTATTCTGCTGAAAAAGACCACTGCCATTAGGTCAGATCCTTACACTTGCCCATTTTTCCCTGCTTCCAACACGTCAATTTCGAGAACTGACGGTTCACTTGCTGCCAAATAAATATATCCCACCCCTTTACAGGTGCCATTGTAATGAGATAATCAGTTATTCACGTCACCTATCAGTGGTTTTAATGTTACTGCTGATCGGTATAGGGTAAATATTATAACAGAGAGGGATCTGAGAGGGGTGGGAGGCAAAGCATTGTCACAAAAGTTATTAGTGAATATTTTTTGAACCATTCACAGCTGTCTGCTATTCACATTGTTGCTAGCTGTGAGCCAGAGGAGAAGAATGAATCGTCAGCAGTGTTTTCATAGCCATTGAGGCATGCTTCATGCATCGCTATCAGCATTATTCTGTAGTTAAGGCTAGACTCTGTGTCTGTCATAGATGATCCACTCCTAAAGACTTCAGACATGAATCATGTTCATCATCGTCATGAAGGCTTGGCAGAATAACCAGACACGTTATTTGATTTTTGTGTTGAAGGTAAAACCAGGGCACTGCTAGATATTCTCAGACACAGCAGGACCAAAAATGAGGTTTTTTTTTTATATATATATATATATATATATATATATATATATATATATATATATATATATATATATATATATATATATATATATATATATAAAAAAAAGTAGATCAGCTCTTTTCGTCACCAAAGTGATCATCGTCACTCAGGCACTATTCATTTCAAATAATTAAAAAATGCAGTTAGCTTCAGAAAGTCGAGAGAATCACAGAAAGTTTCATAAGAGCGCTAGTATATAGGGTGAGTACTAGACATGCCTGCATCTTTCCCCTGGGGTTGCATGGTCTTTATGATTAAAGAACACTTAACTGTTACATGTTCGACACTACCAGTGATTTTCAACTCCCTTTTAATGAAAAAATAAAAGTGGCAAAAGTAATGCAGTACCAATTTTCACACTTCACCAGTCTTCTTGTTAAATTCATTCACCCAAAAGGATGTAATCGTAAAAATGTTTTATGGTCTTTCATGTCAAATTAAACAGAAACCTTGTTTAAAAGTGCTAATGTAGTGAAGGATGAATAAAAGCCAGTGTGAATCATCAGCTTTTGCCACAAAGCCAGTATTTTTTTTAATTATTATTATTTTTTAAATTTCTATTATTACATTTTCACATCTCACAGATTTCTAATGCCTCATCACTGTTGACCTTCTACAAGAACCATGTTCTAAATGATAGCAGACACATAGAGTACCTGGATGTGTGTTGTCATGAAACATTTATACATTACATTTATATACAGCTCAAGTTTAGTTTTAAAAGATAGACGGTTAATGTGACTAAGATGTTGTATTTGCTAACACCGCTATTTCCTGCATCATTTTCCATCAATATATATCCACCCTGTTTATAGTGCTGCAATATGTGATATGGTATTGTGTCACTGTTCATAGCGGCTCATGTATATGGACTATTTGTATATGGGTCTGTACATTGTTGTATATACCGCTCGTATGTGTATATATATATATATATATATATATATATATATATATATATATATATATATATATATATATACCCAAACACATATATATATATATATATATATATATATATATATATATATATATATATATATATGTAGCGGTATATACAAATATATATATATATATATAAATATATATATATATATATATATATATACACACGAAGCGGTATATACAACAATGTACAGACCCATTATACAAATAGTCCATATACATATCGCATATGAACAGTGTACACAATACCATATACATATTGCAGCTGTACGGTATAATCAGTGTGGATATATAATGATGGAAAATGATGCAGGATAATAGCGGTTATTTTGCCAAATAAGCAAATTACATCATCTTAGTCACATTAACCGTCTATCTTTTAAAACTAAACTTGAGCTGTATATAAATGTAATGTATAAATGTTTCATGACAACACACATCCAGGACAACAATCAGTCATACACTGCACAAATCTGGCCTTTATGGAAGAGTGGCAAGAAGAAAGCCATTTCTCAACGTTTGATGTGACGTTTGGTGTGTCTCCCAGGTGGCTTGTGGCAAACTTTAGACGAGACTTTTTATGGATATCTTTGAGAAATGGCTTTCTTCTTGCCACTCTTCCATAAAGGCCAGATTTGTGCAGTGTACGACTGATTGTTGTCCTATGGACAGACTCTCCCACCTCAGCTGTAGTTCTCTGCAGTTCATCCAGAGTGATCATGGGCCTCTTGGCTGCATCTCTGATCAGTCTTCTCCTTGTCTGAGCTGAAAGTTTAGAGGGATGGCCAGGTCTTGGTAGATTTGCAGTGGTCTGATACTCCTTCCATTTCAAAATGATCGCTTGCACAGTGCTCATTGGGATGTTTAAAGCTTGGGAAATCTTTTTGTATCCAAATCCGGCTTTAAACTTCCCCACAACAGTATTACGGACCTGCCTGGTGTGTTCCTTGGTCTTCATGATGCTCTCTGCGCTTTCAACAGAACCCTGAGACTATCACAGAGCAGGTGCATTTATACAGAGACTTGATTACACACAGGTGGATTCTATTTATCACCATCAGTCATTTAGGACAACATTGGATCATTCAGAGATCCTCGCTGAACTTCTGGAGTTTGCTGCACTGAAAGTAAAGGAGCCAAATAATTTTGCACGCACCACTTTTCAGTTTTTTATTTGCTAAAAAAGTTTCAAATATCCAATAGATTTCGTTCCACTTCACAATTGTGTCCCACTTGTTGGTGATTCTTCACAAAAAATGAAAATTTTATATCTTTATGTTTGAAGCCTGAAATGTGGCAAAAGCTTGAAAAGTTCAAGGGGGCCGAATACTTTCGCAAGGCACTGTATATCCCTGTATTGTTCTCCTTACTATCTCTTTTTGCTTCACCTGTCTTGCTGCTGCTGTGACACCCTAATTTCTCCATCTGGGGATAATAATAAATAAATGAATAAATAAAATAAAATAAAATTGTCTTGTCTTGTACCAGCTATAAGTTACAGCTTTAAGTCTGGCTGTTGTAAAGCACTGACACTGGAGACTTCTTCCATAAATGGTGTATAAACATCTCACAGAAAACGTCACCCCATCAACACAAGGTTATTTGAATCTGTTTATGCAGAGCGTCCATCGTGGCAAGTCTGTGTGTAAGTTACTATAGAAACATATAGTAACAAGTGCATTAAAATAAAGCTTTGCTCTGCCTTGCAGCTGGAACTACTGTCCCAACTGCTGTTATATAAAATAAATCATCAGTGCTGCCATATAAAACAATACAATAGTCTAAGAGGTCTTGACAGCTGGTCACAATGTGGCCATGTTCACTTGCGGGCCAATCGAATGACATGGTGGAAAGATGGAGCTCAGTAAAGATGTGCTGTAAAGGAAGCACAACCTTTTCCAGATGAAAGACATTGCCAGGAAACAACTGCACACTTGGAGAGAGACAGGCAGTTAATGCGAACCAGATATGTCAATCTGCGGCAGGGTGTACTGTATAAACCTGTAGAAATTCTCTTACACCATTACCTCTGACACTCTTTTTCTTCTACCATTAGATATTCAGACATAATGTTTACACTAATTATTACCCCGTTTTCTCCATATTTATTCACCGCTAATTCGCACTCGTCTCACAGTGTTGTGTATTTGCACATGTAGTCTTGTGTACTGTATTGTTATGTGTTGCACCATGGTCCTGAAGAAACGACATGTCATTCTGATGTATTGTAGCTATATAGAGGAGTGACACTAAAAATGGTTCCTCAAAGAAATGGCATGTTTCGGGCAGGTGAATGTCCTATACGGCCCCGTTCCTCATACATGAGGTACAATGCATCTGACATTGGCTTGCATTGCTCTGAGCCTCACATCTCCAGGGATATTATTTGATCCAGAGCGTGTTCTCAGAGTGGACACCCTTCTTTTTCGTCCTACTTCCCAACAGGATAAGCTCTGGATCCACATCCAAAAATCTAAGGATTATTATTATTATTATCATTATTATTTTTCTTTATATTTGTGGGAACAGTTTTACATACAGTACTGTGCAAAAGTCTTAGACACCCTATTTCTTTACTACAAACTTTTTTGGTAGATTTTTATTGTATGCCTTATACATTATCGAGTCAGTACAAGAAGCAGTTACGACTTCCAAACATTAGTTTTCTAGCACAAAATTGTTAAATGTTACAGAAGAAAGCAGCATGTTGTGCAAGAGACCACTTTTCAGACAAAAAACATAATGAAGGCTGCTGGGTTTTACATGACAGTCAAAGTCTTCAGAAGAACTCTGGCTTGTTCTGCAAGATGCTCATTAAAACTTATATCCGATATTTTCATTAACAGCTAAAACTGCACAAATTTGCACTATTTTAAAAAAAGAAAAAAATCACACCAAATACCAACTTTGATTAATTTATTACTATTTACTTCTCTTTACAGAATGGTTTTAATGCCAAAACATTCAATTTCATTATTTTTGAAGGCATCTTTGCTCTAAAGCATTTCTTCACATGAGCCGGAGACATTTGTACACTACTGTACATCTTCAGTAAAAGAGCTCAGAATTGATCCCTGGTGTTGGCCCAAAACTAGATAATAACCGATCAGTCTGCAGTGAAGGGAAAAAAAAAAAAGCTAATTGAATATTAATTCAAATGCGTACATCGGTTCCACGTGATTGACCTGAGGATCAACACGTTGCCGAAACACTATTCTATCATACATGGCTTAAACACGTTAATGTACTACTATAGTTATAGTTCCCAGCAGCGCCAACATCCAGCCTCGGTCCTGCAGCAGATCCTATGTTGAAGGAAGCTCAGGAAGTTGCTCACCATGCTTCACATGTGAGCTCATGAGCAGATCCTTTCTTCCTCTACAATTTGGTAGAGGTTAATCTTGGTTCCAGACCTGTTGTTGCTGCTGAGTGGTTTGCATCTTGTGGTATGGCCGCTATATTGTTGCACTTGAAGTCTTCTTTGAACGGAGGCTTGTGATACCTTCACCTCTGCCGTCTGGAGGTTGTTGATGATGTCACTGACTGTTGTTTTTGGATTTTTCTTCACAGCTCTCACAATGTTTCTGTCATGAAATGCTGCTGTTTTCCTTGGCCGGCCAGTTTCATGACTACCAGTGGTTTCTTTCATTTTCAGGACATTCCAAATTGTTGTATTGGCTATGCCCAATGCTTGTGCAACGGCTCTAATCGATTTATCCATCTTTTCTCAGCTTCAGAATCGCTTGCTTTTCTCCCATAAACAGCTCTCTGGACTTCATTTGGGGTACATCCATTTAACAACAAATGCAGCCTTCACAGGAGAACCCCACTGCTCAAACCAAGAGCAGGCATTCACTTTAAATGTAACTTATTTATATGTAAATATCAGGACTTGAAAGCTGAAATTCTGACCTGTCATCTCATATCCATTTCAACTCAAACCCAAATGTCTTCAATGCATAGCAAAAACAAAAGTCAGAATGGACTGTACACCCTGATGTATTAACAAGACCAGTAATGATGTAATACATCTCTACACTCAACAGTGCTGTAGCAATTTACTGATAAAAACAAATAACACAAGACGCAACACACAGATTTGGAAAAAAATAGCAATAAAATTTATTGTACCTCACAATCAAAGACTCAAACACGTGCAACATCGTACTAGAACAGTATACCAAGATGGCTGAATATATTTACACTGTCCTCTATATAACAAAATAGCAATACTGTTGAACGCTGCTGGATAACGTATACAAGTTGTTTAACAATCTTTAAAACCCAAGATCATTCAAGGGGAATAAACTTACGACTGGTTGTAGCGCTGATACAATCTCCTAAATGTGTGCCATATGTAAACCGGTAGCCCTAGATTAACTAACCTATGCTACAGGATTAGGAACCACCCTGCTGAGTTTAAATCAGGAGGACTTGTGTTTCATGTATCTGTCTCTCCTTCACGGAGATAAAGTGCTTTTCTGAAAGGGTGTGTACACAAACGTAACTGAAATAAGGAGCACTGAAATGATGAGATGATGAAATGTAGAGGACTGCAGTGGTGTAAGTGCTGAAATGAAGCTACGGTACAACGGCACACTGTTGCTTACACCCTTATTGGGCCTCATTTAGCAAACTGGATATGAATAGAATTATTCATAAATCGGTCACAGGAGCATTTACCCGAGAAATGCGGTATTTATCAAATCTTTTCATAAAAAACGTAGTGTCGGGAAAAACATTTGTAACTGAGCAGAACTTGTGAATTTGTAAATTTACGCGTGACTCACTCGTTTCAAACTCGATTAATTGGCTTCAGATGGTATAATCGATTGTTATTGGAAGATTTTGCAGTTAGGACGCTACGTGATTTTAACCCCGATAATCCAGTCACGGACCCATGCTGGCGCTTCGCAACTACATCCTTCATCTCGGCGATCGCTGAGGTGCTGATATTTTCAAGCATGTTTGATTTTCTAAGTGACGAATTGTGTAGTGTGACCCCCGTCAGCGACTAGCTGCATGTACAGCGCTGAAAAACAGCCAGTTGGGAGTATGGAAGGAAATCAAATATATCTTGATCTCATGCGCAGCAGATCCCTGAATCCAGTTTATCAGCCGTCTTTGTACGCGAGAGCGAGAGAGCATAATGTAAACACACAATTGTTTCTATCAGAAATGGTTTGACATGCCGTAGTCAAAGGGTTGTTAGGAGCGGCAAAAATAACAACAAACACGACACGATTCCTACCGGCGTGCGCTATTAAAAATTGCCGACTAATATTTCCGTATTTCAATTCAATGACAAAGTCATTAGTCTCAAGTCATGACAGCTCTCACGTCTTATTTTTCGTGAGAAAGTGGGATTTGGGGATGAGGCGCACTTTAGCTGGGATTTCTCCAAATGAAAGACGGTGTAGTGTGTACTTCGTATACGAGCAGTTGAGTAGTGTCCACTTCTGTATTCTAGCCGCACAGCGTGAAAACCTCAGCGATTCTGAAAAGTGGGTGTCACTAAATGTAAATGTGCTTTTCCGTGAAAACACAAGGGTATCAGGAAAATCTTAACCCCGCCCCCCAAAAAATTATTTGGTTTTGGCTTACGAGAACATTTACACAACTTACACAAGATTGAAAAATGAGGCCCGTTATTATTAAAGTTAAAAAACAACAAACAAACAAACAAAAAAGCAAAATTGTGCCATCATACCATGCCCCAGGGTCTCTGATTTACCTTAATTATCACTGAAACCAGTTGCGCATGAAATGCTAAATATCTCATGACTCTTCCAATCGAACCTGCTGTGCATCAGTAACTTTCGCAATTATGTTTAGATGTACTAAAAGAATTGTGGGAAGTAACGCATGGAGCATTAGTGGAAATGCTGAACATTCGAGCACCAGCAATGGAGTTAGCACACAAAATAAGCACACAAAACAAAGCATGCACATGTACATGCTACAATCGTCTTATCGTTTCATTCAAGATGGACCTCTTACTGGCTCACAAGGGCTGTGTTTGTAAAGACACACACACACACACACACACACACACACACAGTAAGCCGTGTGTCAGACTGAAGAGGATTTGGCAATAGATCCTGAACCCTGTGCGATTACAGAACCTAATCTAAGACTCCAGAGCAGATCACAGGTTCGCAAATACGCAGCCTGAATTACGGCAAGCTCTGTGACGGGTCAACAGAAAAAAGTGTTACTTTTCATGATAAATTACACGATGAGCACCGCACGGACATATTAATAACATAGTAACAGTAACAATCATATAATATGACACTTAAATGAAGACACCTTGCGGAGAGCAAGGCTTTATATTGAAATATAAAGAACGATTCAAAATGGGGAAAACACATTACAATACCTTCTGCTTATTGACTCACTGTTGAGGATTATACGGAATACAGGCTGTTAATTATCCTCCTAATATCATCATCAAGGAGCTCTGTGAAGCTGGAACCCGAACAAGAAACCGAAAAGCTGTTTGTGCTGGTTTTAATACATGGCCGAGAGTGGCGTCGACGCAAAACGGACCAAACGAGTATCGTTTTGCTTAATTATTCAATTCACTATGCGTTTAGTAACAGCTGGTGGTGAGATCATTGATGGTTTGATTGTAGAATCATTGATAACGTTGAGATCAATAAACTCAAAAATCAAACGATTCCGGTTACATTATATCAGGAAGTCTGAACGATGGCATAATAAGCAAGAAGTGGGGCAAAACGGTTACACACAAACATTAAAGACAGCATGATTCGTTATTTGAAATCGTTTCAAGTCAGTAACGCTACTGGACATTTGACCTTGCTATGACCTTGACCCTGTCTGGATCAATTCCAAAATCTAAATCGGTTCTAAATCTGCCGGTCGCAATGATATTTACATAGAAGTCCTATAAACATTTAACCACCGAGTCTTAAGATATCATGCTAAAGAAAAGCCTTAGACACACGTGCACACTGCTGGACGGACAGACTGACGGCAGAAATCAAAAATAGCCGGAAAAGAGGCCTTGAGTTCCTGAATACGAATGTGTAAGTACGATCTCTGTGTAACAAACAGGAAGGAAGGAAATTTATTCCAGGTATTTGAACTTGCTGTGAACTTGACGTTGTTTGGATCAATTCCAAAATCTAATTCATTCATCTGCTGGTTACAGTGATGACTCCATTGAAATCCTACAAACATTTAAGTACGGGTTCTTGAGATACAGCACTAATGACGATCTGGGATGGATGCATGGACAACCCAATATCAACTAGTGGTGGAGGCATTAAAAAACTCCACTAAACACATGGTTCTCTTGTCTGCAGTTGTTTTCTTTTGTATGTATTATTTGTACTTTGACTGGACAATGTGCTAACTAACAAACTTTTAGTTTGTCCTCCAAAGGCATTTGCTGATTTCTTAATCACTGCTGATGATGCGTTTTTGATGTGTCTGGAATATATCGGCTCAATTGGAAATCAAGTCGAGGGTGTTTAGAACAGCCCCAGCATCGCTTCTTCATATCGTAGTATGTCATATACTACAAAAAAAACAAAAAAAAACAAAAAAAAAAACAATACTTCCACAATTCGGAAATTCCCACTTGGGAACGTGTGACGGTCTCCTCAACCTAAGTGCTGGCTTAGTAGTTAAGGCTCTGGGTTACTGATCGGAAGGTCGTGGGTTCAAGCCCCAGTACTGCCTTAACCCTTGAGCAAGGCCCTTAACTCTCTCTGCTCCAGGGGGCGCTGTATCATGTCTGACCCTGCACTCTGACCCCAGCTTCCCGACATGCTGGCGTATGTGAAGAAAAGAATTTCACTGTGCTGTGATTAATAAAGACTCATTATCATTCTTTCATCTTCTTTGTAGCTCGAACGCACAGAGGTCGAGTTCTGAGTTCCCCGTTAGCCCATTTGTACCAGCTTTTCCAGTGACATCACTCTCGGCCTGTTTAACGCTACAGTATGTCAAGACCCAAAAATTTTCAATGAAAACTAACAAATCGATGAAAGTGTTTTTTCCCCCCTTCATTTTTTGTTAAATGGGCAACTTGTCAGAGGTTCATAAATTCCCATCGCCAGCACACAGCTCCTCTCAGCGGTCAAATAAACACACGAAGGTTTCAGGCAGTCAAATGCATTGTGGTTCGAGAGCCTGTGTGGAAAATACACATAATAGCACACAAAAAGCTCGGACTAGTGGTGGTGGTGGGGGGGGGGGACTTGCTTTTGTCAGGGTTCTAAAACATGATGTGCATGGGATGGGGTTTTGAAACTGTGAGCTTAACGCTGAAGAAGATTATTCGACACAAAAATAAACACAGATGCTCTAATTGGCATGAATGTTGGAATAAAGGTTTGGTTAAAACACCTGCTGTAGAAAAGGACATAGTTACAGATTCAGACCACACATGGACATGTGCTCAAACTATACTTGTACACAGACACGCAATAAATAATGCTCTATTCTTTGGATGATTAAATGAAATTGGAAAAATGCAAAAATGGGAGACTACATTCGTCTATTTCACCGACCTCCTTGCTGACTGTAAACAGGGCCTGCTCATTTCTGAGATTTTTTCTTTTTAGAAAAATAAAACTTTGATATTAAAATAAAAGTCGTTCATTAGACTTGTGCTCTCCTATATGCGATGCGCGATTAAAAAAAACAAAAACCCACTTTAATGAGTGACAGTAATCTACGACGATTCTACTCGAGCTCATGCTTCCGTGCTGGAAAACCGCAGACACGCTTGCGTATCAAAAAGTTTTGACTTTAATACATTTGGCCAAGGGTTCTAAGCCTTTGTAAGGAGGAAGGGAGACTTGGTGCGTGAGGATGCTTCGGAAAGAAGCAGAAGACGACGAGGTCTAGTAGTGCTCGTACTGAAATCCTCAGACGTGGTTAAAAAAAGGAAAAAAAAAAAAAAGGAAACATTCAACGTGATCGCCGCACATCCTCAAACTGAGTAAAGACCTGCCTGTATTATATGGCACGACAGGATGACCGCGAGGAAAACTCAGCTTCACAAGCTTGAGTGGCACTTCAGAATATAAAAATCCCTATAAGCGAAGTTCACATTTTTATGGACGGAGAAATCGTGTGTTGAGCAAGTGAACTGGCTCGTTTAAGTTAACAACAACAAAAAACATCCCAACGTTCTCAATAATAGGCAAAGACGCTTCTGGAATAATCTACGTTTCTCGCTCGCATCTCAATATCTCACTCTCTTGATGATGGTCGTGTTTGGGGGTACCACAAGGACGGCAAAAGCGATGTTTGACGCAGCCAGATTGTGGAAAAAAAAATAAAAATTCTAGAAAGGTTCAGCAAGGGTGACATCTCAAGGAAACACTTGAGACATGACAGAACGTTGTTTTTCAGTTGATTGGACTGCACTCGGACTGCTTCGGATGCTGTACGTACTCGTGTGTGTATATATAAATTAGATATATCCATTCTGGAATATATATGTGTACATTGGCAGTGATCCCACAAGAAAATTTGAAAAGGCAGAGTAGTCAAATCTGGTATCTTGAAACTCTCTGTGTGCTTTTTCCAATGTGGCAATGCAAAATTAATAAAGAAGAGGCATCAAGACTGACCTGGTGTGACCAGAGAGAGCGAGATATGAAGAACCCCTTTTTTTTGTGACTCAACGAGGTCATATGGGGGAAAGTATTGCTTGTGTTCTTTTTGTTTCCTCTTTATTGACCCCCCCCCCAGTCCTGGTCCATATTAAGCTCCACAGGAGCCCCCTCTGAAGCTGTGCCTCTGTAGCAGCCAGGCTGTGCGACTCAGGACTTGGCCTCTTCTTGCTCAGCTTCAGCCGAAAGCTCGACGTCAGACAGGCTAACTTCCAGCGGCAGGATGAGTGACGTGTCTGAGTCGCTGCTCAGAGGTGGCTGGTGCTCACCTGGAGGAGAGCAGAAAAAGCAGAAAATCGCAGGAAACATGAAACCAGGTAAAGAAACAAGTAAAGAAGAAGTAAAACGGGCACAACAATGAGAACCGTGGATCAGAAAGACCTTAAAAGACAGATAGCTGACTATTTCAGGCAAAAATCGAACATATTAATCTTTATAATTAACTATATAATCTAGAAGATATGGAACAGGTCCACAGTTATGGAACAACTTTCCGATTAGTGTTCGGGACTCAGACACAGTCTCTGTGTTTAAGTCCAGGCTGAAAACGTATTTGTTTACTCAAGCCTACCATGAACAGACTTTCTTTTATGCAAAGTACACAGTCTTATCCAACATGGGATAGTAAGCATACAGAACAATCTCTCCCTCTCTTTACCTCCCTCTCCCTCTCTTCTGTCGACCCACACGTGATATTATGGAGATGCCAGTGATCCTGACCCTTTCTGCTCTCCGGACCTACCTGATCCATTCTGATGCCCTATCTCTGGATGGAGCTCTCATCAAACTGGATGCTACAGCTTGGAGCTTGCTTAGGATGGTACCGCTTGAAGTACCATGGAAATGGTTTTGGACCTCAGTTCTACATGAATGTTCTCGCTGTGGTTGCTGGGACTACGTTTGCTGCAATGGCCTTGGGACTGCGATCACCACAGGCAGTTTAGCATTCAGGTCTCCTTTAATGAACAGTGGACTAGTTCAGCAAACAGACTTCATATTAAACCAAAATGAACTTTCTTTTCCTTTCACACTATCCGTCGTTACCCAGATGAGGACGGGTTTCCTTCTGAGTCTGGTTCCTCTCAAGGTTTCTTCCTCAGATCATCTCAGGGAGTTTTTCCTCACCACTGGCTTGCTCATAATGGATAAATTCACACACTTAAAATCTGTATACTGTGTTTATATATTTCTGTAAACCTGCTTTGAGACACTGATAAAAGCGCTATACATATACAATTTAATTGCCGCTTTTGGAATTCATCCCTCGTTTCATTTCTACCTACAGAGAGTGATGCAGCGGCGCTTTAGTCCGTCACTTTGTCCAGCTCTCTAACCTCCTCATCTGTACGTTCTGCTAAAACCGATCCAAAGCTACGAAGTTCGTGCTAACTCCGCTGCAATCGTCATGTAGTAGATTGCTAATTAACTGAGCCAAGTCTCTGGCGTAACTCAGTTGCTGCGTAGCTCAGTTGCTGCGTAGCTGCAGGGCATTCTGGGACTTTGAGTCCAAAGATTTCTGATTTTGGGCCGGATTCCTTATTAATAATGCATTAACCGTCACTGAAAAATGGTGAGTGAGAAAAGAAGCTCTTTTGACTTTAGGAGCCAAACCTGAACGATATCACATTATAACTGAAGATAACTTCTCACAGGAATAACAAGTGATGTTGAACTCAGCACACCTGGCCAGCGTCATCTCCTGGCAAAGTACAACAAATCATCATCATCAACATCATGTGCTGTACAGGAAAATACACAATAGTGTAAGAATACGTGTCTGTGCTGATGTATAATGACTGGAACACGTAACATCTGGGCAGCGGCTTTGATAAACATTAGTAAAACAATAAACACAGCACCTCATCAATGATTCATGAAAGAACATCACTGTAATCCTCCTGATGCTCCTTTTTACTTCTGCTGTCATGGCTAGACCTGCTGTCTGCTCTCGGACCACATTTGTACACCCCTTTTAAACCACTGTGGGATAAGAAAATACCTAATACTCTGTTAATACTCTTGGCTCTGTTGCGCTTTCTCACTTTCAATTCAATTTTATTTGTTTAGCACTTTTAATAATGGACATCGTCTCAAAGCAGCTTTACAGAAACATATAAACACAAGATACAGATTTTAAGTGTGTGACTTTATCCCTATGGTGGTGGTGGTAGTGAGGAAAAACTCCTGAAAATGATAAGAAGAAGAAACCTTGAGAGGAACCAGACTTGGAAGGAAACCCGTCCTCATCTGGGTAACGACGGAGAGTGTGAAAGTAAAAGAAAGCTCATTATGGTTTTTATATGAAGTCTGTTTTGTTGAACTAGTCCACCGTTCACTAAAGGAGACCTGAGTGTAAAACTGTATGTGGTAATTACAGTCTCAAGGCCATCGTAACAACCGTAGTCCTTCAAGCGGTACCATGGTAAGCAATCTCCAGGCTGTAGCCTCCAGTTTCTGTTGCTGTGGATGGTCCAGAGCATATGGATGCCGTAAAGATCTGCCCTTTCCAACCGCCTGCAGCTGCAGTAATCATAAACATGGACCTGTGCTCATCCCAGGACTGTTATTCACAAGTTAATCAATATTTACATAGGGAAAGTACCTCGTAGTCAGAGTTGGGTTATGCAGCTGATTATAGATTTTCTGGACTTCCCAAATTACGGATAGAAAATAAGGACGGAAGAAGAAAATAACGTGTTCCCCAGCCATTGTTGTTAAATGTAATATGGTGCAACATAATAGCAGCAGACAGTTTAAAAAAGAAAAATTAAAGATGACAAATATGATCATATAAAACAAGACAATGGCACGAATTGGAATCAGCTTAATAGGAGGCTAGTATATTGATGCATGAACAGTCCTAATTGTAATGATTACATTAAATCACTGTAAATTTGGTGCGATTTAAGATCATCGTGTCTACACTCATTTTTCGTGTAAGGTATCTGAACAGTGTCGGACCCGATGAAAACAACAGAACGTAGTTGGCCATAAAGGACGTATGCTCACTGTCCACTTTAATAGGAACACCTGTACACCTGTTCATTTATGCAATTATCCAATCATGTGGCAGCAGCACAATGCATAAATAATCACGCAGATACAGGACAAGAGCTTCGGGTAATGTTCACATTGAACATCAGAACAGGGAAGAATTGTGATCTCTGTGACTTTCCTCATGGCATGGTACCAGATAGGCTGGTTTGAGTGGTTCAGAAACTGCTGAACTCCAGAGATTTTCACACACACAACAGTCTCTAGAGTTTACACAGAATGGTGCAAGACTGGACAGCTGAAGACCGGAAAAAGACCAGATGATGCTTTTTTTTTTAATCTTTAACTGACCAGATACAGCGAGTCTGTGTCCATGATAGTCTCAGATTCTTGTTCTTGACTGACAGGAGTGGAACCTGATGTGGTCTTCTGCTGCTGTAGCCCATCCACCTCAAGGTTTGATATGTTGTGCGTTCTGAAATGCTTCTCTGCTCACCGAGGTTGTAAAGAGTGATTATTTGAGTTACAATATCCCTTCTGGCAGCTCGATCCAATCTGGTCATTCTCCTCTGATTTCTCTCATCAACAAGGTGTTTCCGCTCACATAACTGTTGCCCACTCAATGGTGCAAAAAACAAACAAACAAAAAAACACTGTGTGTGAAAATCCCAGGCAATCAACAATTTCTAAAATGCTCAAACCAGTCCATCTGTCACCAAACAACCATGCCATGGTTAAAGTCACAGAGATCACACATTTTCCCCATTAGCCGAAGTTCTTGACCTGTATCTGCATGATTATTTATGCACTGTGCTGCTGATACATGATTGGCTGATTGCATAATTGCATGAATGAGCAGGTAAACAGGTGTTCCTCTTAAAGTGGACGGGGAGCGTACAGTAAGCACTTTATGAGGGAATATTAACACGGAACTGAGATCTCGCAGAGATTATCATCAGACTGAATCTACAGATTCAGTGAAGAACCAGGTCATGCTGTGCCTTTGGCGTGTCTACATCCGCTCCTGCTGTGGCCTAAAATGCTATCTGACCTACATCTACGTAGCTCAGAATACTGGCACATAAACAGGATACTCAGGAGAAAGATAAAAGGAGGAAATACACGAGCTAGAATCAAAAGTATGGCCTGATAACACGAAGGTGTGGTGCTTTCATTTATCCAAAATTACAGGAGAAGCCTTTGGTACAGGAAACTGAAAATGGACTTTTGGGAATTCTGCCTTAAGCGAGTTCTGAGCGCTTATCTTACCAAACAAACAAACAAAAAACCCAGAGAAATTCTCTTCGTGGGTCGAGGCCACTGCTCTGGGATGATATGAGCACTACATCAGTGTAAAGCAGTACTGTGAGAGAACGTAAGAGCTGAACATTTTTTAGGAGCTTTGGTGCAATGCAGAGTTTGCAAGGTTGTTACTGTTAGTGAATCCACGATGATTTTCCCGCTCAGCAAAACAAACAAAACGGTTATATCACAATGAAAGGGAGGGACACATTAAAACCTGCCTGAGAGCCAGAATGCTGATGCATGCGGAGGTAAAAGTAACTGCAAGCAAAAGCTAAGAACACTGCACCACTTTTTAAGCCTGGGAAATGGTACACTAATAATAATAATAATAATAAAAAAAGTACATAACTCCACCAGCACCAGCAGGACCTCACCAACACCACCAGCAGAACTCCACCAATACCAGCGGCAGAACTCCACCACCACCAGAAGAACTCCACCAACACCAGCGGCAGAATTCCACCAACACCAGCGGCAGAACTCCACCAACACCAGCGGCAGAACTCCACCAACACCAGCGGCAGAACTCCACCACCACCAGCAGAACTCCACCACCACCGGCATGAACACCACCACCACCAGCAGATCCTCACCAACACAACCATGCGAACTCCACCCCCACCGGCATGAACACCACCACCACCAGCAGAACCTCACCAACACAACCAGGAGAACTCCACCACCACCACCAGCAGAACTCCACCAACACCAGCGGCAGAACTCCACCACCACCGGCATGAACACCACCACCAGCAGAAATCCACCACCACCAGCAGAAATCCACCAACAGCAGCAGAACTACACCATGACCAGGTGATGATTATATAGCCTTTGACTATGAAGTGAGGGAATGTTTATAGCTGTTATAATGTAAAGGCTAGGGGGCATGATGGCTTATTGGTTAGCATGTTTGTCTTGCACCTCCGGGGTTGGGGGTTCAAATCCTGCCTCCGCCCTGTGTGCATGGAGTTTGCATGTACTTCGAAGGTTTCCTCCTGCTACTTGGCTTTCTTCCCCCAATCCAAAAGATACGCTGTAGGCTAATTGGCATCTCTAAATTGTCCATGGATTGAATCCAGTTATAAGGATGTAAGTGATAATGTTAAAACAAGATAGTTTCTATTAAGTGTAACTATAAAGGGTTCAAATGTAAGTCAATAAAAGTCAAGTGTAAATAAATAAAAATGGCAAATTGCTGTTGGCTAAGAGCAAACGCTTCGGGCCTTGCACCGGACTGCTGATTATACAGGCAGTGGTGGTTCAACTCTGGGTTACTGCTCAGAAGGTCAGGGTTTAAGCCCCAGCACTGCCAATGTGATAACAATGCTCTCCCATGTTTTTAATTCCAAGACTAAACCACAGCATACAAACAAGTTCTTTGAAGTGACAGCATGAGAAGAGACAGACAGAAATATAAAAATCTAGCCAAGACGTCTGGACAGTGGATCACAGGAAAGAGTACCGCATGCGCATACAGCATATTTGTAGCGATTAAAAGACTAGAGGAGATAAGCTAGCTCAACATAATAAATGAAAAAACAAACAAACAAAAAAACACCAGGCACAGAAAAACACAAGATAAAGGCGAACTAGTCCTGTGAGACTGTCAAGCTCATGCTGCAGAATGCTTGAAGGATATAGCTCATGCTACAAATATTGACTAGTTTAAGCAGCGAGTAAACATGGAATGTTTGGCATTCCTGAACAGGACAGCGTGATCACTGAAGACGAATGAACATCAAACGCCAAACCTACTGTCTAGTCCGCCAATCGTTCTCAAAGTGGGGTCCGGGGACCTCCGGGGGCCTGTGATCCCAAGGTTTTATTCTTATTCCGAACCTTAAAAACTCACAAACAAGTCGCCAATAAATAACGCAAACGTGGACCTTATGTGTTTTGTCGACCGGATGTTCACGGATAGAAAGCTAATAAATAGACAGAATATTATTCCACACATTCACAAGTAATTATTTATCGATGGCTACAAAATGAAAACTGCTGAAGTGTTCTTGAGCAAGACACTGAACCCCAAGTTGCTCCCAATGGCAAGCTAGCACCTTGCATGGCAGCTCTGCTACCACTGGTGTGTGAGTGTGTGTGTGAATGGGTGAATGAGACACAGTGTAAAGCGCTTTGGATAAAAGCGCTATATAAGTGCACATTTAGCTGCTCAGACTGGGTCATGGAGTTTATTTTCTCATGAGTGTACCGTACAAGGATGTATGAAAATGATCAGGTTGCAACTCTCAAGATTCTGGTGGCTCAACAGTTAAGGCTCTGGGTTACTGAGCAGAAGGTCATGAGTTCAGGCCCCAGCACCTCCAAGCTGCCGCTGATTGGCCCTCGAGCCCCTAACCCTCTCCGCTCGAGCGGTGCCATATTATGGCTGACCCTGCGCTCTGAGCCCAGCTTCTTAAGAAGCTAAGATATTTTTCAAACCTGTTACTGTAGTAACAGCTCAGAAAAGCTGACTGGGCCATGGAGTTTATTTTCTCATGAGAGTACCGTACAAGGACGTGCTGTAATGTATATGTGACAAATAAAGGCTTCTGCTAAAATGGAGGATTACTTGTCAGTGATCAAAGTTATACACTTTCTTTAACAGGCTTCAACACCCTGACTTTCATCACACAAATGAATAGAAGACAAACTTGTGGCTTTAGCAGTTGTTTAAACACACACTCGCTAACCAGCAGGGATCCATCCAGATGGCTAAGCGCTCCCAGCTGCCTCTCTTTTTCCTCTCCTTATATGTTAGTGACAATGGAATGAGTCTTGATGGAATATGGGAAGGCATGTGAGCAGTGATGACGACGCTACATATTAGAATGGTTTGCAGTTAGACACGCTGCAAATGTTTGTCTGAGCGTAACCATGGAAACTTGTTCTTAGTCAGGGCAGATTGTGCATTATTGAGTTTGAGATTGAGTTCAAGTCTCTCCCTCTCCGACTCGGTCTCACTCTCTCCCTCTCCGACTCGGTCTCACTCTCTCCCTCTCCGACTCGGTCTCACTCTCTCCCTCTCCGACTCGGTCTCACTCTCTCCCTCTCCGACTCGGTCTCACTCTCTCCCTCGGTCTCACTCTCTCCCTCGGTCTCACTCTCTCCCTCGGTCTCACTCTCTCCCTCTCCGACTCGGTCTCTCTCTCTCTCCCTCTCCGACTCTGCCTCTCTCTCTCTCTCTCTCTCTGTGCTCGTCTCAATCTCTCTCTCTCCCCATCTCTCTCTCGATCTCTGTGTGTGTCTCTCTCTCTCTCTCTCTCTCTCTCTCTGTGTGTGTCTCTCTCTCCGGCTCGGTCTCTCTCTCCCTCTTGGCCTCACTCTCTCTCTGTGCTTGTCTCAATCTCTCTCTCTCCGACTCCCTCTCTCTCTCTCTCTCTCTCTCCGACTCCGTCTCTCTCTCTCTCTCTCTGACTCCGTCTCTCTCGGCTTTGAGCAGTGCTTGGTTTAGAAACTTGCAGAAAACCGTATGCAAACTGCATACCACTGTCAACTACATAACAAATAATGTAATTATATCAAAGAATGTTATTTAATATTAGGGGGTGTTTTCTATGCTGTTAATGTGAAAACGTTCATTATCCCTTGCCATGTGTGCGTAGCCCTTGCTTTAAAATCAAGCTTCTGGCACCAAACATGAAAGCACAACTAACGTGGGCTCGTTAAACAAGGAGCAAGCTCCAGAGAAAACGAAGCATCGCTGATTAAAGCAAGCAGTTAAATGGACAGTCACTCAAGCGATCGGTTACATCACGCCAGTACTGATCGAGGCGTTTGAAGAAGGGAACATAAAGGAACTATTCACTCTCTCTTCTCTCTGCAACACGGTGTTCATTAAAATGGTTTGGATGTGTGTTCACACTACTTCGAGTGGAATCTTGGCTCGGCTGACAGGAAAGCAGACCAGGCCAAAGTAAACGATCAGCAGGCAACCCCGTACCCCCGAGCCATGGCCTGATTAGTGCACGTTAGCATGTTAAGAAATTCTGTACTGCGCAGATCATTAGCTCGGTATAACCTGCACATGCCGTGGCTGTAACTGTACATGTTATTGCTTTGTTTCATTCGCTAGCCCGTGTTTTGCCTCGAAACCTAAAGTAATGAGAGAACATCTGGAGAGGTAGCTAGTTAGCGAGTTATGTGGATTAATACATGCTAATGGAAACAAATGAGTATATGATTACGATCATTGAACAAAGTTTTAAATGTAGCAGAAGTCTTTGGCCAACGATTCCACTATTTGACATATAGAAATTCGGTAAATTTGTCATTTCTCTTCACGTCATTAACCAAAAGAGGTTTTGAACCTACATGTCGACCGATTAGATATAAATAAAAGACTACAAAATCACATAATCTGCTTGTCCTGGGAGCCAGAGCTTCCCATTTGGTTTTATCTCTGAAAGGGATACGTATGAGCCCTAAGAGGCGATGCGTTATTTTATTTTTTTCGTGTTTTCTCGTGATCACGACTTTGTTTGTCTTGTTAACTTCACATTAAAAAAAAAAAAGTTGTTTTCTAGTGATCTTGAATGGGACTGGTGTTGCAGGCACGTTGTCCTCTTCGCCATCGCCAGCACAAATGTAATAATTGCCCACCAGGGTGGTTATGTTGTCTTTGACGCTAAAAATTGTAGACCTCCTTCTGAAGTGTCGGAGACTAATGTGGAAGTGGTGGAATCACTGAAAGACCTAAAGCCATTTCAGATTGAGGGAGTCCCTGATCAAAGAAAAAAAAACTCATTTCTTCATCCATGATGCTGCAGGATTGCACTAAGCTTTTGCTGCTTCCAGAAGAATAAAAATCAACATGTTATGTCGAATACACAAGAAAATTAAGACGAGATCACGAGTAAACAACTTTTGCGAGATGGAGATCACGAGTAAACAACGTTTACGACGTGGAGATAACGAGAAAACAATGTTTGCGACGCGGAGATCATGAGAACACAACTTTTGCGATGTCGAGATCACAAGAAAATCCTTTTAGGCCTCTGAGGTCTTCTGTAGATACAGTGGGGGAAAAAAAGTATTTGATGCTTTGGGGGTGTTTTTCTGCTAAGCCGACAGGACAACTTCACCGCATCAAAGGGACCATGGACGGGGCCATGTACTGTCAAATCTTGGTTGAGAACCTCCTTCCCTCATCCAGGGCATTGAAAATTAAAAGTAATTACTAAGTCATTACCAAGTACTAAGTCATGTTTTGTAGAGGGGTCAAATACTTATTTACATCATTTAAATAAAAATCAATTTATAACATTTTTGACATGCTTTTCTGGATTTTTTTGTTGTTATTCTGTCTCTCACTGTTCAAATAAATCTACCATTAAACTTATAGACTGATCATTTCTTTGTTAGTGGGCAAACGTACAAAATCAGCAGAGGATCAAATACTTTTTTCCCCCACTGTACAGGCTCCAACTGTGAAATGAAGAGTTTATAAAATTTCAGACATATCATGCGAATTCAAATAATTCAATTAATGACAGCACCACCACCGTTAAGTAAAATATACGTAAAAGATGTGCTTGGATAAAAGTTGCTTCTTTGTCTCACCGGCGGTTCAGTTAAGCTGCTTGGTCACGTTCTGATCAATTCTGTCAGTAAGGACAATATGATTACACTTCAATACGCTGTTAACGAAAAGAGAAAAAAAAAAAAAGAAAATGGAGAGGAGGACTCTGTAGATACAATTTTCTAGTCAGTGCCATAAAATCCTTTCTTATGCTGGTAGTATTCGTGTAGAGTAAGAAAAAGAAAAAAACAGCACTACTATGGGGGTTTTTCTGCATCTGACTGTTTATATGGTAATGAAAGACTGATGTATATGTAACCAATTAAACAGTGCAGCTAGCTCCACCTCCAAGTACCATTAAAACCTGACTGGACCACATTTACGTTTATGGCATTTTGGCAGAGCGACTTACATTTAGCTCATTTATACAACTGAGCAGTTGAGGGTTAAGGGCCTTGCTCAAGGGCCCAGCGGTGGAAGCTAGGTAGTGCTGGGGTTCCAACGTCTAAACCACTGAGCTACCACTGACCAACGATTAGAACATTTGGTACTGGACTGGTAGCCAGTTTCTGGTATTTTATCCATTTGGACAGGCCATGGTTAGGTGGAAAAGGTATCTCGGATAACTCCAGCTATTGATTTTTGGATTTTAAATATATATATATATTTTTTTTTGAGTACTCACTGCTGGCGATGCGAGCTCCCACTTCAAGCTGTGTGAGAGACTCGGGCTCGTGGTGAAGGTATGGCAGGCGGTCCAGCACCATGGAGCTCTCGCTCCCGGTCAGGTCGCTACCCCCGGTCACAGGGTTGGTGGGAGGGCCGCCGACGGACAGCTCGTAGTCAGGAGGGACGTCGTCAGAGCAGTCTGCATTCACCTTGCAGGACAACGTGAACACAAGAGTTAAATAAACGTCGTGTAACATGAGCTGAGAAATTATTACTAAACGCAGTGGCAGTTGGTAAAATAATACGTCAAACATTGCCTAATGTTTGCTCCATTGTTTCTGCAAAAAGAAAAAAAAACCAACAAAAGAAGCATGCCCACACCATCTAATCCAAGTCTTAAATCTCAAGTTACAGCTAATCACTTTCTGGCAGCTGCGCGATGTTTGGATTGCAGTGGGAGCGGGACAAATACGAGTCATCCATTTCCACCACTTCACTTCCACTTCAGCTACACTTGTGATTTGTGCACTAGACATGCCTCGGTTCGACCAAAATAATGAAGCTACACTTAAACAAGATCAACTAGGATATTGAAGTATTTCATTAAGACAGATTTTTATGGCAGAGCAGCAGGATTACCGGGATGCCGAGTGCTTTAAGGATGTTCATCTTGCACATTGGACAGGTTCTGTGGTCCTGCAGCCACGGGTCCACGCAGTTCTTATGAAACACATGTCTGAGAAACACAGCACATATATCAGCTGATCTGCACTACAGCAGATAACTCCATACAGATGGCCTGGAAGACGTTTTTTTATTTATTTTATTTCCAGTTGTAACGCATTGTTATATACTTTTTTCATTTAAATGAACTCATCCATGTTAAAGGTTAGTGTAATTTAGATGACGCTAGCTGTCGGGGAATTCGACTAACATCTGTAGAGGTGCGGTTACACACAAAAACCCTGACAAAAACCTAGATAATCAACGAACATGACCGAATGACGTCAAGTCGCGTACCTTTTAATGCGTAACCATTAATGACTACTTTATGGCTATAAATAAGGCACCGTTTTGTTTTCGCTTGTAGTTGATCTTCATGTTACCACTTTTCACTACAGCTGTAGACTCTGAACACACAAGACATCGGTTTTGACTTGAGAATAAACATGCACGTATTTGCTGCATTGTTTTTAAGCATGCCAATTTTTTCGTTTGAATACGGTTTGTCAAACCTCTATTTAACCATCAGTACGGAACCAAAATTCCTCCAGTAAGACTAACCCCTAAACCCACGCAGTGCTCTACAACACAAAACAAGCCATTAAATGCACATATCCGGCCTGAAACACACTTCATCCCATTGTACTTTTGTCTGGACTCTGCATACCACCCAAGTTCGACTCCGCCCCCATGGACTTTTTGTTCTCTAGCAAGGGATACATTGGAATATTTCTCTCTCTGAACTACTGTCTCTATTTAGAGTAACAGTTAGAGCTATTTAAAGTTTTGTGGCTTATAGTATGAATACGTCCTGCGCCAACTTCCTGTACCGACGGAAATTACGGCAATACGTCGAATAACGCTGCGCGTTTCAGGGTGCGCTATTGGGACGTTAAATTAACAAGACAAGTGATTGATGGGGACGTAGCGACACCTTTTGCTTTTTTCCCCCCATATGGAGCACCACACTGGAGACCGGAGTTTCTCTAACAAGCATTTAAAACATTCACTTTCGGTCCTACCGAGATCCTTAATTAATACATAAACGTGTGCTAAATCCTAGTGGAGCTAAATCAGTGATGTATTGGATTGACTGATTGATAGATACAGAATCGCTTACCGACATGGCAGTATCCTTACGACGTCGTTGGCCTTGTAGCCCTCGATGCACACCGCGCAGTTGTCAAACTCTGACTCTGTTTCCTAGAAACAAGAGCCACGGGTGCAATTATGCGAATGTGTGTGGATCTGTTTGTTTTTGCTAATGGAGATTTCCCAGAAGCTGAGAAGGCAGAGACGGTGCAACAATAAAAGGCATGAAGCATGGCTAATGAGAAGAAATGGCACAGGAGGCAATAGCTGCAGCTTTTATATGCGGTTTATGACATGGAGCACCGGCTGGGATAATGACTGTACTACAGCGCTACTACTGCTTAATAAAATTTAAAAAAGCAGGGGTGGGAGCTACAGTTAAAGCAGATTAGCGAGACAATCCCTAAAACATGCCCGAGAAAGTTGCAAAGGGAATATTTTAAACGCAGATTCCGTTCTTTACCACTAAAGTATAGATAACAGGTGAAGATGTGATAAGACGTGATTTAGCCAAGTGATAAAGTATAGGTCACACCTTGTCGCCTTTCTTGATGGTGCGCACTTGGAGCTTGCTTATGGCTTTCTTTGCAGCATCTCCCAGTCGCCTCTGCAAAACACAAGAGCACTGCATGAGGTCCAGAGCCGTAACCATGAACCGCAGTGATAAAAAAGCAAGTCCTATTTCATAGAGAGGAGGCTAAATGAAAGGAAACAACCCCTAGGAACGGGAAAACACTGCATGAGACAATTGAATACACCGGGCAAGACCTTGGGACTTTGCTAAAAAAAACAACAACAACAACAACAACAACAACAACAACAGACTTAACAGCTTCTGAACAAAATGAAACACTCAGAGCTTCAATATCAAAAATGAAATATTGTGTCACAGCAAATTGCAAACAGGTATAACTTTTATTTATTAAAGAACAACATTTTTATTTGTTTATAGTTACATGCAGTTAATGTTGTGGAGCGTCCATGAAACAGTTCCCTCACCGGGCTCTGTTTTTTCTCCCTCTTGTAAAATTAAACCACACATAAACCAAAAAATGCAGAGAACATCAATCTGAACTTTCCAGTGTCAGAAACAATCACCTCCTTCAAGAAAACTTCTCCGCATAAAATAAAAGAAAATACATGTATTTCAGATACTATATAGACGGTAAGTACGCGGGTTGAGACGCAGCCCACGGCTTCAGGCAGTCGTCTATTAGCACGTACAGCACGACAAATAATTAACTGCAGTTGAAGCGTTCGTAAAAATAAAAACGAGCAAAACTGTATACGGCACCATGACGAAGAATAACTATGTCGATACGTGAAATTCTGGAGGGAACGTCGGACGGCGTGGCGGAGGGGACGTGATGACGTGTGCTGTTAATCGCTCTATGCTCTATAACACTTAAAACAGGGACATGAAAGGAGTATTCTGAACGCAACTCATGTAAACACCTTAATCACAATATTGTCTTATTCAGAAAAAGGTCAATAATTAGATTACTGCTGTCCGTGTAAACGTAGTCAGTGACATGTTTTTAGTCCGTTTTAATCCACCATACAAGTCACTGAGTAAGTCGTTACTATGGAAACCATAACGTATTAGAACGAGGGCATTAATATAAACAGAACTACTCTCAGAGCTATCGTTATAAAAAACGTTTCCACACCTCCTGACCAATCAGATTCAAATATAAATGCATTTTTTCTCCCAATGAGCTGTTACTCACAAAAACTGTTTAGAACATGAAATAAAATGAATAACCAATAACTCCTGCACTAGAACTGGGACTATAACTTTTTTAACATTTGCCTCGCACCTCCGGGGGTTGGGGGTTCGATGCCCGCCTCTGCCCTGTGTACGTGGACTTTGCATAATCTCCCTGTACTTCGGGGATTTCCTCTGGGTACTCTGGTTTCCTTCCCCAGTCCTTGTGTTCACGACTGTGCCCTGAGTGGGTTGGCACACCGCCTTGTGCCACAAGTCCCATGGGATAGGCTCCAGGCTTTCTGTGACCCCATGTAGGATAAGCGGTACAGAAAATGAATGGATGGATGAATGGATGGATGGATGGATGAACTGTAGTTATGGGCATGTGGTTTAAGTGCAAATACTGTTTGTATTTGCACCTTAAGTAGTCTTGTGTTGCACCACGGTCCTGAAGAATCCAATGTACACAAGCTATATAGAGGAATGACAATAAAAACCCACTTGACTTGATTTGATGCATCATCATGACGAGCCCTTTCAAACAATTCAGAAATGATCAATTGGAATGGAAAAAGCAACACCGTTCATCACCTTAAACAAATTCCTCTTATGTACCTTCCAGAGTGAGTAATCTGGAACCACCTGTTAACCCCTAGAACAATGGTCATCAATCATGTTCCTGGAGATCTACCTTCCTGAAGACTTACTACCAACCATAATCGTGCCCACCTGACCGTATAATCATTGCCTTGTTCGAGTAAAACAGGTGTGTTCGATTTTGGTTTTTATGAAACCTTCAGGGAGGTGACCACTGACCTACAACATAAGGTCCAAGAACAATTCAGGTCCTTCTATTGCACGTGTGTACCTGGTTGCGGTCGCGTGCGTTGGCATAGCGGAACCGCTGGATATAGTAGAAAACGAGCCACGCCAGAGAGATGATCATGAGCACGATGAAGGAGATGGAGACGAACACAACGGAGGTTCGGCTCACGTACTTCTGCAGGTTGCGCGTGCCGATGGTGATGTGCATGATCACGCTTACGTTCTTCTCCAGCAAGGCAACGATCTCTCGCCCTTTCGGTTCTGGGATCATGATGGCCACTACGTCTCCTGTTCCTGAAAGCCAGAAAGATGACACGAGGAACATAAATAAGAACATACATGCATACGCGCTATGCTTTTTTGGTGCCAGTGTTCAAAACTTCATTCAAAAAATGAAGCCCAGCTCATAATTCTTTATGAGCTGGGCTACAGTCTAACAATATGACTACTAGCCCAGCTCTGCTCCATTCTCCAGTATCTAACAGAGAAGAACATGACCTGGAGCGCAGCCCGGTGTGCAGCAGGGCTGGAGAACATCTTTGCTGATCTGGCGGAGGTAAAAATAACCCGCTCTGGTGTGTTCACCGGTGAATAATTAGCATCATGCACTGCGAACACAATGGTGCTGTGCTGAGATGGGATGAGCAAGCACAAATCCTTGCTGCTCATGCCGATCTATCCCCAAAGCAACGGCATCCATTGTCAATTAATTTACACCCCATCAAGACTCTCGAAACATGGGATTATGAAATATTGTAACGTGTGAGGCCTAGAATGATGAAGGCATACCATCTAGCTTATTGTGGCATCCTGTATCATGTACTAATTATAAATGGATAAAAGGATGCTTTTGTAATAAAAAAAATAATAAAAAATATGGAGACTATTTAGAGTATACGTCTTTAGGAGCCCTCAAATTGTCCCAATTTCTTAAAATCCCTGATGTAACCAGCAGGAGTAGCCTCTGATTTGCATAGGCTTCATTTAATTACCCTAACACCCCATACTGCCAGTTACATGCAAACACTCAGGCAAAGACAAATAAATCTGCCAAACGCTCTGACATGCTACATAGCATCTGTGAAAATCTTGATCGCTGATGTCTTCTAGCGATCACCAGCATTTTGAAGGAGTGTCCTCTGGTCAGACGAGCCGATTATTGAACTGTTTGGCCATAAAGATCAGCAATATGTATGGAGGAAAAAAGGGTGAGGATTTTATCATGCAAAGAACACCATCCCAACCTTGAAGCATGGGGGTGGTAGCATCATGTCATGGAGATGTTTTCCTGGAAACAGGGAACTGGTGCACTTCAGAAAATAGAAGTAAGTGGCATCATGAGGAAGGAGGATTTTCAAGAAATACTGACGCAGTGAGTTTAAAGAATGTCACATTCACACGAGTTGAAAAAAATGCAGTACTCTAAAACGTTCGTCCTGCATTACGAACTATCATGATTTCAATTTTCAGTCATTAGCCATGATGCAGCTCTAGACGTGGGTCACGGGAGCCCGAAAAATCTCTAGTATCCAACCTTTAAAGAGCGGCAACCAGAAATCCCAGCAGCGAGTGGTTAAAAACAGCACCATCAAACCACCCCGGGACAAAAAAAACTCCACCTTTTGCCACAAACCAGCTAAAAATAACCACAATCTATTTAAAGTCACGGCACTGTCGACAGCCTGGGCGGGACAGGGCGGCTCGTCCCGTCTCTACCTCAACACACCAATTATATCCTCTGTCCAGCATCTTCAGCAGCGTACAGACATCTGGAGCATTTCCAGCTCAAAGTAAGACACCCCAAAGAGAGTCATGTAAGCACTTTCTACAGCCTCCTGACCACAACACCGAACAGCTGCCTAGTGAACGATCGATAACGCGCGGATGAGAAACACGGCCACGTTGGAAATCTCTCAAACCCCGTTACAGTCAAAAAGTATCTGGTTGATTTAGCGCGCACGCCGTGTTTGCTGTGGAAGTCGACTTGTTCGTTTATTCAGACACAACTCGTAAATAATAACGCAGAGGAAAGAATCTCGCGTCAGGTGGTTATGAAATCTAAAAATACTTCCAGGCAGCGAGAGACCAAACAGAGCCGCATGATCCGCCCGGTGTTGTCGTGCTGGGCCTTTAATGCCTTTATGTAATGTTTCCACTCGGATGAAGCGACGCCGTTTGTCTCTGGACGGCGGTAATGAGAGGCCGGTCATGCAGAAACAATAGCACAAAAGGTGATTAACTGGAGTTTTACTACGCTAGTAAACCTGAGAAGGAACAAAAGCGCTTCAGGATGATGACATTTCATCTAGCAATTCATTGTCATGCACATAACTGCAATAAAAAAATGTAATTGTTTTTTTTTTTTCCCTCGCTGCTGACTTTCTTTCACTTTTATAAAACAACTAATGACTGCACAATGAAAAAAGAAAACAACTTCAGGTTGTGCTGCTGTGCTGGGAAATAATCGCCAGCAAGATGAAGCAGAGTTACGGCTACCACCCTAAAGGTGCTTCTTTTCCTGCAAATTGTTCTAATGATGGAAAATAACACGATACAATCGATATGACAATGATACAAGTGCTTGTGAATATTGGGCTGAACAAAACAATTGCATTTGCAATCACGATCTTGATTCTTTCCTCGTGTATTAAACACGGTAGAACTAATCTACAGACAAAGCACGTGACCTCGTGCACACACCCGAAGAACGGAGAGTCTACAGAAGAAAAAGGGGAGAAACGATTTCGGCTGCTGCGAGAGCAATTCAAAAGCGTCCATCGAAGTTGTCCTGAATACATGTTAAATACAAAATGCACTGAGTATTAAATTCATAATTAGTGAGTCACGGCTGCATGCGCTGTCTTGCTCAACACTCGCCAGGGACGCATGACACGTAGAGCGTTTAGACCGATTTTCACCCACGGGCAATTATCCTGCAGGCTATTGTAGCACAAATGAGCAGTCATTGAAAATGAAGATGAGCCTTCAAACCTACACGAACATCTGCTAGCTAGCACTCCATTTAATTAATACTTGGGCTGGACGGCTTGAGACATTTTCTGTATTTAATTGGACTTGTCTCGGAATTATCGGCATTTATGCTCGGATTTGTCTCCATCTTGGTTACTGTGTTGCAGCCTTAGCTCACGATTTCTAACCTCGGAATACGAAAAACCAAAGAAAACGCACCATCAATCTGAGAAAACAGGACAGTCTCCTCAACCTCGAGTTCCGTAAGTGACGTCAAATGAAGATGGGTGCTCACAGCATCAACAGTAAACAAGCAGCACTTATTACCTATACAGGAGCTGTACTGTCCATACCCTGGTGCTTGAAAGTTTGTGAATGCTTTAGAATTTGACATTTCTGCATAAACATGACCGAAAACGTCATCAGATTTTCACACGAGTCCCGAAAGTAACTCAAGAGAACCCGATAAAACAAAATTATTATACTTGGTCATTTATTTATTGAGGAAAATGATCAAAAATATTAGATATCTGTGAGTGGCAAAAATATGTAAACCTTTGCTTTCAGTATCTGGTGTGACCCCCTCTTGTGCAGAAATTGTCTTGGAGGAATTTTAGCCCGTTACTCAGTACAGAACAGCTTCAACTCTGGGATGTTGGTGGGTTTCATCACATGTACTGCTTGCTTCAGGTCCTTCCACAACATCTCTATTGGATTAAGGTCAGGACTTTGACTTGGCTACTCCAAAACATTAACTTTATCTCCATTTACTTTAGCAAACTGCAGCAATGTTCTTTTTAGAGAGCAGTGGTTTTCTCCACCCAACCCTGCCATGCACACCATTGTTGTTCAGTGTTCTCCTGATGATGGACTCATGAACATTAGCCAATGTGAGAGGACTTTAGTTGTTAGAAGTTACCCTGGGCTCCTTTATCAAATTAACTGCTAATCCTAGAGGTTCACATACTTTTGAAATTCACAGATATATAATGATGGATAATTTTCCTCAATAAATAAATGACCAAGTGTAATATTTTTGTCACATTTGTTCAATTGGATTCTCTTTATCTACTCTTAGGACTTGTATGGAAATCTGATTCTTTAGGTTATACGTATGCAGAAATATAGAAAGTTCTAAAGAGCTCACAAACTTTTACAAACCCTGGGCATTAATATAGAGTTGGTTCCACATTTGCTCTTATAATATCCTCCACTCTTCTAGGAAGGCTTTCCACTAGATTTGGAGAGGAGCTGTGGGGATTTGTGATCATTCAGCTACAAGAGAGTTTGTGAGATCAGCCACTGATGTTGAGATATTGAGGAGATCTTGGGTGCAGTTTGTGTTCCAGCTCATCCCAAATGTGATCAATGGTGTTGAAGGTCAGGGCTCTGTGCAAGACACTCGAGTTCTTCTACTCCAATCTTGGCGAACCAGGTCTTCATGAAGCTCGCTTTGTGAACAGGGGCATCGTCATACTGGAACCGGTTTGGACCTCTTAGTTCCAGTGAAGGGAAATCATAATGCTTCAGCATACAAAAACTTTCCATACAATTGCGTGGCTCCAAGTTTGTGGCGACAGTTTGGGGAAGAACCACATATGCGTATGATGGTCAGGTGTCCAGAAACGTTTAGCCGTATAGTGTATTTGTATCTTGGTCTCAACTGAGAGTTTGTGAATAAAAAGGGCTGTTTCTGCTGCGTTTTCTTTTCGCATGCACGAACATTTGACAATATTTGTCTACAATTCTTCTAGAAGACAGCCTAATCACTGGCGCAATGCACGAATGAAGCTGACTGCTTCCAGAAAAGGTTTGGTCTCGATTAGGATTTGATGGTCATGGTCTTGACTTGCTTTTATATGCACTTGGCCTCGACCCTCTTAAAACTCTTCACTCAATCTTGGCTAGCCCTGGTCTTGGACAGGACAATGGCGGTCTTGATTACGGCTCTAATAATCTATAACAATACGCACACTATCCCATATAAAATAGGTCATTGGAAGCTGAAAACAATTCATCAAGAATTACACAGGCTTTATTACTGAGTACATTTACAATACCGATTACATATATTTACCTTATTTATAAATCATTCCTATTGGACGTGGATATAAGTCTGCAATCATTGTGACCGACATGGAAGTTAAGGGTAAGACTGACAGTTACTCACACATTTCCAATAGAAGTCAGTCTTCCTGTACGAGTCAAATGATTGATGACGTCTGGGACGGTTTGAGGCCACCAGTTATCCAACAATTCCTACATGAATGCCAGCCGCATGCTAATGTGTAATAACGCGTACCTTCCACTACGTGATTTGGATTTTCCAGACTTTCTGTGGCCATCTGCTAAACACCCAGGGAGCCTCCCATCCATTACAGTCCTCATCATTAATCCTCAAGTGTCCTTGTGTTTATGCAGGCCTTAGTTGTGTAAAGCCGCTTTAAATCGGCCCGATTTAAAAATTTCTGTTCCATGCACTAAAGGCCCTTTGTCTAAGCTGTACTGGAAGTCAGTAAAAGAGCACAGCTGTGTGCACTGGGATTCGGGGACGACGACTGAGTCATACCCAAGACAGACAAAGCTTTAAGCAAAACCGCATTAAATACCTAAAGTAACAGGTCAGACGTTGGGGAAGGGTGATATGTCGAGTCCAAAGTTTTTCTGACTAAAAACCTTTTTATTTATTTTATTTTTTTTAAACACTCAACCTTCCCTCCGGTGCCTCTGTGAATAGATCCTCATCAAGCCAACTACTTGTTATTCTCATTAACGGTGGAGTGCTTCACACGCATTACACATCCGAAAAGTGGATCATGAAGCTGTGTATCGTGCGTAGTTACAGCTAAATATGAATATAAAGATATTATTTTCCTAGAACGGCACATCAAAAGTGTTTTATACGTCTTACACAACTGGGATTTATTTTCCTTGATATTTACAATGACTTAGCGTTCTTTCTCAGAAGAAGCCGTCACCGCCATTGATTAGGGATTATTACAGGGCTCATAAACACAAGCTGCGCTGATGGAGCTCATTACTGCGAACGTTAGTGGTGCGAGGGTTCGCAAACAAACCGCCTTTGTGTACTTTGCTACAGGTGGCTCTCTGTAAGGGCAAAGCCAGGAACGTTTTTCCAAGCAGGAACAGGAAACTAATCAGTTTCCATTCTCTTCTCACCAGATTTCTTTTCTACCAGTCTCCTTTTAGGCCAGCTGCACCACACACACAGCAGCACAGCGCTCGTCCTCAGGGATCATCTAATATCCTAAAAGAGTGTGTGTGCTCTCTTTCCAACTCTATTTAACATGCCGAGTCTGTCAGAACAGTCTCTCTCCTCACCTAGTCATAACATGGCAGACCACCTCGCCCCGTTAGGAGCGGACACACACAAGGCCTTCAGTGTTGAGTGGCACGCTCAAAACTCAACGTCTCACACTCACAAAATGACCTCAACATACATCAGCCGCAGAGGGTCTTACTTTAATGCCGAAGGGGAGACAAGAGGAGAGGTAAAATGTGAAGACGAGATGACTAGAGATGAGGTGAGATGGGATGAGGAGACAACTAGATGAGAGCGGAGAAGAGAAGAGTAGAGAAAATGAGCGAAAATTAGATAAGAGAGAAGATGAGGTGTGAAGAAGAAACAACTAAACACTAGGCAAGAGGAAAAGAGAAAAGGAAATAGAGACGAGGAGATGAGAAGAGACAAGAAAAGAAGAAAAGAGAAGAGAGTAGAAGACAACCAGAGGAGGAGAGAAGAGTAGAGAAAAGGAGGGAAAAAAAGGAAGGGAGGAGATGAAACTAGAGGAAAAGAGATGAGCAGAAAAGAAAAGTACAAACAAGGTAGAGACGAGAACAGAAGAGAAGAGATGAAAAAAGGGAATCTTTCCTCAAAGAAGAGATGATACAGGAGAAGTGACAACTAAAGAAGAGAAGAGACTAGAAGACAACCAGAGGAGAGGAGAGAAGAGTAGAGAAAAGGAGAAAAAAGAAAAAGAGATGAGAAAGGAAGAGAGAAGACGAGGTGTGAAGACAAAACGACTAAACACTTAAGAAAAGAGATGAGATAAAAATAGTGGAAAAGAGAGATGAGAAGAAAAGAAAAGAGTAGAGAAAAGGAAAGTAGAGAGAAGGAGAAGAGAGGAGATGAGAAGAGAATGGACGAGAAGATATGAGAAGAAAAGAGAAATGATATGTAGAGACAAGGAGGAGAGAAGAAGAGTAAAGAGAGGAGAGAAAAAGAAGAGAAGACATATGATGAGAAGAAGAGATGAAAAGAGAAAATGCAAGACAAGATTTTAAAAGAAAAATTTTGATCCCGAAAGACGGCACATGACTCCGAAATAAATGATGTTTTGTTAAAATAAATAAATAAAATGCTGTCAAAGAAATTTCAATTTCGAATCGCAACTATTTTGGTCTCGCGAGTTCTGCTCCTCGGGTTGATCCCTTGCTCCAGTCAACAATAGTACAGCGCATGCTAACACTGATCGCCTCAGGAACTCCCCCCAAGGGCAAGTATTAAAGCGGCTTTTCTCATTGGGTTACTGATCCGGAGTGAATCTCAATCTCTGTGCGAGAGCCCCAGTACAGCTTCCGCTTCCAAGATCTCAAAAAACTTCCTGATTGGACACAAAGTCATGTCAGAATCATAATGTCAGGAGTGTGAGTCACGCGTGCTGTGGAAATGCCAGTGAATTTCTCACCATTCAGTAAAGATTAGATATGTGGTGAAAAAAAAAAAAGATAAAATCATACACGTGGAGAAAAATTGGCTTCCTGCGAAGAGACATTCAGCAGGACCCAGATGACTAAACTCTTTCACACACACAATAGAGTTGATTATATTCATCATCATCTGTGATTTTTTCAATCTACTAAAATACACAGACACAATTTCTTAAGTGTTATGTAAGGTCCACGTAAGGAATGCTGCAACTTTAATGTTTTGCACTTGTGTTTCTTTTCAATAGTGTGTGTTTGTTATGTGGTTAATGTCTGAACAGTTCATCAGGTACGACTACCAAACAGGTCACTTTGACCCTGACGTTTGTCAGCCTTCTTCTGCTCTGTCCATATCATCTGAGTGGTGTACATTTTTGGGTGCTGCTAATACAAGTGTATCTGATGCTGGAGCATTGTTAGGATTATTAAACATTAATTTACTGCCTTTTGAACATCTACCATGTAGGTGCACAGACTAATGTGCGTCTTTTCAGTGGAGTGCGTTATTCATCTTCTGGTTCAATGGTTCACAAATCGTGAATTTTTTTTTGTGTTATTCTTTTAAGCACATTATATTTGTCAATACCCCTGACTTAGATGAGGATCAGATCACATTTTATGACAAATTTATTGAGAAAACCATGAAATTCCAAAAGGTTCACATACTTTTTCTTGCCACTGTAAGGACGGTGACAGACAGACTGTGACATACTGACTGAAATATGACAGACAGACTGATAAAGATTCTTATGGACTGTGCTAGAGCGACTGTGATGAACACACCGACAGAGGGACTGTGCTAGAGGGACTGTGATGAATGGACCGACACAGGGACTGTGATGAACAGACCAACAAGGACTGTGATGAACAGACCGACACAGGGACTGTGCTAGAGGGACTGTGATGAACACACCGACACAGGGACTGTGAAAGAGGGACTGTGATGAACAGACCAACACAGGGACTGTGATGAACAGACCAACACAGGGACTGTGATAGAGGGACTGTGATGAACCGACCGACACAGGGACTGTGATGAACAGACCAACACAGGGACTGTGATAGAGGGACTGTGATGAACCGACCGACACAGGGACTGTGATGAACAAACCAACAGGGACTGTGATGAACAGACCGACACAGGGACTGTGCTAGAGGGACTGTGATGAACACACCGACACAGGGACTGTGAAAGAGGGACTGTGATGAACAGACCGACGCAGGGACTGTGATGAACAGACTGTGACACAGGGACTGTGATAGAGGGACTGTGATGAACAGACTGTGACACAGGGACTGTGATAGAGGGACTGTGATGAACAGACCGACACAGGGACTGTGATGAACACACCAACACAGGGACTGTGCTAGAGGGACTGTGATGAACAGACTGGCACAGGGACTGTGATGAACAGACTGACACAGGGACTGTGCTAGAGGGAATGTGATGAATAGAGACTGACAGACCGACGCAGGGACTGTGATGAACAGACCGACACAGAGACTGTGATAGAGGGACTGTGATGAACAGACCGACACAGGGACTGTGATGAACACACCAACACAGGGACTGTGCTAGAGGGACTGTGATGAACAGACTGACACAGGGACTGTGATGAACAGACTGACACGGACTATGATGAACAGACTGACACAGGGACTGTGATTGAGGGACTGTGATGAACAGACTAACACAGGGACTGTGATTGAGGGACTGTGGTAGAGGGACTGTGATGAACAGACTGACACAGGGACTGTGCTAGAGGGACTGTGGTGAACAGACTGACACAGGGACTGTGACAGGGGGACTGTGATGAACAGAGACACAGGGACTGTGATAGAGGAACTGTGATGAACAGGGACTCTGATGAACAGACTGACCCAGGGACTGTGATAGAGAGACTGTGATAGAGGGACTCTGAGGAAAAGACTGACACAGGGACTGTGATGGGAGACTGTGATGAACAGACTGACACAGGGACTGTGATGGGAGACTGTGATGAACAGACTGACACAGGGACTGTGATGGGAGACTGTGATGAACAGACTGACACAGGGACTGTGATAGAGGAACTGTGATTAACAGGGACACAGGGACTATGATGAACAGACTAACACAGGGACTGTGATAGAGGGGCTGTGATAGATGGACTGTGATGAACGGACTGACACAGGGACTGTGATGAACAGACCGACCCAGGGACTGTGATAGAGGGACTGTGATGAACAGACTGACCCAGGGACTGTGATAGAGGGACTGTGATGAACAGACTGACCCAGGGACTGTGATAGAGGGACTGTGACGAACGGACTGACACAGGGACTGTGATAGAGGGACTGTGATGAACAGACTGACCCAGGGACTGTGATAGAGGGACTGTGATAAACAGACCGACACAGGGACTGTGATAGAGGGACTGAGACGAACGGACTGACACAGGGATTGTGATAGATGGACTGTGATAGAAAGACTGTGATAGAGAGACTGTGATGAACAGACTGACACAGGGACTGTGATACAGAGACTGTGATGAACAGACCGACACAGGGACTGTGATAGATGGACTGTGACGAACGGACTGACACAGGGACTGTGATAGAGGGACTGTGATAGAAAGACTGTGATAGAGACTGTGATGAACAGACCGACACAGGGACTGTGATAGAGGGACTGTTACGAACGGACTGACACAGGGACTGTGATAGAGGGACTGTGATAGAAAGACTGTGATAGAGAGACTGTGATGGACAGACTGACACAGGGACTGTGATACAGAGACTGTGATGAACAGGGACTGTGATGAACAGACCGACACAGGGACTGTGATAGATGGACTGTGACGAACGGACTGACACAGGGACTGTGATAGAGGGACTGTGATAGAATGACTGTGATAGAGACTGTGATGAACAGACTGACACAGGGACTGTGATAGACGAACTGTGGTGAACAGACTGACACAGGGACCGTGAAAGAGGGACTGTGATGACCAGACCGACACAGAGACAGTGATAGAGGGACTGTGACAGAGGGACTGTGACAGAGGGACTGTGCCAGAGGGACTGTGATAGAGGGACTGTGATAGAGGGACTGTGACACAGGGACTGTGATAGAGGGACTGACACAGGGACTGTGACAGAGGGACTGACACAGGGACTGTGACACAGGGACTGTGACACAGGGACTGTGACACAGGGACTGTGGTAGAGGGACTGTGATAGAGGGACTGACAAAGGGACTGTGACAGAGACTGTGACACAGGGACTGTGACACAGGGACTGACACAGGGACTGTGACACAGGGACTGTGGTAGAGGGACTGTGATAGAGGGACTGACAAAGGGACTGTGACAGGGACTGTGACAGGGACTGTGACACAGGGACTGTGACACAGGGACTGTGGTAGAGGGACTGTGACACAGGGACTGTGGTAGAGGGACTGTGACACAAGGACTGTGACACAGGGACTGTGATAGAGGGACTGACAAAGGGACTGTGACAGCGACTGTGACACAGGGACTGTGATAGAGGGACTGTTACGAACGGACTGACACAGGGACTGTGATAGAGGGACTGTGATAGACAGACTGTGACACAGGGACTGTGACACAGGGACTGTGACAGAGGGACTGACACAGGGACTGTGACACAGGGACTGTGGTAGAGGGACTGTGATAGAGGGACTGTGATAGAGGGACTGACAAAGGGACTGTGACAGAGACTGTGACACAGGGACTGTGGTAGAGGGACTGTGATAGAGGGACTGACAAAGGGACTGTGACAGGGACTGTGACACAGGGACTGTGACACAGGGACTGTGGTAGAGGGACTGTGACACAGGGACTGTGGTAGAGGGACTGTGACACAGGGACTGTGGTAGAGGGACTGTGACACAGGGACTGTGATAGAGGGACTGACAAAGGGACTGTGACAGCGACTGTGACACAGGGACTGTGACAGTAAATAAATGTGCATCGATAAACTGATGAATAACTTCAAGGATCATCACATGAAGGACTGAAACAATTTACAGGTCATCTGTCCAGTCCACAGGCCGGTGTGAATAATGAGACAGAGCTGCGGTCCTACCTGCATGGGGCATGGTGATGGTTTCATTGGGGCTGCTCGAGCCCAGGTTATACACCACCACGGCGGAGGCGTTGAGGCTGGCCGCGTGGCGGATCTTCTCCTTGTACGTGCAGTTGCCTTTGGCTATGAGCGCGATCCAGGGCCCGTGTGCAGGCTGAGGTGCGGGGAACCGGGTGCTGGAGTCGCAGGCCTGTCGGTCGTGGCCGGACAGCGGGATGAACACCGGGCCCCGGGCCTCTCTTTTGGGCGACTGCTCGCCGTAGCGGCCGCTCTCGGTCTTCTCCGTCTTCAGCTCCGCGGTGGCCGGGTCCTGGTAGCTGATGTTCACGAACGCGGTGTACCACTCCTCCTTCTCGGCCACGGTGAAGTCCAGACACAGCAAGTGCACGAAGCAGAAGGAGAGCAGCCAGGTGGAGAGAGCCAGACTCCGGCACGCTTTACTCACAGACATGGGCATGTTTACTGCTCCTGTGCCGCTGTGTCTCTCCAGACCGAGCTCAGTCTTCCAGCGCGGAAACTAGCCAAGCTCTCTTAAACGAATACTTTAAGTCCTTGTTGTTGTTGTTGTTGTTATTGTTGTTGTGAAATATCTGTTAGTAAACACGCCAGAACTCCAACATTTCACGACACCGAGCCCCGATTCGCTCGGACTGCACTATTGTTGTCACTGAACTACAGCTGACTGTTGCCAGGTGTTGCGGTGGCCACTCAAGCTCAGTCGGCTAAAACTAACGCGTCAACGGCGCCGCCATGTTGGTAAGGTCGACTTTCCGTGTTGAGCTGATTACTGGAACATTCACGAGCCACGTTAGCTTCATAATAATAATAACTACATGAAAACTGGAATTAGAACTAGAGTTGTTTCGTTGGTTTGTAATAATAATAATAATAATAATAATAATAATAATAATAATAATAATAATAATAATAATAACAATAAAAAATTTTATTTATTTATTTATTTATTTATTTACCAACCAAATTGGATGTGATGATTCACTAGAAAATGAGGAGTTGGATCCAAAACTCTCGCAAAAAGCGAGTGAACATTTAAGTGATCAAAGTATCATCTGGTATTTACAGTATAAACAGAAACTCACACGACAGACATTGAAATACCAGGTGTGTGAATCCTGGCTGGACTTTTCCTCTCCACACAGTATTTATTTTTGTTTTTACTGACCCACAATATTTTATAACAAATAAATTTGGCTAGAAGGCTGATTTAAAACCTGACCAGGCAGTTACTAAAGATGAATGATGCTGTAAATGCATGTAATTACACAGGGGCTTCCTTTGTCCAGCCTTACCAATATGGCGGGCGCGTTGACGTTATGGAGTAGGTAAAAAATGGCGGCTATCGCCGTGGTCCTTTCATTCAGAGGGGTTTTTTATAAAACCATGGCAACCTGCTCTGAAACGAAGCGCGTGTAGACAGCCTCGCGTGCACGCGTCTGGATCACAGCTAGTAGCTGTATGTAAATACTCCAGAGTTTAAATATAATTATAATTTATATATATAATTCTGCCTTCGATTTAGTGAATAATATATACTTCCCAAAACCCGGAACATGAACATGAAATAAAGTGTCGCTAGATAGATAATGTCTGTCATTTAGATCATATTCAGTTAAAATATATAAGTATTTATGTAGCATTCCATATATTCTGATTAGCCTGAATGTTTTTTAAAAGTTTTTTCAATATCAATAAATCTTTCATTTAAAACAATATTTTATTTGTCGCTACTTGCACTAACCGGAACTGAAATTTGTAGTGCAATTTCCTGCACGGAGCTATATCGAGGGCGGACTAACAAGATCAGCTGCCAGCGGAACTTCCGGTCTGAGCTCAACAAGCTGTGCGGGCAAACAGTTAACTGTGGTATGTTCCAGTAAATCTTTTTAAATGTTTATTATTATTATTATTATTATTATTATTGTTATTATTAGTAGTAGTAGTAGTAGTAATAATAGTAATACTTGTAGTGCAGAAAGTCTGTAACGGAAGCACGCTGCACTGTGTGTGATGGGTTTATTGTAGAAAGCTCAGCTGCTCTGTTCTTCACGCGCATAAAACTCGGGTAACTACAGCAACGCATAACAATGCCGCATATAAACCAGCAACTATACATCAGTCGTTCTGATGAAGGGATGTTCCTCTATCCGGTACAACATGGCCACTGTCTGTGTACAGTGTCTGATTATAACTCCTCTGTTGCTGTACACTGTGTTCCAGTTCCCTGAGTGTCATTGCTCGGGTCATAAACCGTTTATCTGCTCATCACATCCAGCCACCAACATCCCTGTGGGCAGAAACCGCCTCTGATGAAGGGTTAGCGGAATCACTGCACAGATTATGCAGAAAAGGGGCGCATAATGGATTAGTGGTTGGTGGGTTTCCTCCGGGTTCTCCGGTTTCCTCACCCAGTCCAAAGACATGCATGGCAGGCTGATTGGCGTGTCTAAAGTGTCCGTAGTGTGTGAGTGTGTATGTGATTGTGCCCTGCGATGGACTGGCACCCTGTCCAGGGTGTACCCTGCCTTGTGCCCCATGCTCCCTGGGATAGGCTCCAAGTTTCAGGACTCTGAAAAGGATAAAGCGGTATAGAAGATTGATGGATGGATTATGCAGAAAAAATTATGAGCGTTAATCTCGACTCAGCACCACTATTCACTATAAACCAATGATAATAATAATAATAATAATAATAAAAATTATAAAAAAAAATTATCTGGTTCAATCACTTTACGTGCATATATAAACAGACATTACGTATTATTTAGCAAGTGTGTAAGCACTTAAATTGGAGATGCAACAGTTCCATAGAACAACTGACCACCGAAAATAGGTTTTTTATTATAAAAATTTTTAACTGTTCTAGTTAGTGTTTGCCGATCTGTATAGAATTCTATACAGCGTGCTTTTTTTTACAGTCGTATGATGCATGTGCTTCCTTCATTTCACGAAGTCCTGAGGTTTCATTTCAGAATTATAGACTTTTGGGTACACCTCTTTACGCCCATCATTTGAAATGACCTCGTTATAGACCTTCAAAGAGCTGAACAACATTTTTTTTTCCTGATTATCAACGTAGGGAGTCCAGAGAATTGTACTTGTTGCGTTTGAGTGAAAAAATCACAGGACTATTTCGCAAAAGTAGGTTTTAATTGTTTTTAATAATGACAAATATTGAACGGTTTGATTGACACCCGTGCGTCTTGAGGGAAAGGTGTTAAGTATTAGGAGGTCTAATATATGATGTGAATAACATACGTGTGTGTGTGTGTGTGAGAGAGAGAGAAACATAATGTACAAAGGTTTACTGCAGGGGTTCCCAAACTTTTCCAGGGCAAGGCCCCCCAAATGGCAGTAACATCTGGCCGAGGCCCCCTTTTGCAGGATGTCTTTAAAACACACAAAAAATTACAGACTTCTGAAAATCACCCCCCCCCCCTTTTTTATTAATACTGTAATTCTCAGACTATTGAGCACACCTGAATATAAACCGCACCCGCTAATTTTTAAAAGAAATTTTTTTTTTTTACATATATAGGCCGCACTTGTCTTTAAACCGCAGGTGTCCACGTTGTAACTGTCACGATTCGTGACGTAAACGAAGCAGGACGGACGCAAGTGCAGTTAGGACGAGAGCTTTTATTTAAACAGAGGAGAGCAGACTCAAGAGAAACAAGAAACACAAAACATGACCAACTCAATGAACTAAGCTAACTAAACCAACTAAACTAAACCAACTAACCTAAACATTAACTATGACATGAAACAAAGACTCTATATCTACACTCTATAAACCACTTCTACATCTATATTCTAAAATAAGTCTATACTGCTCTAAGCTAAACTATCCGCTAATAGGCTATAAGCTATGCTACAAGCTACTAGGCTATAAGCTATGCTATAAGCTACTAGGCTACAGGCTAAGCTACAAGCTATGCTATAAGCTAACTAGCCTTGAAATGAACAAGAACTAAGACACATGGCATGAACAAAGACTCTAACTATATTCGCTATCTAATTCTAACTCTATATCTAATTACCCACGTTGTGTGTGTCATGGCTCCCGGTATATATACACACACCAACCAAACTGCTAACAGCTGCAGGCAAGACCAAAACCCACGTGACTCGACAACACATGACAAGAAGGGGGCGGAGACACGACGTCACCAATACGTATTTCTTCGTGTGTTTTCCCTGATGAGGGGGTGTGCATGAAGTGCCAAACGACTGATCTGAAGACTGTAGTGTGAGCGCGTTAGATTTAATTCGAACAGTTTAATTGGTCCACTGTGACCTGTTGGGTAATTTCATTTGTCCAATGTGACGAGGCTAAACGTTTTGGCGGCATGAAACTCGTTAGCCCGTAAAAATCTATAAATTAGCCGCATCATTGTTTAAGCCGCAGTGTTCAAAGCGTGTGAGAAAAGTAGCGGCTTATAGTCCGGAAATTACGGTAATTACATCATATATGTTTACATTACATTAAGAATTGTGTGTGTGGTTGTCTGAAAGAGAAAACATAGTTGTGGGAGGGATGGGCAGACCAAATTGTTTGAGGCGCCCCCTGGCGGCCTCCACTTTGAAAACCACTGGTTTATTGTCATGTAAAACGTGACGGCGCTTCCTGGTGGCCGATTTAACACACAATTCAAAATGGCCTACATAGTGAAATTGGAGCTCATCTAGGGCTGCAACTAACGAGTTATTTTTGAACGATTAATCCGTCGGATTAAAAGGCCAGTTTTTATTTTCTGTATTTTGTTTTTCTTCTCCAAAAACACGTTATTTCACATTCTGCTCGATGTTGTCCTTCAAACATTGTGCAAATTGAAGGCTAAGGAGAAGGTATTGAATGTGTATGTGGGCTTTGCTATACATTGTGGAAAGGATTTTAAAAATGATAATAATTGAACTTTATATTTTGAAAACCAAAAAAATAAATCCAACGGATTGTCTAAGTTTTCAAGCAGAAGTTAACTCGCTACATTAAAAAGAAAAAAAAAAAAAACAATGAATGGATGCCTTTATTGGCAGTGCACAGCTGTACAACGAAATTCAAATGCAACTCCGTGTGCTAAAATGAACACACATCGAGGAGAATACACATGATGTAACGCACAACAAGCAAGCAGTAGAAAGTATATTGCACAGACTCGTGTGTGATGGATGTTGCACGGCCCCTTAAATAATCTTTTTAATCTTTTAAATGGCACTTTAATCTTTTAAGTTTAATCTTTTATGGCACTTGGATAAAAAAACGTTCATAAGTCTAGAGATGTGGGCCTGAATGGACCTCTAGCGCCTCCCAGAAGGCAGCAGACTGAGAGCAGTCCTGGATTACATGTGCTACGTGACCCAGGCATCTGGCTCTGTATACATCAGTCAGTGACTGTGTCCTTTATAATGTTCTGTGCTGACTTCCTGACTCTCTCCAGACCTTTTTTTATTAGCTTTTAAACCACACTGCTGTGCTCCCCCCACGCCAAGGTCTTTTGTGTTCACAGACCATGTGAGATCCTGATAGATGTTCCCAGGAATTTAAACTGCCTGACCCTCTACTCCCACTTCCTCCCAAAATCCTAATTACCAACACCCTTTTCTCCTGTTTTTGAGGAGTTGAGTGCCAGGTTGTTGTCCGAGGACGAGGCAGTAAGTTTTTGGCAGACTCGTCGTTATTGCATACGAGTCCCACTACAGCAGTGTCGTTTGCAAACTTCATGATAATGTTTCTATCATGGATTATAGCACTGGGGAACCCCAGTGCTGAGGGCCAGGACTGAGATGTGATTGGATCCCATCCAGCCTGATTTTATACGGTCCATCATCGATCCAGCTGTGGTGTCCGACACCCAGACTGTGGAGTTTGGACTCCGTTCTGCTGGGGATGATGGTATAAATGCAGAGCTCAAATTCACAAACCGCATTCACGCATATGAGCCGGCTCTATTGATCTACTGATCTATTGGCTCTATATGCGAACTGGTGCTGGTCCAAACTGAGATAGAGCGAGCGCTTCATGTGCTTTAATACCACAGCTTCGAAGCACTTCGTGCCTGTGAAGGTAAGAGCCACAGGTCTGTAGTTATTGAGCCCGCTGATGGATGGGCACACACTCACACACCCGTTCATACACTACGGACACTTTTAGACACGCCAATCGGCCTACCGTGCATGTCTTTGGACTGGGGGAGGAAACCGGAGTACCCGGAGGAAACCCCCGCAGCACGGGGAGAACATGCAGACTACAGACACACATGGAACCCCCGACCCTGGAGTGGTTGAGCTGGTGGCTGAAGTCGTCGGTTCTGGAGCTGAGCGCATGCAGCATGGAAGCTCGTGTCTGTCAGCGGGTCCCTGCTCATATCTCAATTCCTTTCCTTCCTTGGATTCCGGATGCTGTTTAGAGAAATGTCACACTTCACAGAACATTAATGATCGTGAAAACTTTCCATTAAAGGAAAAGGAAGGGGGGTGTAGTGTTACAAAATGTGCTATAGACTAGAAAACAGTGAAAAGGGCATTTAAGGGGACATTAAATAACCACAAAACAAAAACCTTTTATAAAATGGACGTGACAAAAAAAAATTGTCACACAATAGTCAGAAAAAAAGAGCTTTAACCACAACAAAATAAAAAAAAAAAGAATTTAACTTCAAAAGAAAATGATCAACTTAAATATTAGAAAAAAGGAAATTAACCAAGAAGCAAAAATGGGGTTCACTACAAAAAGAAAACTCACTTTCTGCAAACAAAAAAAAAATTCAGACAAAGTACGTTGTTAGGATTTGAAACCAGAGAATCTCCGGTTTATGAATCTTAAGAAGAGAGAAAGCAAAGATACGCAACAGACGGTGCCCTCGCCTCGCTACACACTTGGGTTAAATATCGATTGGCTTGGACAACACAAAGGAATGTGTGTGAATGTGCAAATTCTGGTTGTACCCAAGTTAACAGAAGTGCCAACGCGGAACCAGGAAACGCATGAGTTGGCGTTCACAGGCGAGGGGGTGGGGGGCATTCCTGCAGCAAGAGAGGGTGGGAGTTTACAGAGTGGGTAGCGTGCATGCGGGGGGTTTACAGAGTGGGCAGCGTTCACACCGGGGGGGGTAACGTGCACAGAGAAGGAGAGGGGTGTTCACAGGGGGCGTTCACAGAGGGGCTAGTGTTCACAGAGAGGAGGGGAGTGTTCACGGGGGGGCGTTCACAGAGGGGCTAGTGTTCACACAGAGGAGGGGGGGCGTTTACAGAGGGAAAGGAGGATGTTCACAGAGAGAGGGGGCGTTCGCAGTAAACTTATCCTACATTCAGCCGGCTTTCTTTATCGTATTTTTGTTCATCACTCTGACTACTCAGTGTGCTACTCAACTAGTCTATACAACACCTACAGTGAGGGGAAAAAAGTATTTGATCCCCTGCTGATTTTGTACGTTTGCCCACTGACAAAGAAATGATCAGTCTATAATTTTAATGGTAGATTTATTTGAACAGTGAGAGACAGAATAACAACAAAATAATCCAGAAAAACACGTCAAAAATTTTATAAATTGATTTGCATTTTAATGAGGGAAATAAGTATTGGACCCCTCTGCAAAACATGACTTAGTACTTGGTGGCAAAACCCTTGTTGGCAATCACAGAGGTCAGACGTTTCTTGTAGTTGGCCACCAGGTTTGCACACATCTCAGGAGGGATTTTGTCCCACTCCTCTTTGCAGATCTTCTCCAAGTCATTAAGGTTTTCGAAGCTGACGTTTGGCAACTCGAACCTTCAGCTCCCTCCACAGATTTTCTATGGGATTAAGGTCTGGAGACTGGCTAGGCCACTCCAGGACCTTAATGTGCTTCTTCTTGAGCCTCTCCTTTGTTGCCTTGGCCCTGTGTTTTGGGTCATTGTCATGCTGGAATACCCAATGCCCTGGCTGAGGGAAGGAGGTCCTCACCCACATTTGACGGTACATGGCCCCGTCCATCGTCCCTTTGATGCGGTGAAGGATGTTTCCACCTCCATGTTTGACGGTGGGGATGGTGTTCTCGGGGTCATAGGCAGCATTCCTCCTCCTCCAAACACGGCGAGTTGAGTTGATGCCAAAGAGCTCCATTTTGGTCTCATCTGACCACGACACTTTCACCCAGTTGTCCTCTGAATCATTCAGATGTTCATTGGCAAACTTCAGACGGACATGTATATGTGCTTTCTTGAGCAGGGGGACCTTGCGGGCACTGCAGGATTTCAGTCCTTTTGTTTACCAATTGTTTTCTTGTGACTATGGTCCCAGCTGCCTTGAGATCATTCACAAGATCCTCCCGTGTAGTTCTGGGCGGATTCCTCACTGTTCTCGTGATCATTGCAACTCCACGAGGTGAGATCTTTCATGGAGCCCCAGTCCGAGGGAGATTGACAGTACTTTTGTGTTTCTTCCATTTGCGAATAATCGCACCAACTGTTGTCACCTTCTCACCAAGCTGCTTGGCAATGATCTTGTAGCCCAGTCCAGACTTGTGTAGGTCTACAATCTTGTCCCTGACATCCTTGGAGAGCTCTTTGGTCATGGTCATGATGGAGAGTTTGGAATCTGATTGATTGATTGTTTCTGTGGACAGGTGTTTTCTGTACAGGTAACAAGCTGATATTAGGAGTACTCCCTTTAAGAGTGTGCTCCTAATCTCAGCTCGTTACCTGTATAAAAGACACCTGGGAGCCAGAAATCTTTCTTATTGAGAGGGGGTCAAATACTTATTTCCCTCATTAAAATGCAAGTCAATTTATAACATTTTTGACATGCATTTTTCTGGATTTTTTTGTTATTCTGTCTCTCACTGTTCAAATAAATCTACCATTAAAATTATAGACTGATCATTTCTTTGTCAGTGGACAAACGTACAAAATCATCAGGGGATCAAATACTTTTTTCTCACTATAACACACTCTCTCTCTCTCTCTCTCTCTCACACACACACACACGGTGCCATGTATGTGTACTTTAATAAACCAGTGTACTTTAAGGTTTTATAGGCTCTTCTCGTGTTCTCTGTCTCTGTAGTTGTGAACTAGAGCACCGTTCCTCACGTCCACGATGCCGAAGAAGAAGACCGGCGCTCGCAAGAAGGCTGAAAACCGGAAGGAGCGAGAGAAACAGAACCGAGCCAACAGAGAGCACGTCGATGTCGCAAAGCAAGCGTGCAACTCCTCCATGGTATGACTGTTAATCACTCGATGTAAGAGATGTTTTAACGTCTCTCGTGTAATTACTATTCCAAAAACCCTGTCCGTGTTTGTGATAAACAGTATATTAAAAGCACGTATACAGTGGAGTATTTTCTCATGCATTTCCTCTTTGTCGTTTGTCAGGACTGTGATAAGTGTCTGAGGTGAGCATGAGTTTGAGGAGATTTATCTTTATTACTTGTTGGTAAAGTGGATATAAGAGTGTGCCAGGAAGGTTTGCTCATCTTCCTGCCGTAACCTGCTGCTTCTTTGTTGTTTGTTTCTTGTCCTCTCCGTATCAGACGACAGAAGAACCGAGCGTTTTGTTACTTCTGTGGGCTGGTGCAGAAGCTCCCCATGTGCGCTCAGTGCGGTACGTTATCATTACATGTTAGTCTGTACGGATGTGCGTGAGGAATTCATTCTGCTCTACGTCCACGTCAAGTCAGGGAGGGAATCGGAAAAGAAAAGCCATGTCTAAAGGAAGCCAGAGTTCAGCACACTCTGGGTTTTTAATAACTAACCCCCCCCCTTTATTGTGATTAAACCCTCACTTTGTTTTTGTAGGTAAATCCTGTTTTCCTGATAAAATTTTTTAAACAACAATTGCTGAACTTTTCCCCCTTTCTGTTTGATCTTTTTCTTTACATTTTTTTATTTGCATGTAAATCCCATTTATCTGATTGTTATTGTTTGTGCTTAACTCTCTTTTCTGTTTTTAAAATTTTTTAATATAGGTCAATCCCCTTTTGAGTTTTGTTTGTAATCCTCATTTTCTTAAAATCTCTCATCCTCTTTTGTGATTTTTTTTATCTAGTAAAAGCCCCCTTCTGTTTTTTTTTTTTTTTAGCTAAATTTTTTCTGTTTGTGTCTCTTGTGACATATACACACAAAAGTGAGTACACCCCT